>OY992536.1:255630420-255716464 GCA_963921195.1 Pegoplata infirma | reverse complement strand
ATCACTTAAAATGGACATTGTGGAGGGTATTCATAGATTCGGCCAAGTCGAATTTAACTTTTCTACTTGTTTTTATATTAGTTTTGGCATTCTATAAATATTTAAATAATTCTTTTTCTTTTAAATAAACTGAATACAAAATAAAAAAAAAATGAATATCAAAAAATCGGGATGTCGCCACTTAAAACTTGTCAAAAAAATTTCAAAACTAACGATTTTTTCGACGTTCATTAAATTAAAAAACAAAAAAATCTCGAAATATTTTTTTGCCACTACCCAGCAAAAAAAAAACATTACTTAGAACAATGATAAAAAGGACTTCTACTGCTTCTGGAGTAGTGAATATCTACTGAATATCTCATTACATTTTCATATAGTTGTCGCAGCAAGTAAGTAGTTGTTTCAACTCGTTTTTCAGTACATATGAAGTGGTCTTCATACTATTCTATAACTTTGAACTTTTGAGTATACTTATTAACCACTTCATTGCGAATGCATAATATTGTATATTTAAGAAGTGATTAAACACTACACTCAAAAAATTATGTTAGTAAAATCAACTGAAAATGTCAGTTAAAATAACTACTTTGTTTTGGGGTCAACTACTTTTTCAGTTAAATCAACTAACAATGTTAGTTATTTTAACTGACACAAAACAACTGACTTATGTAGTAAAAACTACTAACATTTGTAGTCAAAACAATAAAGATGTAGTAAAAATAAAATAACAAGCGCGGGTACAAGGGGGGGAAAGGGGAAATTACCCCCCCCCCCAGACCAAATTTCAAAAAGAAAAAAAAAAAGAAATAAAAAGGAAGGAAAAGAAAAAAAGGAGGAATCGCATACGACTCGTTTTAAATTAAACGACTCGTTTTAGCTCATCATTCTATTACCATATAGTGTCATTTCGTTGTAATGGAATAAATACTAAACGAGTCGTTTAATTTAAAATTAAAAGACGTGTATGAGAATACGGGATTATAGCACATTCGCATTGTTATGGTAAAACACGGTTTAGTTGAAACATTGTTTTATGATTGTTTAACCATATATTTTGATAGCAAGAAACATTAGCCCTGTTTTCGCGTAACCGTTTATATTTTAACATTAAAATTTAAAATTTTTTTTGCACCACTTTTGTTGAATGTCAAAGTTTATTTAAGCAAACACGGAAAAAAACATTTTATTTTCAAATGCGAACTTGGCTTCACTTTTTATCGAAACTTAAATTTAATCCCAATAATTATACAAGTTAAAAATAAGCGTGGATAGTTTAAAATTTGTATAGGTAAGCGTATATACGGTTATGCGAAAACAGTGCTATTGCTAAAACCGAGTTTATAATAGTCATAAACTTGAATATTACCAAAAAAAGCTGTAGGAAAAAGCTATAGAAAACAAAAATCAAACCCAATATTCTGAATTTTCATGATATTTCCTTACTATACGTAAGAAGCTTAATATAATTTATAAATACATTCCTTAATTGAATTATTTCATGTAATTTTTTAAATATAAACCATTTGTAAAATAACCAATATTTATTAAATAATTATTGATAATTTCCAAATTTTTTAATGAAGTTTTATAGTGGGGATTTCTTTAGTGAGGAAGTGCATACTAATGTCTATATTTGGAAATGGTGCAAGCCATAATTTATGACATTATATACATATCAATTTTTGGAAGTTGTTTAAAAGTATCTCCATTTGAATAATAAATCAGGGGTTAACTGCTTTTTTTGGAGTACTTCAGAAGTGGTTTGATTTGGACTACTTCCCTTATTTTTTGCTGGGTATTTCAAAAGCTTCCGACACACTTTTATTTACTTGATTCGAGCTAAATCAGAAAATGTTAGCCCATTTCAAAACCTTTTAATAAAAATTTGGAATATTTGATTAAAATTTTCAGAAAAACCAAAATTTTAACCGAAAATGATCAAATTCATTTTATATGAAAGTTTTAAGATCTAGGGAAAGAATTTTTGATATTTAAAAAAAAAAATTTTTGACCGTAGGAAAAATTGCATTTTTGGCAAATTTCAAATAGTGATATTCCGAAAATTGTTAGATAGATTGTAGTTTATTTATTTTATATTCGTGTTCAGCACATCAAAATTAATAAATATGATGTGTGGAAAGACAAATCGTTTTTATTTTATTTTTAATTAATTTTATTTTATTTTTAATTTTTTTATTTTATTTTTAATTAATTAAGCTTTGATTTTATATCGATTGGTCTCAAATTTTTTATTTATAACTTTATTTAGATAAATTTTTAATTTTTTTTAACTTAAGTGGGCCATAAAAAAAACTCGAGCTTAATTTTCAAAACCCATCGCGGGTATATAAAATTTTAATTCTAACTAAATTTATTACATTTTCACATGCTTCAGAAAGTTGTCATGTTTTTATTTTTGGCGTATGATTAATATTTAATTCGTTTACAAATATTACTCATACGCGACAGAACATTGAATAAGAACAATCGAAACAAAATCATGGTTACAGTTTATCTTACGATGTTCTCTTACTAAAAGTTTTACAAAATTATAAGTAAGCCAAACAAGTTCAAATAATTGTTTCCGCTTTTCATTGTATTAAGATTATTACCCTTGAAAAACCATATAGAAGCGGTTAAGAAACCTCAAAAATTATATGCTTTAAAATTTTATAATTTTTTCATTTAAATGCTTCACACGAAAAATATCATAAAATTATAGTGAAATTTAAAAAATTTTGCACATCACTGAACAAACAGTGTAGATCAAAAAAGTTAACAATTTTCCCAAAATTAAATATTATAAATAAATTTTAAAACAAATTAATTTATGGTGTTTTTTTCTAAAAAATTAAACCAGTTAAAAATCAGTATTTATCCTGTGTTGCTGAAAAATCGAACTTTGATCAAGAATAGTACTGATCTAAAAGTTTTTGGAATCACCTACACAGTTAATATTTTTTCGATTAAACGTTAGTTTTATAATGAAATTTTTCTGAAAGCTCAATCATTTTTGCGTTACACTGTAAATTATAAAATAAAATGAAACATACGTACGCACCGGAAGGAAAGAAAATGCGCAAACATAAATTTTAACAAACGGATAAACACAGACATTTCCCAACAAAAACCATACAACTACAAATACAACAACACCAACACACAAAAAAGGACAACAACGATATACCCCCAACATTCCAACAAAACTATTTGTAGACACACATACATACATGGACAGTAAAGTGGAGCAAATTTTTCTTTTTTTTAGAATTTTCAAATCACAATAGTTGCCTTTTTGGGTCATTATTAATACAATCAATAAATGGAGAAATTCTAAGTACAGAATTTTAATACAGATTCAGCGTAAGTCAAGCCCTTAGATCTCTAGTCCTAGGATTCGAATTTCTTCAAATTTTGTCGGCATTTTTTGATAAAATATCGATTTATTTTCTGAAATATTTGTATTTTCCTATGTTTAACCCTGTAACCGCCAGCCACGCCTTTAGTATGCCTCTTCTAGCGTCGTGGCTGGCGGTTACAGGATTAAACATCGGAAAATACAAATATTTCAGAAAATAAAACGTTATTTTATCTAAAAACAAGTAAGAGCGTTAAAATCGGCTGTGCCGAATCTTTTTTACCCTCCAACACATTTAAAATTAAAAAAAAAATCGCAGGGGCGTTTTTTTTTTGGGGCGTCTAATGTTTGCAAATTATTTGTTTATGATATTTACGCATAATAAATAAATTTTTATCGTTATTTTTAATTAATTTCTATAACCACGCCCCCAAAGTGGGCGGCCTGAAAAAAATCGAATTTCCAAACCCCCTTAGTCCAAGCGCAGGGGTATGAACATAATATGGCATACAAATGTTACATTTGTTGAACAAAAATTAAAAAAAACTCGTAAAAATATCGTATTTTTCAGGGGTCGTTTTAAATCTTTAAGGGGGAACTTTTCCCCCCTGGTCCGATTTTGCCCATCTTCGAACTTAACCTTACCAGTAACATAAGAGATATTCTTGCCCAATTTCAGGGGTCTATCTCTTTTGGTTTGGACTGCATCGATATTTCTACAGACGGACGGACGGACGGACGGGCATCGCTAGAATGTCTTAGATTCTATCATGGATCAATATTATATATACTTTGTGGGGTCCCCGACCGATATTTCGATATGTTACACACGGAATGACAAAGTAAGTATACCCCCCTACTGTGGTTGGAGGGTATAAAAACTTTGCTTTGGCAAGTACACCCAAATCATAAGCCAAACATCATCATGATTTAATGTTTTTGGCAAGAGTATAAAATTCGCAGGTATTTTTTCACTTTGTTCAGTACTTTTCAATTTTCAAGTCAAAACATGAACCCAAAGACATTACCCAACAGGTACAATATTTTTGTGTGTTAATATTGACCCTAAAATGCAACTATATCGACCCCAACGATTTTGAAATTCGAAAAAAAAATAAAAATTTGCTTCACCCTAATGGCCAGTATGAATGGAACTTACTGATACACATAAATAAACATATACAATAGTAAACAACAGACAATATTCAATGTATTTGTGTACATATACACCAGTTGTCTCTATGTTTATGTCAATGTGTATGTGGAATAAAAAAAAACATGAAAAAAGCACGCCAAAAAAAATTTACTATGCCATGTCATACAATGAAACTCAATCCCAGTTAAACGTGCAGAAACAAAAAAAAAACAGATGAAAAAACAAGAATAAAACAAAACGTATAAATGTAAAATATCCCACACATACATAAAATCAACAACAACTACAAAAAAAAAAATAACACTCACCAACATCCGACAGATCCGGCAAAAGTATCTCTTCGCCACGTTGCCAGCTGGCTACCTTAACATATGTACGCACATAGTCCGGTATGGCACACTTAATCAATGCTGAATTTCCCAAATAGACTTCGGTATTTTCCACGTGTACATGAAATTGTCGGCGTACCACTACAACGATAAAAATAAATGAACACAAACACATAAATACATCATCGTCATCATCATTGCATCAGTGTAAAGCAAAAAAAGCAAAAAAAATATGAGAGAATAAAACAAAAGTACATAAAAAATGTATTGGTATGTGTTAAAACAAAAGTGTTATTTCCGGTTATGAACGAAAAGGATATAAACAACAACATGAACTGTTGTTGTAGCAACAGCAACAAAATGAAAATAAATATAAATAGTTTTCATGAGCAGTCAGGATTAACAGGTTTATAAATGAATATTTAAAATTGTATGCAATACATACACAAACAAAAAACTAGATAAAAACAACAGTATTAAAAAAGTATAAAACTAGAATGTATAAAAAATGGTTTCATGGAACAATATTTTTTAGAATTTAACGAAACTCAATCTCCGTAAGCTTAACGATTACTTAAAATAAAATGTCTGTAGTTCTTATTTGGTAATGTGTGTTCTATCATTTTTCATAAATTGTTTGTTCTTCAAAGAGAACTATTTTTTTGCATGAGGTTAAAGTAAAAGTTTGAGATTTTGTTTTTTAATTTTTAATTTATGAAAAAAAATATTTTTTTTTTTTGTACTCCAACACAATATTTTTTTAAATTTTCTACCAAGTTCTCCTAAAGCTTTACCTGTTTATCAAACTTACAGTCTAATTAAAATGATTTCAGTTTCCTACTATAAATTGGGTAAATTTATACAAATTGCGTAATTCTACTTAAAATTATTGGAAATTTACACAATTTATAGTAGCATATTATTTGAATTTGTTGAAATTTACCCAATTTATAGTGGGAAACTGGACTCATTTTGTTAGAGTGTATGAGATAAACTGCCAAAAAGTAAACTATAAGCATATTTTTTTAATAAATTACACTCTAAGTAAAATGATTTCAGTTTCCTACTATAAATTGGGTAAATTTACACAAAATGTGTAGTTGTACCAAAAAATTATTGGAAATTTACACATTTGTAGTAGTATATTATTTGAATTTGTTGAAATTTACCCAATTTATAGTAGGAAACTGGACTCATTTGTTTAGAGTGTATGTAAATTCATACTTTTGTTGTAATCAGCCTTTTTTCAACACCAAAGTCCAAAAAAGTCCAAACGATATTGACAAACCTCTAATTACAATCTGTCTCTAACAATGTATTCTCTTCACGTTTTTGCGACCCTGTGCGACCGTTTATAAACCAAAATATGGAGTTCAGGAATACCCTAAAATGGAACTTCAAAATTTTTTTGATATTTTGTTTCTACTGATTTCTAATAAAAAATTTCCCACTTTGACAACATTGGCGTGATAGGTGGAAATGGTCACGTGAGTGAATTTTGACTCACGTTAACTCACGCATGCACAAAAAAAAATATCTTCAAAAAAATAATCACTATTTACGTGAGTAAACAAAACACCACTCACGCTAAACATATAAAACACGACAAAGTTTTTTTAAACTTAAAATAAATCTGAAATAATATAATTAAATAATTTTGACTTACGCAAAACAATGGCTCTCACTAAGAGTCACTCACGCAAAAAAAAATTCTTATTCACGAAGAAAATGCTGACTTTTGATTACGCATAATTCACATAACCAGCGTCCATTTCTAGTGCTAAACATTAACGTTCAAATTTGTAAAATTTAATAGCGTTTAATAACAGGTTTATTAGTCGAAATTCCATACAAAATTTATTTTATAAACTTATTATTAACCTCTTTTCACTGTATGAATTTGAAGGTTAAGCTTGGAACACATTTAAGCGGGCACATTTAAGCGATAGCATTTTAAATATTTTTTATGAAATTGTTACCTAGTAGCATTATTTGTACATTTAGAAAGGCAAACGCTAATAAGAAATAAAACAAGTGAGAGTGTTAAATTCGGCCGTGCCGAATCTTTGATACCCTCCAACATGTTAAAAAATATATAAAAAAAAATTCAGAGGCATTTTTGTGGGGCGGGGCTCTGTATGGGTGTGGTGAGGGATACCGTTCCCATTGCGATAAATGTTTACTAATTTATTTATTATGCTTTTTTAACTTTAGTAATACCATTTTCTCATAATTCCTATGATTTTTTTAAATCCACGCCCACAAAAGGGGGCGGGCCGTTAAAAACTAAATTTTGTAGCCCTCGGGGTCTAATTGCAGGACTCTGAACTCCTTCTGATACAAAAAGGTTTTATTTGTTTAACAAAAATTCAAAAAAAGGTGTAAAAGTTGACGCTTTTTAGAGTTTTTTTTAGTTCTTTAAGGGGGAACTTTTTTGCCCCTGGTCCGATTTTACCCATATCCGAACTTAACCGGCCTATGACCATGAGACACATTCGTGCCCATTTTCAGGAGTCTAGCTCTTTTATTTTGGACTGAATCGTGTTTTATACAGACGGACGGACGGACGGACGGACGGACGGACGGACGGACGGACGGACGGACATTCATAGAATGACTTAGAATCGATCATAGATCAATAATATATATACTTTATGGGGTCCCCGACCTATATTTTTATGCGTTACAAACGGAATGACAAAGTGAGTATACCCCCATACTGTGATTGGAGGGTATAAAAATTCTCTCTTAAATGTGCCACTGAATGGGGGGGGGGGGTGAAATAAAGCCATAGGCAATAAGGCCATATGGCTTTATTTCCCAATGAGTTGAGATATAAGGCCATATGGCCTTATTACCAACCACTGCACTATGGCCGAAAAAACCCAAATCGCGGCAAAAACTATTTCCAGACAAGCTAGGCTCACCAAATTTTGTATGCAAGGTTCTACTGTCGAAATATTTGATTTGAGAAAAAATGGGCGGTCCACGCCCCCTTTTTCTAGTGGCCCGCCCATGAGGGGGATTTTCGAAAAAAATTAATGCTCACAAAACTGTATTTAATTAAAATCTTCCTTACTAATTTGAAGTGTCTGACCGAATATTCGGTAGGCAAAAAAGTACTATTTGGCCATTATTCGGCTTCGGTCACATTTTTGGACGAATATGGCCGAATACCGAATAATTGTAAAAAATTGTAGTCAATTGTTGAAAAACATATTCAAGCAGAAAAACTCTTTATATAATAGAATATATATAAATTATATATTAGAATATAAAAAAAAAAATATTTTTTTGAGTGTACAATTTTTTGAGTGTATAATTTTTTTTAATGTAATTTTTTTTTTTTTTTTTGTTTGAGAATAAAAAGTTTTTTGAATGAAAGAAACACTTTAAAATATTTTTGTAGCTTTCCACTAAGATTTAAAGCGTTTTTAGTGTGTTTTTCAACACGTGAATTTGCGAAAAAAAAAACCATCCAAAATTCACGTTTTTGCTAATAACTCATTCGTTCGCACTCGTTCGCATACCATATTATTATACAATAAAACCTGAGCTTTCTACGAAAATTTATATGTATAAAAATGTTTTAACAATTGTTAACATTTTAAGTTATACTCCATGAAAGACGATTAAATTCACAATTTCACAAAAAATTACCCCTAAAAAAACTCCAAAATAACTACGAAATAAATTTTTTTTCCCAAATATGTTAAGAATTCGTAAAAATACTCACCTCGAGTATTAAAATTCACAACATTTTTTTAACCAAAATATATTTAAAAAAATATACGATCATATCGCCAATTTAAAAAAGTAAATATGTTAAAGTTTTTATGCGTTGGGATTACAAAATACATGCATTAAACCCACCCTCTCCGCAAAGTAAAGTTTTCTAGGAGAGCAAGCCTTTACGCTATCAAATTTGTTATGTCTCAAAAAGGCCGGATAACCAAAATAGGTTTGGTTTGCAGAGAGGGTGGGTTTAATGCATGGAGTATGAAATCCCTAAGCCCGGCCGAAGGCCGGCTACACAGAAAACCTTTATTACAAAAAAACAAATCATTGAAATTGTAATTTCGACATTTCGCCCAAAAAAAATATTTTGGACTTTTTGACAATTTTGTTTTGGGAGAAATAATATTTTTAGACCTATTATTTTGGGCTATATGTCGCAGCTTGGGCGATATGACATTTACGGTTTTGGGCGATAAGACCTTGGGCGCTATGTCCGTACGCCTTAAAAACCCACATATACCAGAAACCTCTGAACGCAGAGCGGCTTCGCTAAATAAATTTTGTTTTGAGTAGCAGGATTTTGGTGGAAAAAAATGTCCACATTTCCCCTTCACTCTCCGCAAAATACTGACGAATACTTTTATAAATTTTCAAATGAGTAATAAAGCCATATATGGCTTTATTTCCAACAGTGGATGGTAATAAGGCCATATGGCCTTATTTCTCTACTGATTGGGAAATAAGGCCATATGGCCTTATTGCCTATGGCTTTATTTCATCCCCCCGCCAACTATCATAACTTTTTTTAAATTATTTCTTACCAATATATTGGGAATTGAACACAATCAAAAAAATTTTTAAATCTATACTTGAAAAATTGACTTTTTGCCGCCAAAATTGAAAATTGGGCCAACGTGTACTTTGGAAATAAAGCCATATATGGCTTTGTTACTCATTTGAGTAAAAAAGCCATAACAAAAACTGTCATAAATATAATGAAAATCTTCATTAAAGTTCGTCCAATGTAACAGTTTCATAAATACAATGAAACTGTTTCATATTTGTTCATAGGGTCAATACTTATAAAATTATATTTATGAAACTTTTCATAAATAAAATTAATAACATTTCATAAACTTTATGTAATGTTTCATATATACCATGAAAAACTTCATAGATTTAATTTATTTTTTCTTAAATATTTGATCATATTAAGAAAATTTTTCGTAGTATTTATGAACCACTTTATTTGAACTATAAAATAATTATAATGAAATACTTAAAAAAATAATATTTGTATGAAATGTTTCATAGTACATATTATTGAAATATTTCATAATATTTAACAGTTTATCATAAAGTTTAGCAGAAACAGTTACATTGGACAAACTTTAATCACAAGTTTCATTATATTTATAAAAAAGTTTCATAGTATTTATGAAATGTTTCATAAATAAAGCAAATGCACTATTTTTTTAGAAAAAAAAATATGATATTTACATTGGAAATACTTAAATAAGAAATTAAAATTTTAAAAATCGTCCTCAGGAGCTATAATTGTATTGCCACAATTTCTTAATCATATTATAAAAAATCATATGACACGTTTATGATTTTTTTATAAAATCATTAAATTGTTTGAAGTGCATTTCATAGACTTTTTTCATAAAATTTAATTATATTTATGAAGGTTTCATAAATACAATGAAATTTTATGACAAAAATATTTATGAAACAATGTCATAAATATTATGAAGAATTTTTTTATGAGTGTAGTAGCGAAAATATCCGGATTTCTTGTAATTGAATTTCCAAAAAGGTCGGTGAATTGAGTTTATAGTTATTATTCCTTCTGCTGTCTTTGATTTTGAAAGGAGAAATCATTAAAATATATATCATTAACAACTTGTCTAAATTAGCAATTACCATTAACATCGAATGTAAAAATTGCATGTAAAGATTGCTTGTACCCAGCAAATTTTTGCATTACTAGTAATGAGTATAGTAATTAGTAATAATTATTGGTATGTACTTACTCATTGCATGAAACACTACTTATTTTATAAAGGCCGTGAGACAAAAATAATTAGTGCCTACAAGCTTACGAGTAAGGAGATAAATAACTACTTACCTATAACGAGTAAAATAAGTAGTTATTTATAAGGAATAAAATAAATAGTTGCAAACAGAGTTTGAAGTAACTATTTATCATAAGATTATTCGTTTTCGCGAAATTTTAAGCTAAAAAGGTGAAACAAATATTGTTTTTTCTGATTGGACTTAATTTCCCAAGTGAACTTGCAAATAAGTATTTATTTGTTACATTCTCAATAACTTATCATTTATATTATTGCAAATAAGTACTTACATATTACAATATAAGCCACTAGTTGCTTTTTGGACTAAAGTAATGCAGTGGGTAATGAGTAGTTGTTATAAGTAATGTAATTGGCAGTCATTACTTTTCACAACATATTACCTAGTTTTTGCTGGGTATAGACCATATTGATGGTCAATTGCTGAGAAAACTAAATTTCCGTCTATTGCTTACTATCGACTTTAAGATTTTTATATAAAATGTAACATTAAATTGGCATTAATGGCGATTGCTATTCAAGACAGGGTGTAAGCTATATTTTTTTTTTTTTTTTGAAATTTGCTCATTAAATTAAAAATTTAATACATTTGAAAAAAAAAAAACATAACATTTTGCGTAACTTTTGAAGATCTTAACTGAAATTGCAAGTATTTCATACCAAAGGTGGGTTAAAAAGTCAGCATATCGGTTTTTGAAAAACTTCCTTGCATGTATCTGAATTTGTACCATACAATTTTAATACAATTTTCATTTCAACAATAAACAAAGTTTTTTTTGAATAATAGCATTAACAATTTAAAAATAATTGATAGAATTGAATTTACAACAAACCAAATGTATTATTAAAGGCATCCTTTCACAATTCATACATAAATGAATACTTTTTTTAAAAAATCAATTTATCATACATATCTCTACAATTCACCTGACCTTTAAAAAACTGTATTTTATATGCATTTTTATTTATTTTTTTGTTTAACTTGATAGTCATTGTGTGTACAGAATATGTAAATAAAAAATGAATATATGAACTAGATAAATGTAGAGCAAACTACAGTTTATAGAGAACATCAAATGTAGTCAATAACGGGAAATATGTTGCGAAAACCATACAAAAATGCATATAATGCCGCCGATGCTATGTTAAGTAAATACTGTATATTTCACCATTGTGGCACTTATTTTTATTATCTGTAGAATATCAGTACCTCTTCCAGAAATAGTTTAATGCTGAAATTTTACACGAAATTTGATTGTAGTTCTGTAAAATTGTATGGTTAAGAGCAAGAGAATTCGAAAAGTCC
This sequence comes from Pegoplata infirma, assembly GCA_963921195.1. NCBI lineage: Eukaryota > Metazoa > Arthropoda > Insecta > Diptera > Anthomyiidae > Pegoplata > Pegoplata infirma. The sequence goes on along the minus strand of OY992536.1, from coordinate 255,704,481 downwards.
AAAACAATGGCCACCTTAATGAACACACTGTATCAAATCCACTATGTAAATATCAGATACAGTAAATTCAAATAAAAAATTTATAAAATTCTACGAAAATGTTATGTAACGTTAAAAATAAGTGCAAAAACGGTTTTTATTCATACATTGCACAGTGGTTAATTTTTAATAACAAAATGTTTGGAAAAAATCTGTCATTTAGTAAATGCTCAGGTGTGGATCCAGGGGGTGGGAGAGAATGGGAGCTCTTGCCTACCGCGAAAAACGATTTCAAAAAAGAAAGGACAGGACAAACAAAAAATTTTTAAAAATTGAGCTAAGTTTTGAAAAGACTGGTATATCTAACGCGGATCCAGGGTGATTGGCCGAAATGTGATTTCTTCCACCCCTTAACGATTTAAACAAAAAAAAAATAGAAACGAACAGAAGAAGGGGAAAAAGTAAATAGGAAGGGAAAGCAACAAAAATGCGAATTTTGTACTCTTACCCAAAACTTTACATCATGATAATATATTGGTGAAAATACGGGTGTACTTGCCAAAGCAAAACATTTCATAACGTTACATCAATTTGTCATTATTTGCAAATATATGCATGATGTTTTCAAATACATTGAAGCGATATCCATCTGTTAATGGAAAGCAAAATGCTGTTCAAACCAAAAGGGCTGTAAATTTGGTAAATGAGCAAAGTCGGATCAGTCAGTCTATGGAATGTTAGATGTGGTCCAACACTAAAAAAATACCTTGTAAAACGGCTAGAAAAGTTTGTAACTTTTTGTTTTTTGCTACCTTCAATTTGACAATAATTCCTTGTAATTTTACAAACTTTTTACCAATAATTTTGCAATTTTACAAGTTTTTACCAATAACATTGTAAATTTAAAAATTTTTTGACGCGATAAAATTTGCAAGGAGGTTTCGTGACTTTACTAGGTTTTTCGCTGCCTACTATTTTATGAGAATTTCTAGTAAAAAGTACGAGGTTTTTCGTAATTTTACAAGATTTTTACCAATAAAACTGTAAATTTACAAAATTTTTGTAGCAATAAAACTTACAAGGAAATCTCATGAATAACCTAGATTTTTTTTGTAAAAACCCTTGAAAATATGTAAAATTACAAAAAAAAAAATGTAAAATTTAAATTTCGATTAAAAATTTTTTGTAAAAAAAATAAGGACAACTGTCAAATATTGATAAAATAGGATTACGAGACTTTTTCTAGTACTTTGACTAGTTTTTTTGTGTGAAGTAAAAAGAGCTGCAAATTGTGTAAATGACCAAAATTGAATCAAAGATATTCTTCTGATGTTCGTCTGTCGGTGCCCAGTCGCACAGTGCTTCGTTCCCATGTAACGAAGGGACAAAATTATAAGGAGTTGTCGGATATTTTTTAAAATTTGGTACACTAACATAAAATATATTAGTTAAGAAAAATATGAATTTTTGGAAAAATCGATGCAAGGACACGCCTACCTCCCATGTGTCCTGAAACTTAAAAATTTAATTTTAGCTTCAATAATGCACAAAAAATTACAAAAAGTGGTCATGCTGATACACATTCAACTTGCAACGTGTGTATAAATTTTCACTTAAATCGGAGCAAGGACTCAAGGTCCTGCCATATATCCTTTTTCTTTAAAACGCTATAACACCTACGAAAATTGTCCGATCGTAAAAAAACTTTGTAAGCAAATTAATAATCCTAAGATACATAATTTAGGCAAAATCGGATTAGTAGTACGGAAAATATAAAATCATCCTTTTTTGAAAAATAAGTTATCTTTATTTTTAAAGTCGTCTAAAAAAGGTCAAAGAAATGTTTTAAATCAACTTCTGAGCTACATAATGTTTATACATGTCTCTAGTAAAATTTGATGGCGGTTCTATTTTTAGAATGCATTAACCCCCTATCTCCCATTTTATGGGGTCATTTTTGTCCTCTTTTTAACATATCCTCATATAACAACACTAAAATGTGTGTTTTAATAGTTAAAATGTTCTACAAAAATGTTTAGCATCAAATTTCACTAGGGGTTGTCAAATACCAAAACATCGTGCGATATAATCAAAATGCTTTAAAAAGTAAAATTGTAAAGTATCATATATTGTTAAATAGCTTTTACCAAAGTAGACTGAAATAGGTCGAAAAAATGGACTAAAAATACTACTGAGATGAAAAATGGCTTAAAATGTCTTCAGTGAAACTTAATGGCGGTTCTTTTGTTAGAACATATTAACCCTCTATCTCCCATTTTAACGGGTCATTTTAGTCCTTATTTCAAATATTTTTTATAAAATTTAATAAAACGAGCGTTTAAAGGTTAAACCGCAATACTAAATTACTTTTTTAATGTTTCTTGAATATAATTTATAATTTAAGAGTTATTTAACATAACTTAAAGCTTCAGTAGAATACACTGTGCAACAAATTTGAGGTCACAGAGTGTATCTTAAATTAGACAAAACAAAAAATGAAGGTAAACCAAAATAACAATATATGATAATTACAAATTTTACTTTTTTAAGCATTTTGCTTATATCTCACGAACTTTTGGTATTTTACCTCATTTAGCTCAAATTTAAATAAAAATTTTTTTCCTTTGGAAAAAAAATAAAAACTTCAGTGGGCCATAAAAAAAACTCGAGCTAAATTTTCTAAATTCTGCGGGGGTTTTTATATACTATTAATATACATTTGTTTGGCTTTTTTACCCTTTCAAAACATGAAATCGTGTTGTACAATGATATTAAACACTCCTAAATGCCTGATATTTGAGTAAAAATCACGAATTTAGGCCTTTAAAAAAACGAATTTTTTTCTAATTTGTGGTAAAAAATAGGCGCTAATTTTTGAATACGCTGTTAGATAAGAGTTTAAACTTACAAAAAAAAAAGAAAAAAAATATCTATTTTTTTATATTTTTTTTTAAATTCCATTAAACTTTAGTTATTTTTGGATTTTCAACAAAAAAAAACTTGTTTTTCTGCGCAATAAAAAATATTTTTTTTGTAAATATATACAAAATTCTATATTTTAACTTCACTACAAATATATCAAAGTACTTTAAAACAAAATTTAGAACCATTTTATTAAAAAATGGATTTTTGAGAATTATTTTTGTGAAATAGCTAAAAAAACATTTTCCTCTTAAGGCATTTTTGCATAAAATTCTCTGAGTTTATCGCCCTCTCGTGGTGGCAAAAGCAATCCGAAAAAATATTTTTGATAATATTTATTTGAGATACCTTATTATCTTTCAAAAAATCTGTATTTAAACACAATTTGAGACAAAAAATTTTTTTTTTACTTTTGTCCATGGGTCGAAGCATAGTGAGTCGACCCCTGACATAGTGCTCCCCTTATAAAATTGCTGACATCATCATAGAATTTTTCAAAGTGTCCCCAATGATATGTCAGCAGTTGTTCAGCGGTTGTTTAAACGAATTTTTGGTGGCCAGCGTACTGGTGGACACTGCTGACCAGCTGCTGACATGTTATTGGGGACATTTTTAGAAATTGAAGGGAGAGTCAGGGGTGATTTTATTTTGCCAACTACACTGATAGATAAACGCTTCATATCACTAATGAATGGAATTCATTAATTCATCACTAATAAATGGAATTTATTTATCAATGAAAGTATTTCATAAGAAATAATTACTTATTTTATTAAAATAATGAAACATTTTCATAAAATACAATTTATATTTTAAATGAACAATAGAGTGTCCCTTATTTTGGAAATGTTGGAAATGTTGAGACGGTAACCCCTCATTTTTTTCCTTTTGACTAAAAAATAACTCAGGAAAAATTTTACGCCCCTACGACCACGCCTTCCCTACGCGACGGGGCCGTAAAGAGCGGGGCCTTAAAAATCATTTTTCCATACAAAGCAAAAAATGTTTTTTTTGATTTTAAATTTTTTTGTTATTAATTATAATATTACTTGGTTAGCATATTCACGACAAAAAATTTTATTTTGGTGGGATGAGGCTTACAGTTCTAAAAAATTTTTCGAAAAAAAAAATGTTGAGCTTTTGGGGTCCTACAGTAAAAATTTTTAAAAAATTTTTTTTTTTTAGTTTTGACAAGCAACGGTTTCAGTTGTAATGTTGCTTTTAATGATATATATTCATAAAAAATATTATTCATATCTGTGACATCTTGATCGTGTATTGAAAAACATCAAAAATGCATTTTTTACCCTTTTTAGATCACGATAAAGATGTCACAGATAGGAATAATATTTTTTTATGAAAATATATCATTAAAAGCAACAATTCAACTAAAACGGTTGCTTGTCAAAACTAAAAAAAAATATTTTTTAAAAAATTTTTACTGTAGGACCTCAAAAGCTCTAATTTTTTTTTTTCGAAAAATTTTTTAGAACTGTAAGCCTCATCCCACCAAAATAAAATTTTTTGTCGTGAATAACCTAACCAAGTAATATTATAATTAATAACAAAAAAATTTAAAATCAAAAAAAATTTTTTTTTGCTTTGTATGGAAAAATGATTTTTAAGGCCCCGCTCTTTACGGCCCCGTCGCGTAGGGAAGGCGTGGTCGTAGGGGCGTAAAATTTTTCCTGAGTTATTTTTTAATCAAAAGGAAAAAAATGAGGGGTACCGTCTCAACATTTCCAACATTTCCAAAATAAGGGACACTCTAATGAACAATGTTCATTAATTTAATGAAACTTGTTCTTTCAATTACATTTTATGATACATATTTCATTAATTCAATGAAACCCTACATAGGTTCCTTTTTAACGTCATTTTTCATAACACTAATGTAGATTTTCATTATTGTCATGTACAAATTTCTATCAGTGTGGGTGCATTTGTAGAGAGCTGCCTTTACGATATTTGATAAGAATATGTCTTGAAGTTCAGACTTGATGAAAATATAATTTTGTTAAAAAAAACAGAGAAAAATAATTTTTTGATGATAAAAAAATTTTTTTAAAAAAAAAAAAAATGTCTTTAAAAAATTTTTTGATGAAAAAAAAATTTGATGGAAAAATTTTTAATGAAAACAAAAAATTGTGATAAAAAAACAAAAGTTTTGATGACCAAAAAAATTAAAAAAAAATTAAGAAAAAAAGTTTTTGACGAAAAAGAAAAATTATTAATAAAACAAATGGTAAAAAAAATAAATTTCAGTAAAAAAATTTTTTGATAAAAAAAGTTTTTATTATGAAAAAAAAAAATTTTGATAAAAAAAAAATATCAAAAAAAATAAGGAAAAAAAGTTTTTGAAGAAAAAGAAAAAAATTATGAACAAACAAAAGGTTTATGAAGAACTTTTTTTGATGAAAAAAATTCGGCTGTGCCGAATCTTTTTTACCCTCCAACATGCAAAAAAAAAAATGCAGGGGCGTTTTATTTTTTTGTTTGGGGGGGGTCAAGGGGTCGCTAGTAGTAATTGAGCGGGGGGGGGATTTTCCCTCGAATATGCATGTGTTTAAAACAGGGTTGGCAACCGATACCCACCTGGAATAACGGTATTTGGCTATTGTACCGCAACCAATAAAGAAATGGACATTTTCAAAAGCGATTATGAAAGCTGATGAAATTTCAAGTATTTTAAATGTGTCACTTCGTGTTTCTACCGGTTCGTTTTAGTTATATAGACCAATACCGTTATAATACCGTTTCAAACGGTTTTATAAAGGTATTGACCTATATTTCGAAAACGAATCGGTAGAAACACGCAGTGACACATTTAAAATACTAGAAATTTCATCAGCTTTCATAATCGCTTTTGAAAATGTCCATATCTTTATTGGTTGCGGTACAATAGCCAAATACCGTTATTCTGGGTGGGTATCGGTTGCCAACCCTGGTTTAAAAATTCATTCTTATGCTTTTTGCACTAAAGAAATACAAGATTATCATTATTTAAAAAAAAATGTTTTATTCCACGCCCATAAAAGGGGGCGGGCAGAAAAACCGACATTTTCTAATTCCCAGGGTCCAAATGCAGGACTGTGAACTTCTTGTAGCATAAAAATGTTGCATTTGTTAAACAAAAACACAAAAAATCATGTAAAAAACTGATATTTTTCCGAGGTTGGTTTTGTTCTTCAAGTGGGAACTTTTTTCTCCCTGTCCCGATTTTCCTCATTTACGAACTTAACCTGCCTAGGAACATAAGACATATTCGTGCCAAATATGGGGAGTCTAACTCTTCTATTTTGAACTCTATCGTGTTAACTACAGACGGACAGACAGACGGACGGACGGACGGACAGACAAACGAACGAATGGACGGACATCGCTAGAATGTCTTATAATCGATCACTGATCATAAATATATAAACTTTATGGGGTCCTAGACCGATATTTTGATGCGTTACACACGAATTGAAAAAAAAATTTTTTGTTGAAAAAAATTTTTTTGATGAAAAATAAAAAAATCGATTTTTTATGCTATTTCATCAGGCATATTTTAAAAAATGGAGTCATCAGCTTTTAACATTAAGTTGTCGATATATAACCAGAAATTTAGCAGTAGTATTAATAATTCATCTAAATTCATAAACATACATTTGTAGTTTTATGTTTCGAATATATTTGCATATTAAAAAGTTTTAATGAAGGTTTTTAGGTCAAAATATGAATGTATGTATGTACTGTACATTAATCGGATCTCATGAAATATTGCTGTTGTTTTCCTTTTCCTTTTGCTTAACTCAAGTGTTTTAAATTGCTTTAAATCGCTTAAATATTACATTCATTGAAAAATCAAGGAACGGTTTATGTGTATATGCCCAGCAAAAATTGGCATTACTAGTAATGAGTTTTGTAATCCGAATCAGATGTTAATCAGTAGTTACTTATTGAATGAAACACTAATTATTTTAACAAGGGCGTGAGACAAAAATAAGTAGTGAAGAGTATGGAGATAAATAAGTAGTTACTGCCTCGGATTACAAATAAGGAGTAAAAACCCATTACCAATAAGAAGTAAAATAATTACTTAATTAAAACTTTTAAAATTTAACTTGTTTTAACTAAAACTTAAAAATTGCGTAATTTTTATTAAGTTTTTAAGTACTTTTTAAGTTAATTGAATTGTAAAGGTTAAAAACTGTAAGTTCAAGGAGATATGTATTATTACTTAGAAGTGCTTTTATAACATATTACTGAAAAGTAGTTACTTTTGGGCCTAAAATAATGTTAATGGTAATGGGTACTCATGATAAATAATGTACTTGGTAATGATTACTTTTCACAACTCATTACCCTGTTTTTGCTGGGTGAATACGTTGAGTTGACTACAACATGTTATAGCTGGGGGTCATAACAATGATTATATTCTTTATACTGTTGTGTTTAATATTGTCGAGTTGTAAATCCTTTTGATGTCAACACTTTTAACAACTGATTGTTTTTTTATACTACTATATTTTTGTTTTCTTGCTGTAATACTACCTTAAAGCTATTTGATATAAATGTATACTAAATACTAACAAATCAGTAATATTTGTTGTTCTTATGATTTGATGATTATAAAAACATAAAAGGGTTCTATACATGGTTAAGCCGAATGGAAAATATCCTTTTTATTTTTTTTTTTTAACATGATAATGTTTTTAGGCTGGTGTCTAATTTTAAAAAAGTTGCAGGACGCCACCTCAGTTTGACTATATAAGCTAACAATTAACGAAAAAGAAAACAAGAATTACTATTTTCACTTTCTTAAAACCAATAATAATAATTCACCCCGTGGTGAATAAAACCGTTTTTCACCAGCTGGTGAATAAAAAGTAACATAATTATTTTTCAACAAAAAAAAATTTTTCTTTCATAAATTTTTTTTTTTTAATTTTTTTTTTTCATAAATTTTTTTTTTTTTTTATAAATTTTTTTTTTTTCCATTAAATTTTTTTTTCATAAACTTTTTTTTTTTATCAATTTCTTTTTTATCAATTTTTTTTTTTCATCAATTTTTTTTTCATCAAATTTTTTTTTCATCAAATTTTTTTTTTCAGCATATTTTTTTTTTCATCATTTTTTTTTTCATAAATTTTTTTTTTATCATTTTTTTTCAAGGTTGGCAATCGAAACGAATAACGGTATCGATATTGGTATTGGTATCGATTTTTTATTTATTTCGGTATCGGTATCGTTTACGGTATTTGAGTTGATTCGGTTACGGTATTACCGATACCGCAACGTCGATACCGGTACGTACCGGTACTATCGAAAAAAAAAATGCTAAAAATATAAAAAACGCATAAAAACTTAAAAAAAAAATATTTTTTTTCAATTTTAATACTAAACACGTATTTACGTACTTATTTTTAGCATTTTTGCTAAAATTCCCTTTAAAATGTGAAAAAAAATTAAAATAGCGTTTTTTAGGGGGTCGGCGGAGACGTTGCCGGAACACACCTACAAAAGGGGGCGGGCAATGAAAACTGTAATTTTCTTATCTCCATGATCAAAGTGCAGGAATTAGAAGTTATTCTGACATAAAAATGTTTCATTTGTTTAACAGAAGGAAACACCTTTTTAAAAAAAATATTTATATGTGAAAAAGGTGGAATTTCGGGTAAATATGGTTACTAATGTTAAGTCTCATCTTTCTGCAATTAAAAAAAATATCCATGAAATGCAATACAAATCAGTACAGAAATTGTTTCAAGCTTAAAAGAAAATTTATTTTTTATTTTGAAAATAATGAAATAAATTAATAAAATAGCAAATAAATCCAAACATTAAAATTGCATAAAAAGTTGAAATGCAGGCTTTTCTGGGATAACGGCACATTGAAATTTTTTTGACAAGATTTTTGAGATTAATATTTTTCTTTGAGTGTAAAGTTTTTTTCGAGTGTAAGTTAGTAAAAAATGGCGTACGGACATAGCGCCCAAGGTCTTATCGCCCAAAACCGTAAATGACATATCGCCCACGCTGCGACATATAGCCCAAAATGATAGGTCTAAAAATGTTATTTCTGTTATCAAAATTGTCAAAAAATCCAAAATATTTTTTTTGGGCGAAATGTCGAAATTACGACTTCTATGATTTGTTTTATTGTAATAAAGGTTTTCTGCGTAGCAGGCCTTCGGCCGGGTTTAGGGATTACATACTCCATGCATTAAACCCACCCTCTCTGCAAACCAAAGCTATTTTGGTTATCAGGCCTTTTTGAGGCATGACAAATTTGGTAGCGTAAAGGACTGCTACCCTAGAAAACTTTACTTTGCGGAGAGGGTGGGTTTAATGCATGGATTTTGTAATCCCTAAGCCCGGCCGAAGGCCGTCTAAGCAAAAGAACTTTAAAATATTGTGTTCAAAAAAAACAATATTGGTGAGTTTTATGATTTTTTTTTTTGGGATATTTGGGTAATATGACATTTTTGATAATTTATATAAATTTAAAGAAAATTGTTAAAATACCCAAAAATAATGGCCATATCGTCCAAAAAATTTTGCAACAACAACTAACACACATTTTTTTTGGGTGGAATGACTTTTTTAAATTGGGCGATATGCACTTGGGCGCTATGTCCGTACCCCGTAAAAAATCCTTGGGCACCCACATCGCGGATTAAATACAAATCTCCAAAAAACTAAACTATACTTAGGGGTTCAGAAAGTTTCTATTGAGAGTGCAAATGACTCCAAAAAAATTTCGTGAAAATCAAAAATTTTAATCTGCTCCCGCATAGCGGTTGAAGTATGATCTTTTTTTGGAAATTTTTACTTAATCCACTATGTGGGTGCCCAAAGATTTTGTTGATTTTTATGAGACTTCGAGGAGGCCAAAAAAATTAAAAATTTTATACAAAATTTTTTTTTTGTAAAATAAATATTGTTTTTTAGGAAAAACCGTTTCAATACCGGTACGTAGCGGTACCGAAAGAAAAGGTTTTTGGATACCGGTATCCGATACCAAAACTGAGTTTCGGTATTGGTACCGGTATTCAATTTAAAGGGTTTTGAAACGGATAACGGTATTGAAAAGGTATCGATTGCCAACATTGTACTTTTTTCATCAATTTTTTTTCATAAAATTTTTTTATCAAATTTTTTTTTAATGGGGTCCTCGACTGGTATTTCAATTCGTTTTGCATGGAACAGCAAAGTAATGTAACATTATTTTTTCTAAAAAAAAACTTTGCTTTGGCAAGCACACCCAAATCTTCCGCAAAATATTATCATGATTTAATGTTTTGGGCAAGAGTACAAAATTCTCAGGCATTTTTAACGAATTCTTGTGATTTTTTTAAAAAGCTTTCTTAATTTTATTGAGTTTTATAAACCCATCAAATTTTTCTGTTACAAGTAATCGGTTCCAGAACGCATCAAACTACCCTGCAACCGGTTCTACTTAACATTCCAGAATCGATGATTTTTGTTTTGAAATTGTCCCAAAAGCAATCGTTTTTTAGAGCAAGTTGTTTTTTTGAAAAATAATTTTACATAGAAAATTTTCTTATGATTACCGTAGAATATATTCAAGAATCTATTGAACCAGGAATTTGTTCCAAAAAATTTTCCTGGGATTTTTTCTGATATATTTTACTTAATTTTCCAGACTTTTTAAGATTTTTTTTAAATTTTGCTGAATTTTCCAAGCATTTTAACAAATTTTTCAAAAAAAAAATCTGAAACTTTTTTAAGTTTATATATAAAATTTTTTTCGACTCATCACTCTTAAAGTCTTTTGGAATTTTCCAAAAATTTTAAGAATTTATACATTTAAAAAAATCCAAAAAAAAAAATATGTGTTTTCTAGAGTTTAATAATTTGTAATGCAACTTTTCAAAGTTTTTGAACAATATCCTTTTTTCAAAATCTCTCTGATTTTTCAGAATTTTTTAGCAAATTTTCCAAAAAATTTTCCGACAAAATTTTAAAAAGTCGAAATGCGGGACGAGAGTACTTTTAACAATATCCTTTTTCAGATAGAGTAAAACTGCATTTACAGGTTTTCATATCGTGATCCTGTTTCCTTTTAAAAGGACTTCAAAGTTTTAACGGATACATTTTGGAAAAAAAAATTCTGATTGTGTTTTTTCCTGTGTTTTCTAACAAGGGATGTATCTCAACCCTTGTGAACCGATTTGCCTGAAACTTAAAATATATATCAAAGAGACAATTCTAAGGTTGGGGTGTCTCGGCTTATCGGCCATATCGGGGATTTAGGGGTTCAAAACATGGGTCAAAAAATGGCGAAAAAATCGTTTTTTGGATCTATCGTTTTTTGGATTCAGCCCCCGAGTAAAAAAGTTCCTATATAATTGTATATAATTTTATAAACATCATATATGATTAAATAGAATTATATAGAATTTGATGCGAAAAATGAGTCGATAAAACCATATAAAATTTTATCAATGTTACTTGTGTTTTGATAAATTTTTTATATAATTTTATGCGAAATTTGGACCCCTATTTTTATATAACAAAAGCAAATTTATATAATCAGATATAATTATATACAACTATATCAAATTATATAAAACAATATATAATTTTATAAAGTTATATAAAATTATATCAAGTTTTATATAAATCATAAAATTTTGTTTTAATTATATATAATTATATATAATTTTATGTAACTTTATATAGTTTTATGCAGTTTTATACAATTTTATATATTTTTATATAATTATATCTAATTATATAATTTTGCTATTATTATATAAAAATAGGGGTCCAAATTTCGCATAAAATTATATAAAAAATTTATTAAAATATATGAAACATTGATCAAATTTTATGTAGTTTTATCGACTCATTTTTCGCATCAAATTCTATATAATTCTATTTAATCATATATGATGTTTATAAAATTATATACAATTATATAGGAACTTTTTTACTCGGCCCGAGTAAAAAAGATCTGATATAATCATATATGCTATTATATAGTTATTTATATTTATATATGGTTATGCATGATCTTTGATATGGACATATTAGTTTATATATAGCATTGTATTTTTCCTTGTTTTTTAATATGATAGCATACATATTCATATCTATTTATATACTGATTTATATGAAATTTGATATGACATATAAGGTCGGGAATATTTAGATATGGCAGATAAAAAGATATATGATTTTATTTATAATTATATCCCGAAAAAATTTTCAAAATTTTCTAAGTCCCGGACAATAAAAAAAATATTCAAGTCCTAAAAAATTTTATGAAAATTTTCCAAAGTCCCGGACACAAAATTTTTTTGGCAATTTTTTTTAGAGTAAAAAAATCATTGAAAATGTTTTTATGAGAAATTTAATTTTTTTGAAAAGTTGTTGAGTTCCGAAAAAATGTTTTTAAATTTTCTAAGACACAAATATTTTTTGGAAAATTAAAATCCCTTATAAATGATTTTAGAAAAAATTACAAATTTTTAATAATTTGCTAAGTCCCGAAAAAATTCCGAAGAATACAATAAAAACTCTTCTAATTGATAATGTACCAATCTGACAAAATAATTTCTAATTTCACGTTTAAAATTCCAAAAAATTTTACCAGATTTCATCCAATTATATAAAAATTTATCTAATTTTAACAGATAAGATATGATTTAATACAATTAGATAGACCCATTTTTGGGATCAAACTTAATCAAATTTGATATTATTTTATCAAAAATAATAGAATTTGATATAATCGTATAATATTCGATCCGCCAATTTTCGGATCAAAATTAATATGGATTTACATAAAAGCATATCTGTTCATATATAATTAAATATCGCGTCATATAACTTTTTTTTACTCGGGGGGCCATTTCTTTTTAAGAAACTATATGATGTTTTCATATGAGAAGAAAGATTTTTTTAATGCCTATCCAATGGTGGCATAACCTTGTAAAAATTCGTCTTCTTTAAATATTTTTTTCAGGAAAATGTTTAAATTTTGGGGGGTACTTATGTGAAGACATAGACCTATGATATCCATATGGATAAGAAATAATCTTTACTAAATTTAAGTCGACCTGTATTTTTGCCCTAGATGATATTCCTGTTAGTTCGGAAGTTATCAAAATTTTCCCGAAGGTCCACATTAGGGATATAACCAAAATAGGAACCTATCATAATCGTATGGGCAATTTTATACTGATAACAAAAAACGTTATCCGGGGACATTTTGGTCCAAAAACCTTCGGCACCGATTGCAATTTCTAAAACACCATAAATTTAAATTTTTTTATGTTTTATGGTGGGATTCCTTCCCATCCACCGTTTTTTGGCTTTTTGTCGTTTTACAACAAAAATAAAACAATAACAAATTTATAAAATGGTTTTCGACACTAGAAATACGGGTTTTCCGAATAATAAAAAAAAATATTAGCGAAAATTTCATCGCGATCGGTGCCGAACCTTTTTTAACATTCGCGAAAAAAAGAACACACATTTCTTCTTGATTTTTCATGTACTTTCTAAATATGATAGGTCCTTTTTGATACTTGCAAAAAAACGCAAATGGTTATATCCCTAGTCCACATGGTTTCATAAGGGGACAACGAAATTTTTAAACACCGATACGGCCGATAAGCCGAGACACCCCAACTTTAAAATCTTCTCTTTAATATATATTTTAAGTTTCAGGCAAATCGGTTCATAAGGGTTGAGTTACTTCCCTTGTAAGTTTTGTCTCAACTTTTTTGAAAACTTTTTTTGAAATTTCCTGATTTTTTCTAAATTTTTTCTCTTCTGAATTATTTAAAATTTATCTGATTATCCCAATTTTTCAAATTTTTGTATTATTTTTTTTGTAATTTTCAAAAGTTTTCGGCATTTTTTTTTCAAATTTTCAAATTTAAATTTATACTAATCTAAATTAATATTTCTAATTGTTACCTACTAAACACCATTGTAAATATATGCTTACTCTGTATAGTAGTGTACAAAAAACCGGAAATTATAACAATCACTAGAGAGGAAATTACTAAATAACAAGTGACTTTTTTGCTGCTTGTACTCCCTCTCCTTCTACCATATAATTTTTACATTTGACAAATTTTGTTGTAATCATTATGGTTGTCAACTTATTTAACCACAAACATTTGTTAAAACTACTTTGATCATCATCACCATCACCCTCATGATGTTGGCGATGGTGAGGATGATGGTGCTGATGATGATGATGAGAATACAATGATGGTGGTATGACCATTTTGTAGGTTTTGTGTAGTCACACAAAAACTTCAATATTATTCTTTGATTGTTTATTTTGTTTATTTGTATTTGTTTTCTAGTTTGTGGTTTTTATCTATTTTAGAATTTTATAAACACTATTTAAAATTTTGCAGGATATTGTTAGTTTGATTTACGGTAACTATTGACAAAATGAAAAGTCAACAAATGGCAATGCAACAAAAAAAAAATCTTAAAACTTAATTAAATATATGCATTAAAGTTTGTGAAATGCATAAACAAGGAATCAAAATATCAAATGGATTTTATTTCAAACTATCAAGGAAATCTCCTTTCCAGCAAAATGCTACGATTATGATGAGATTTTGAAAAAGGTGTTAGATTACGAGACATTTTTTCTACAGAAAAAGCGTGACATTCTCAGACATTTTTAGATTCTAAGATATTTTTTCTATAGAATACACACAAAATGAATGAACGATTTTCATAGTATTTATGAACAAATTCATACAATTTATTAACTTTTCCATAATATTTATAAACTTTTTCATAGTATTTTTGAATAAATCATAATATGTGAAATTTAAGAATTTTTATCATTTTTCATAAATACTATGAAAAAGTTTATAAATATTATGAAAAAGTTAATAAATTGTATGAATTTGTTCATAAATACTATGAAAATCGTTCATGGAAAAAAAAAATTTTGTGTGTAATCTCTGATTTTGTCACATTAAAAAAAAAAAGGTTCTGATTCTTAGACATTTTTCTGATAGAAAAAGTTTCAGATTCTAATTGTAAGATATTTGTAATTGTAAAAAAAAACTCCTTAAGAATTATTTTATTCGGTTACATTTTTTTGTATAAAAAAAAACTTAAACATTTTAAGGCATTGTTCCTATAGAAAAAAGCTGATTCCATATCTTTGATATTTTTTTTGATTTAGCTGACTTTTTCTTTTACTGAACTTTCTCTTTTACTGAATAACATTTTTGTGATTTTTTTAGTTTTTCAGATTTGTATTTGATCATTTCAGTGCAGAAAATATTAAAAAACCCACAGGTTTTAAGGTAAAGATAATCCAACAGATTTTGAGGACTTTTTTCGCTTAAGTGCTAGATCAGCACTTTTCAAAATTTTTTAGCATTTTTTCCAACCATTGATTTTTTCCAATAATTTTTTTCCATTTAAGGACCAAACTGTCTCAGAATCTGAGACTTTTTCGAAAAAAGTGCAGTGAATAGCACTTTTTCAAAATTTTTTAGCATTTTAAGCAAAAGTTTTCGAAAAAGTGCCGAGTGTTCTTTTTTTAAATTGTTTAACATTTTAGCATTTTTTTGTCAACAATAAATTAAATTATTTTTAATAATTTTTTTTTTCATCAATATTTTTTTAATCAATATTTTTTTTAGTCATTATTTTTTTATCAATATTTTTTTATCAATATTTTATTTTCATCAATATTTTTTTTTCATAATTTTTTTTAACATCGATATTTTTCGAAATATCGGTCTAGCACCCCATAAAGTATATATTTTATTGATCAGTGATCGATTCTAAGACATTCATTCGTCTGTAGAAGACACGATACAGTCCAAAATAAAAGAACTAGACTTTCGAAGTTTGGCACGAATATGTCTTATATTCCTAGGCAGGATAAGTTCGGAAATGGGCAAAATCGGACCAAGGGGAAAAAAGTTCCCTCTTGGAGAACTAAACCAACCTAAGAAAAACCGCATTTTTTGCAAGGTTTTTTGTAATTTTGCTAAGCAAATGCAACTTTCTTATCTCAGAAGAAGTTCAAAATCGCAAGGGGATTGCCACCTAACGTCTCCCACCAACCCTCCCCCACCCAAAAAAAAAACAAGACGCCCCTGATTTTTTTTTTATTTTTTTTTATATTTTGGAGGGTATAAAAGATTCGGCACAGCCGAATGTAACACTCTCACTTGTTATACCCTCCAACCACAGTATGGGGGTATACTCACTTTGTCATTCCGTGTGTAACGCATCGAAATATCGGTCTAGGACCCCATAAAGTATATATTTTATTGATCAGTGATCGATTCTAAGACATTCTAGCGATGTCCGTCCGTCCGTCCGTCCGTCCGTCTGTCCGTCTGTCCGTCTGTAGAAGACACGATACAGTCCAAAATAAAAGAGCTAGACTTCCGAAGTTTGGCACGAATATGTCTTATATTCCTAGGCAGGTTAAGTTCGGAAATGGGCAAAATCGGACCAAGGGGGAAAAAGTTCCCCCTGGACAACTAAACCAACCTAAGAAAAATCGCATTTTTTGCAGGGTTTTTTGTACTTTTGCTAAGCAAATGCAACTTTCTTATCTTAGAAGAAGTATAAAATCGCAAGGGGGATGTGCCCCCTAACGTCACCCACCGACCCCCCCCCCAAAAAAAAAAGACGCCCCTGATTTTTTTTACATTTTGGAGGGTATAAAAGATTCGGCACAGCCGAATGTAACACTCTCACTTGTTTTTTTTAATATCAATATATTTTTTTCATAAACCTTTTTTTTTTTATTAAACTTTTTTTTTTCTTCAACATTTTTTTCATCAATATTTTTCCATCAATATGTTTTCATCAAATTTTTTTTTTGCATAAATATTTTTTTCATCGATATTATTTTCACCAATATTTTTTCCATCAATATTTTTTTTTCATCAATATTTTTTTTTCATCAATATTTTTTTCATCAAAATTTTTTTTTTTTTTCATCAATATTTTTATTTTTCACCAATATTTTTTTTTCACCAATATTTTTTTTATAAATTTTTTTTATAATATTTTGCTCAATCAAAATATTTTTATGTATGTATATCGATCGACTCAGAAACGCTTTTTGAGTCGATTGACCTAGCCCCCATACAAACGTCCCCTTTACATTTGGCTTAAATGACTCTTATTACCGTATTTCAATAGGTATCGTTTTCAAATTCAGCAGGTAATTGATTTTTGTACTAGTTAATCATCGTTCCAAATTTCTAAGGAATTGGACCTGCAAACAATAGGGCGATATATCGCCGAAAAGATATTGCGGCGATACGGAAATTTACCATTTCAATAAAACATCAAAGTATTGTTATTATATCGCCGTTTTCTAATACGAACGATATTTCGGCGACAAACAAAAAAAAATATTGAACATTTTTATTTCTTTGTCAATTTGAAATAAAATAACTTATCAAGCACAACAAGAAATCTTTAAAAGAATATAAAATTTGGCCGAAAAACACAAATATGCGTTCAAAGTTAAAAAAAAAAATTCAGCGAATGTTGCAGATATATTTTCCGGTGAATGCAAATGTGTTTAGTCCTGTCAACATGACCAAAATATGAATGAAAAAAAATAATGTCTATTTTCAGCTTCAGGGAATCGATATAGCTGTATCGCCGGTTTATCTTTTAGGTGATATTCCGGCGACACATACAAATTTACTATTTTTCGTTTATACGATTATCTGGCGATATTGCCCTTTTATCGCCAAGACGAATCGTTTTTGTATCGCCGGGATGTATTGCCGTCGGGTAACAGTTTTTCCCGAAAGGGTATCGCCGGCGATACGAATTCGATAATTGCCGCAATAACATTTATCGTATCGGCAATACAACTGGCGAATCGATCTCGTTTCGTTTTGTTTGCAGGGAATATTTGAGTAAAATGTTGTTTGTACACTCAAAATAAATTCTCTGTCCAATCAGCAGAAAAATCTGCTGAAAATACACCAATTTTGAGCCATATGAGAAATCTGCTGATTTTAGCAGACACGGTTTGCTAAATATCTGTCATAAGAGGTGAATAAATATAACAAAAAAAAAAAAAAGACATACATCGCCAGCCAGCATCGAACTCGCCACCTTCCGATTTGAAAGTACACTTCTTAACCACTACGCTACGCAAGCTTATACACTGAAAAAAAAAGACATTACTAAAATTAAGGAAAAAATGTCTTTGAAAATTTATCATGAATTTTCCTAAAATTTAGTTAAATTTAACTAAAAAATGAGAAATTTTCTTACCTATGAGGAAAAAATTTTAGTTCATTTACTTATAATTAGTTCATAGTTTTCTTTAAATGGTTTTTTTTAATAATAGGAAAAAAATTCTTACTGCTAAAGAAATTTTCCACAAATCTAAGAATCGTATCTTTATTTTTAAGACATATTTCTTAAAAAACAATTTAGCTCAAGTTTAGTTAAAATTTACTAAAAAAAACTTCATCGTATTTCTCTTCTTTGAATTGAGGAAGTGTACTTCTTAGAATTTAGTTAATGACTTCTAACTACTTTTGGACGAAGTTGGATCATTCTTTAAACTTTAAGAAGCATATTTAGTCCGCCATTTTCTTTTTCAAAATTCGGAGTAACAAGTCTTATTCAGTAACTGCAAGACCCGCATAAAACAAAATTTGAGTTCAATCGGACAATTAAAAAAAAAAAAATTGTCCGCCATTTTGATTTTTTTGGTTTTTAGCTAAATTTTGAAATCAGCGACCTCGAATTCCTCTAGAAGCACATTTTAAGACGGATCCAACAACGATAAAGACTTTTGGCCGGAATTGGATCATGCTGGCCCTGTGTGCTTTGATGTAAAATAATTAAAAAGTATGTGATAATTTATTTTTTTATTTTATTTTATTTTTATTTTTTTTATATGGAGTTTGACAGATTTTTTCCCGTAAAATCGAACAGAGTACTATGCTTTAAACGTAGGTTTTATTGATGTTCTACACTGAAAAAAAAAGACATAACTAAAATTAAGGAAAAAATGTCTTTGAAAATTTATCATGAATTTTCCTAATAATTTAGTTAAATTTAACTTGAAAATGAGAAATTTTCTTAACTATGAGGAAAAAATTTTAGTTCATTTTCTTATAATTAGTTCATAGTTTTCTTTAAATGGATTTTTTAATATTAGGAAAAAAATTCTTACTTCCAAATAAATTTTCCACAAATCTAAGAATCGTATCTATGTATATTTTTAAGATATCTCGAAAACTAAGCGAGATAGAGCGAAACGGACGAAATTTTTAAAAGAAAGACTACATATCTGTCGGGGTCTCAAGACCCTAATTTTAGATCTAAAATTTGAAATTCCCGAGATTTTATATATGCACATATCTCGGTAAATACTGCCAACACGAGAAAAGGTCGAACGGCATTTTTGTAGCTGTTGACTTGTAGAACACTTCCGCAAAATATCCGATTAATAGTTTTTGAGTTATGCGGTTTTTAAGACTCTCAAGACTCTATCAGGCCCCTTATTACCGTATCTCAAAAACTAAGCAAGTTAGAGCGAAACGGACACAAGTTTTGGTTCAAAATCTATGGGGACCCTTAAAGGACCCAACGGGGTCTCGAGTTACATGGGATCCGAACCCATGGGTCCAGGGTCTAGACCCAATCTATTTCTAAAATGTGAAGTATAGTTTTTCCCATTTTCTAGTTAAAATTGGCTTAACATTAAATAACTTTGTTTTCCTTATTTTTGGGAAAATTATGAACTAAAACCAAGAAAAAAATCTTTGGAGCCAAATCATTCCCTCTTTTTCTCAAAATTGAGTTAATTTTCCCAGATTTTTGTTCACTTTTTTTTGAGTGTATGAGGATATTTGAATAAAAAGACTAAAATGATGCCTAAAAATAGGAGATATATGCACTGAAAAAAAAGACATAACTAAATTTAAGGAAAAAATGTCTTTGAAAATTTATCATGAATTTTCCTCAAATTTAGTTAAATTTAACTTAAAAATGAGAAATTTTCTTAACTATGAGGAAAAAATTTTAGTTCATTTACTTATAATTAGTTCATAGTTTTCTTTAAATGGATTTTTTAAATATTAGGAAAAAAATTCTTACTGCCAAAGAAATTTTCCGCAAATATAAGAATCGTATCTTTATTTTTAAGACATATTTTTTAAAAAACAATTTTGTTCAAGTTTAGTTAAAATTTACTAAAAAAAACATCATCGTATTTCTCTTCTTTGAATTGAGGAAATGTACTTCTTAGAATTTAGTTAATGACTTCTGAGAAATTAGTAAATAACTTCTTAGAATTTAGTTAAAAATTCAAAATGGCGATATCTCGAAAACTAAGCGAGATAGAGCAAAACGGATGAAATTTTCAAAAGAAAGACTACAAAGAAAAGTATGGAATAGCCTAGCTCTGCATATCTGTCGGGGTCTCAAGACCCTAATTTTAGATCTAAAATTTGAAATTCCCGAGATTTTATATATGCACATATCTCGGTAAATACTGCCAACACGAGAAAAGGTCCAACGACATTTTTGTAGCTCTTGACTCGTAGAACACTTCCGCAAAATACCCGAAAGCCCTCCGATTAATAGTTTTAGAGTTATCCGGTTTTTAAGATTCTCAAGACCCTATCAGGCCCTTTATTACCGTATCTCAAAAACTAAGCAAGTTAGAGCGAAACGGACACAAGTTTTGGTTCAAAATCTATGGGGGCCCTTAAAGGACCCAACGGGGACTCGAGTTAAATGGGGTCCGAACCCATGGGTCCAGGGTCTAGACCCAATCTATTTCTAAAATGTGAAGTAAAATTTTTCCCATTTTCTAGTTAAAATTGGCTTAAAATTAAATAACTTTGTTTTCCTTATTTTTGGGAAAATTATGAACTAAAACCAAGAAAAAAAATCTTTGGAGCCAAATCATTCCCTCTTTTTCTCAAAATTGAGTTAATTTTCCCAGATTTTAGTTCACTTTTTTTTTGAGTGTACTTTTATCTGGCGTTTTAGCTATTAAACATGTGTGTTGTTCGACAGCAGAGAAATCTGATTTTAGCAGAAATATCTGCTGATTTTAGCAGAAAAATCTGCTGATTTTAGTAGAAAAATCTGCTGATTTCAGCAGAATAATCTGCTGATTTCAGCAGAATAATCTGCTGATTTCAGCAGAACAATCTGCTGATTTCAGCAGAGCAATCTGCTGATTTCAGCAGAGCAATCTGCTGATTTCAGCAGAGCAATCTGCTGACAATCTGTTCTGCTTTTTTTTACATAAAAAAATTTCTTGAAAAAATAATGAAATTCAGCAAACAAAATCAGTATAAACATAGTAAAATGTCTGTTATTTTCTTAAACTGAATGACAGAGATTTTAGTAAAAATATCCTTCTCAGCAGAACAATCTGCTAAAAGATTGCAAATTCAAATTGAAAGTCGTTTTACAGATTTTTTGACAGAGTTTTTCTTTTGAGTGTAGTTGTTAAACGTGCACTTTGGTAATCTTACCAAATCTGATAACAATTAGAGAATTTTCGGACTTACAAGGAAGGTATCCCATAGCTTACACTCCGATTGTCCTGCACTTTAAACATGTTATAGAGTACAAAAATCTAAAATTTAGCTTTTTTATATCGGCTATCGTAATGAAAGGTTGAAAAACGCGATTTTTTTCGTTTTATCGATTTTTTCTTATTTCTTCTAAAGGAACTATATGAACATATTGTATGGATGAAATTTTTTTTAGTGCCTTTTCAATTTTGTGTGTCGGTCTTGCCAAAATTAGGCTTTGTTATGTTGGTTTTTGTTAAAAATGTGTAAATATTGCGCTACTTTATATGGAGAAGTATATACATTAGAGTGACTCAAAAAAAAAAGTTGATGATGTACCCCCCTCAAAATTAACTTTGACATGTTTTATGAAGATTCCCAAAATATTTGGGCTCTAGCGATAATCTCCCGTGAGCTAAACCGCATCAAAAATGGGTCCAAAAATGGTATTTTTCATGAATAAAAAATTCAGTAAATTTTTTTTTTGTCCAATGAATGACCAAATATAATAGATATTGAGGAATTCTTTGATTCTGCATTAAAACATTTTAAAAATCTAACCACAGACTCGAGATAACGAGATGTTTATGTCAGTTTTTTGATGATTTTCAATTCGATTGTACTGAAAACTTAAATAACTTTGGTATTTTTTGTCCGATTTTCACTTCAAATACATCGTTAGAAAGGTGTTGACCACCGCTTGGGATTTTAGTTAAAAATTAACCCTTAACTGCACTGTCTTACTTTTTTATAACATTTACTTCGACGTCATTAAAAACTATTTTATAACCACAAAAAGCGTATCTTTGTGCAGGAAACACGTTTAATTAATATATTTGGCCACAACTATTTAACCCATGCATGATCAAAACATTTTGGCAAACATTTTTAAAAAAGTTTTTGCGAAAATTATTGAAAGCTAGTTGAAATACTTTAATACTTTACATGATTAAATGGTTTGGGCAAGAATACAAACTTCGCAGATATTTTTTACAATAATGACAGATTTTTTACTAAAAATAAAACATTTCTGTTCAAAATTATTAAAAAAAAATTTTTACAAAAACTTAATATCACTCAAAAGGTGATTAATTCGGCAAAATCGAATTAAACTTTTCCACTTGCTTTTTGTTTTAGAGTCCCAATCACTCTAAAATTCCATTTATAAATATTTCATTTGTAGTAATATTTCAGAGCAGTTTTGTATTTTTTGCAATATTAAATTGTTTTTTATTACTATTATAAAAAATCAAAAAAATTTTAAATTTCCATAATAAATTCCATTTGTAAAAAAAATATCAAAATGTATACAAAAAAAATTCTTATAAAAACCTTTAAACTATATTATTTATGAACTTTATTATTGTCTGCTTTTGTAAATCTTCTAACAATATCAATAGATAGTTAGTTTGTTTGTTTGTTTTGTTTATAAAATAAAAATACAATTTTTTTTATTTTTTGTACAAAAAATAATATAAAAATTGCAACAAAAGAAGAGAAAATATGTATACAAAAACATTTTAACCAATAACATAAAAATAGAATTTGAAATGAAAAAAAATATAAGGGGGCAATATATAAAAATGGTATAACTTTATTTACCTGCTTGTACGTGAACATTTCGACTCAATATTGTACCGGCTTCATTGGTAACACGACAACGATACATAGTCTCATGAACATCAGAACGATAGTATTGGGCTAGGAAAGGAGGAAAATACAAAGTACCATTGCCAGCAATTTTCCTGGAATGAAGCAGAAAATATAAAAACGGTAATAGTTATAGTATTTTAAAAGCAAAACAGAAATATTAAAATAGTTATACAGTTAAATCCCGTTCTAACGAACTTTGAGGGATCAGTAAAAATAGTTATAAGCGAATTACGAGGTAAATTTTATATCAACCAAGTTTTATTTCCAAAAAAAAGTTTAAATTTTATTTAATTCAATATATTTATTGTAAATAAACTACTTTTTGGAATAAAACATTAAAAATATAAATAAATTTTATCAAAATTATAATATAACCCCAAAATGTCCAACTTTTTGTGAGTGTGGTAAACATGAATGCCACACATTAAAAATAACACTGTGCTACAAAAAAACACAAAATCAAACACAAATCAAATTTTTTAAAATGAGGTAGCTAAGGTTGTAGGTCTCGCCGAAATGATCACAAAAATGCCCAACAAACTTGCCAGACACCCTCAAATTTTAAAGTTAATGTCAAAAAACGATTTTTTGGGACTTTTCTCACTAAACCATGTGTAACTTTAACATTTTTCAACCGATTTTCAATTTTTTAACTGTTTTGGATAGCAAAAGGATAGAGCTTTTCATGTGTGTCAATTACTCTATACATATAAAAAAGATATGTTTTGATTTTTTCAACAATATCTAATTTTTTGTAATTTTTGAAAATTTTTTGAGTTTATCGATTTTTTTCTGTTATAGTTCGTTCAACAACATTTATATTTATAACGGTATTCTTAACGAAAATTTAATTGTGAATACGATGAGATTACAATTGACAGAGTTGTGATAATTTTTCTAAAAAAGAAAATTAAGATTTTGCTTGAAATTGCCGTTTGGATAACCCAAGCAAAAAAAAATAAAAATAAAAAAAAAACCAACAGACTAAGAGGTCATTATTTTAAAGTTTTTTGGCCTCCTCAATTCGAATTTGACCTTGAAATTGCTCTATCTTATTAAGTTTTTGATAAATCAATTTATGATAAATATCACAAAAACCTGACGAGATAGAGCAATTTAAAGGCCAGATTCGGATTCGGAGCGCAAAAAACCTTTAAAAATATTGTACAAAACCTCTTATGATAAAACTATTTTTTTAACCTGCACTCAAAAAAAAAACCTTGTAAAGTTACCAAAAAATCTCGTGATTTTACGAGGCTGTTCTCGTAAAATAGGACGTAGGTAAAATTCTCGTAAAATTACGAGGATTTCCTCGTAATTTTAAATGCGCTAAAAATTGGTAAAACAACCAATTTTATTGGTAAAAATATTGTTTTAAAACCGGAAAAATAAAAAAAAATGGTAAACTTACAAGAAAAATTGGTAAATATGTTTAAAAAAAATGGTAAATTTACAAACTAAAATGGTAAATTTACAAAAAAAAAATTTTTTGTTAAACAACATAAATCCTCCTAATTAAATCATTTTTGTAAAATAACTGTTTTTTTAAATTAACTAGAATCCTCGTAATAAATTTTTCAAAATTTTTCCAACTTTTTTTTTTTAAATTTTTCAATAATAAAAAAATAGTTCGGGACTTGGAAATTTTTTAAAAAAAATAGAAAATTTACAAAAAAGAAAAATTGTTTTTTTTTTTGGTTAAACAACATAAATCTTAGTATAACATAATTTTTGTAAAATAACAGTTTTTTTTTTTGTAAATCAACTAGAATCCTCGTAATAAAAACTTTGTTGTAAAATTACAGTTTTCAAAATGGTAGAATACAATTACGAAAATAAATTTGTAAAATTACCAATAAAACTGTAGTTCTCGTTTGAGCAAAGTACAATTTTTTTTGTCAAAAAACAAGGAAAATTGTTAAATATTGGTAGAACGGGATTACAAGGCATTTCACCAGGCGTTTTACCAGTTTATTTTTTTGAGTGTGGGATATCTGAACGGCGATTTCCTGCAACATCTTAATTTTCTTTTTTAGACAAATTATCATAACTCTGTCAATTGTTATGCGATTTCTTCAGGATAAATCCTATCGTATTCAGAATCAAATTTTTTTTAAAAATAATTTTATAAATATAAAGGTTGTAAAATGAACTATAGCAGAAAAAATCGATAAACTCGAAAAATTTTCAAAAAATAACAAAAAAATTAGATTTTATAGAAAAAATCAATAAATATCTTTCTTATATGTACAGACCAATTCACACACATGGAAAGCCCCTTCCTTCTTCTATCAAAAACAGTTAAAAAATTTTAAATCGGTTAAAAATTTTCTGAATTACAAAAGGTTTAGTGAGAAAAGTCCCAAAAAACGGTTTTTGACCATAACTCTAAAATTTGAGGTGTCTGGCAAGTTTAATGGGCATTTTTGTGATCTACTCGACAAGACCAACAACCTATTCTATGTCACATCATAAGTATTTTTTCACTGTAGCATAGTGCAATTTATGGGAGTTCGTTATAAAAAGGCAAATACACATGAAATTTTATTGGTGGGACCATTATAAGTAGTTCGTTTTAACCGAGGATTCACTATATCCGAGTTATAAAAGAAGTATTTTGTGTGAAAATTGTTGCCAAAACTTCGGGTCTTTAGAAGTATTTCATTATAACAGGGAATTCGTTATAACCGAGTTTGACTGAACATACATTTTTTTCATAGTTACATTCATTTCATAGTTACATTCCATTTTTCTTTTTTATTAAAAAAAAAGCATCATTTCTTTATAATAAATATAAATAAATTCATTAAAACCACTTTAAACATATACATCACTCAAAGTGAAATCTACAAAAAAGGAATTTGTTTTTTCTTTTTTTTTCAAGTACATGTTTATACACAAAAAATATATTTTCCCCCTAAAAAGTCATTCACTATTTTTTTAAGTACACACTTAAGTAAGTATGTATTATACATAAATAACATCAAAACTAGCAACATCAACATCAAGTTCCTTTACCTACTACTACATACATACATAGACAATCCAGCTAACTTATGCGTGGGTGAATTGTTAAATAACTGGAAATACCCAGTAGTATTTAATCAAGTACCAAATATAGAAATAGTCCCATTAAGACAATCACCGTCATTTCGAAAATGTCTCTGAATCTGAGAAGGAAAAAGTCTGTCTGTCACTGACAGACTGTCAGTCTGTTGAAATAGCGATCATGGACAAACAATTACACAGGTACACTTAACAAATTATGTCATTAATTGTTTGTCGTTTATTTAAAAATTATTACGTTTTGTCGTTTTTTAAAGAAAAAACATTTGTTCAATGTTCAGTTTTTTTTAAATGATTATTTCTATTCTTTGTTTCAAAAATAACAACATAAAAAATAAAGACTTGCATTAGCATTCAATTTTAAAAGTCATATATTTTTATTCTGTAAGTAAAAATAACAGATTCTTCTTAAATTTTAAATGATTTTTGTACGTTATTTTTTTTTTCAATTGTTGGCATTTTTTAAAGAGAAATCATTAGTTTTTACCTACTTGTGTTGGTTATTTTTTTGGAGACAAAAAAATTCAAAATTTTTTTTTATAGAAATCTAAAAACATGTTTGTATCAAGTAACTTTTGTACTATGGGTAAAATGTCTGGCCAAAATGTAGTTGATTGCGGGATCGTTTTCCCAAAAATGTTATTAAAACTTTTTTAAATAATATTCAATAGAAAAATTGAAAGAATAACCTACGAAATCATTAATTTTTAATGTTTAGTAGGTATTTTTAACATGATAATGTTTTAAGGCTGGTGTCTAATTTTAAAAAGTTGCAGGACGCCATCTCAGTTTGACTATATAAGCAAACAATTAACGAAAATGAAAACAAGAATTACTATTTTCATTTTCTTAAAACCAAAAATTTTAATAACTTGGTTTTGTAACTTGGATAATAATTCACCTTGTGGTGGATAAAACCGTTTTTCACCAGCTGGTGAATAAAAAGTAACAAAATTATTTTTCAACATATAATTTTTTATACCTTCCAACTACAGTATGGGGGTATACTCACTTTATCATTCCGTGTGTAACGCATCAAAATATCGGTCTAGGACCCCATAAAGTATATATATTTATGATTAGTGATCGATTCTAAGACAATCTAGCGATGTCCGTCCGTCCGTCTGTCCGTCTGTAGTTAACACGATGCAGTCCAAAATAAAAGAGCTAGACTCCCGGCATTTGACACAAATATGTCTTATGTTCATAGGCAGGTTAAGTTCGTAAATGAGCAAAATCGGACCAGGGGTAAAAAAGTTCCCCCATGAAGAACTAAACCAACCTCTGAAAAATAATATATTTTTAAATGTTTTTTTGTGTTTTTGTTTAACAAATGCAACATTTTTATGCCACAAAAAGTTCAATGTCCTGCATTTGGACCCAGAGAATTATAAAATGTCATTTTTTCGGCCCGACCCCGTTCTATGGGCGTGGAATAAAACATTTTTTTTTAAATAATGATAATCTTGTATTTCTTTAGTGCAAAAAGCATAAGAATGAATTTTTAAACACATATTCGAGGGAAAATTTGCCACCCCCTCAATTTTATCAAAATTTTTTTTTTTTTTTCATCAAAATTTTTTTTTTGCATCAAACTTTTTTTATACCCTCCAACTACAGTATGGGGGTATACTCACTTTGTCATTCCGTGTGTAACGCATCGAAATATCGGTTGGGGACCCCATAAAGTATATATATTATTGATCAGTAGGGCAAGTACTTTCATGCATCTAAAAAACGAAAATATGTGCCTATAATATGCATCTAAAAATCCAAAATATGCACTAAAAACTTTAAAAATATGCATCTAAAAATTATTGTTTTTACTAAAAAAAAAAATTGTCAACATAAATTAGGCTTTGTCAAATATTTTGAGGCTTTGTCAAATATTTTAAGGCCCTCGACAATTCTTAAAAATGTTTTATTGAGGGGAAACAATTTTTAGTTAGTAAAAGATTTTTTAACTTAGGTTTTTTTTCTTTGAGTCACTAAATATTTCTGAAGTAAAAAAGTTTATAAAAAAAAAAAAAAAATTATAATACAATATTTTTCTTAAACAAGTTATTTTTCAATACTTTGAGATCTTTATTCTAAAAAAAAAAGTTTTATTTTTGAAATACTTTTTTTTACTTTTTTCCTATTTTCAAGTCAAAAAATTAACTTAAAGGGGAAAAAAACCCTAATCTATCAAAATAAAAATTCAATTTTCCTGTAAAAAATCTTAAACATTTTTTTCTTTACGATTAGTGAAGAGATAAATATCTCAGAATAGAAACATTTTAAATAGGAAAAATTTTTCAGAATCTAAAAATTATACTTCCAGAATCCATTTTCTTTAAAAAATGCATTAGAATATGATTTCGATAAATAAATACATTTTTCTAAAAGAAGTTTTGAAAAAAATATTGATGATATTTAAAAAAAGTCTAATTTATATCAAAATATGCAAAAATATGCATTTATACCAAAATATGCAAAAATATGCAACTACAAATCAATGCCATTTTATTGCAAATTCTTTGATTCGGATAGATATTTAATTTATGTTATGTTTACAACGGTGAGTAAAATTATGCATTTTCATGAAAGTACTTGCCCTATTGATCAGTGATCGATTCTAAGATATTCTAGCGATGTCCGTCCGTCCGT
This sequence comes from Pegoplata infirma, assembly GCA_963921195.1. Classification (NCBI taxonomy): domain Eukaryota; kingdom Metazoa; phylum Arthropoda; class Insecta; order Diptera; family Anthomyiidae; genus Pegoplata; species Pegoplata infirma. Next base: position 255,675,664 of record OY992536.1, on the reverse strand, counting down.
CCGTCCGTCTGTCCGTCCGTCCGTCCGTCTGTAGTTAACACGATGCAGTCCAAAATAAAAGAGCTAGACCCCTCAAGTTTGGCACAAATATGTCTTATGTTCCTAAGCAGGTTAAGTTCGGAAACTGGCTAAATCGGACCAGGGGGGAAAAAGTTCCCCCTTGAAGAACTAAACCAACATCTAAAAAAATACACATTTTAACATGTTTTTTTGAATTTTTATTAAATAAATGAAACATTTGGTATATTTATCATGGTGGGAAGGTGCTCTCAACGTCCCCCACAGACCACATCAACCCCCCCCCCACCCAAAAAAAAGAAACGCCCCTGACAAAATTTTGTTTTTAATTTTTTTACATTTTGGAGGGTATAAAAGATTCGGCACAGCCGAATTTAACACTCTCACTTGTTTTTAATCATTTTTATTTTATCAAATTTTTTTTTCATCAATTTTCTTTCATAAAATTTTTTTTTTCATCAAATTTTTTTTCATAAAATTTTTTTTATCAAAATTTTTTTTTTTTCATTAATTTTTTTCATCAATTTTTTTTTTACATATAATTTTTTTTTTTTTCATAAATTTTTTTTTCATCAAATTTTGTTTTCCCATCAATTTTGTTTTTTTTTTTCATCAAAATTTTTTTTTTCATCAAGTTTTTTTTCCATCAATCTATTTTTTTCATCATTTTTTTTATGATATTTTTTTTTATCCAATTCCTTTTTTCATCAATTTTTTTTTCATCAAATTTTTTTTCATCAAATTTTTTTATCAAATTTTTTATTATAATTATTTTCACACCAAAAAATTTGTTTTCGTATTTTTTTCATAAATTTTTTTTTACATCAAAAAATTTTTCTTTTCATCAAAAAAATTCATCAAAAACTTTTTTTCATCAACATTTTTTTTCATCAAAAAATTCGGGTTCATTGAATTTTTTTTAACATAATTTTGTTTTTCGTAAAAAAAAAAACATTTTACCAAAACTACTTTTTTAACAAGTGTAAGCTTTTCGCATAAAAATTTTCCATTTGTTTATCAAATGTACATAAAATAGGTGAGAGTGTTATATTCTTTGGTGCCGAATCTTTTATATTCTCCAAAATGTAAAAACACTTTTTTGCACTCACTTACGAAATGTACAGCTCTTTTGGTTTTTTAATGGGATCCTCGACAGATATTTCAATTCGTTTTGCATGGAATAGCAAAGTAATATAACATTTTATTTTTTCTAAAAAAAAACTTTGCTTTGGCAACAGTACAAAATTCGCTGGCATTTTTTTTTTAATTTGTTGGTAAAAATAACGAAACAATTATTAATTTTTAATGTTTTCGTAGGTTATTTTGTTCGAATTTATTGGTAAAAAAATTAAAGGACGTTATTTTTAATGTTCAATGTTATTTAATTTAGAAAATTGTATTAACATTAAAAAAAATGTTGATATTTGTTAAAACAAATGAACAATTACACTTAAAAAATTATGTCATTAACTGTTTGTTGTTTATTTATATTTGGAAAAAAAAAGTCTCAATAAATTTAAACTTTAAAAAAAACTTTATTTAAAAAGTTTTACGTTTTGTCGTTTTTAAAAGAAAAACCATTTGTTTAACGTTGAGTTTTTTTAAATGACTATTTCTGTTCTTTGTTTCAAAAATAACAACAAAAAAAATTAAGACTTTCATAAGCATTCAATATTTATTTTTAATTTTCATTTATTTTTGTTCTGTAAGTAAAAATAAGTGATTATTCTTTAATTTTTAATGATAAATCGTTAGTTATTACGTACTTGTGTAGGTTATTTTTTGTAGGAAAAATTCAAAAAATTATTTATAGAAATATAAAAACATGTTTGCGGGATCGATTCCCCAAAATTTTATTAACAATTTTTTAAAACATAATTCAATAGAAAAGTTGTAAAAGTAACCTACGAAATCATTAATTTTGAATGTTTCCGTAGGCAATTTTTTTTTAATTTGTTGGTAAAAATAACACAACAATCATTAATTATTAATGTTTTCGTAGGTTAATTTTTCGAATTTGTTGTTAAAAAATTAAAGTGATTTTATTATTAATGTTCAATGTTATTTATTTTAGAAAATTTTATTAACAGTAAAAAATAAATGTTTATGTTTTTTAACACAAATGAATAATTACTGGAATGATTTTCAAGTGTTTTATCGCTTGTTTTAAATGTGTATTTCATTTGTTTTTGCCTACAAAATATTTTGAGTGTGAATTAGTACGCTTTTGTACCTATTGAGGTTGGAATTCCTCATAAAACAAATAAAATTACAATTTAGTAATTTACTTGTATTTTTTTGTTTCAACGTAGCGTATGAGTAATATTTATGCAAATATTCAATACTCATTCGCCATGTTAAAACAAGAAAATACAAGCAAATTACAAAATTGTTATGAAATTTAATATTTAAATGCGATTTTGTCGAAAAAAACGAAAAACAAATGTCTGAATTTTTTGTGTGGATAGACAAACATCTAAACTTTTTAAAAAAAAAATTAAAAAAAGTGGCCGGATTTTGATAAATTGACTTTTTTGAAAAATGGAAAATTTCAGAACTGGTTCTAAAATTTTCCAAAAAAAAATTTTAGTCGACAGCTCATACAAAACTATACAAGAAAATACATTTTTGAGATTGTGGTGCATTCGGTTTTAATTTGATAAATATTTAAACAAGGCAACTCGGCACAAATTTGACCTTTTTGCAATATTTGACCACGCCTCCTTAGCCCAGTTTTTAAAAAAACTAAAAAACCAAAAATGCAATTTTCTTAGTTCCATATAGGGCTATTCATACAACCTATTTAGAAATTCACTGGACACATGTTTTTCTGTAGCGGGATATTTGGTGTGGAATGCCTCATATGCCTTATTTTATACATTATTTGGTAATAAAAGTTTTGCTGGATCCATACCGTATTTGTTTTAATGAATAATGCGTCAGATTCTAATAAATTGAAATCAATATTTAGGAATTATTTAATAAGAAAAATTTTTCAAAATCTAAAAATTTTTTATAGCAAAAAAGCATTAGACTCTTAGAACGTTCTAAACGTTTTTCTTTGGGAAATTTTTTCAGAACTTTAAAAATATATCAAAAATATTACAGAATCTGAGATTTTCGTGTATAAAATATGTTAATTATATAAATATGTAAAAATGTTAAAAAAATTGTATCACAATCTTTAAAAACTTAACCATCTAAACTCCGCTTTAATGTTATTTCCTCATAAGATAACTTATTAACTAATCCACGTACCAACATAAAAGTACTTTTATTTCAACAAGCGTAACATATATGAATGTGTGTAAGCATTTTTGTGTGCATATGTTGCTGTTGGAAAATTTTACAGACAAAGTAATATCACTAAATGTTAAAAAGCAACAGCATCACAGAGATACAAATGACGGCAGAAAATATACAAATCCTTCTCTTAAAATAAAAATTTCAATAAATTTTTATTTCAGATGTCACCAGAAAGTGTAAAGGAAAACATAATGTGATCACGTTTGCCTAAATGGCAGAATAAAAATGTGTATGAATTCTTAAAAAAGACAATTTACACAAAAACCTCTAAACATTAAAATGTAAATTTTAAATTTTGTTAAAAAAAAGAGTATGAAATTATTTGAAATTATAATATTTCTACATTAATCATACGCAATGGTGGTCTCTAAAAATTTAAAATAATATTAATCATACGTCTTAACCATTATAAAATTAGGGATTTGCATACTGCTAAAAAAACATATTCGTTAATACTTTACTGCTGCTTTGCTCTTAAATAAAAATTGTTTAAATATTTAGTAATTTAAAATATCTGATATCCCTAAGTTTTTATGAAACTTATATATTCGATAAAGTAAATATTTACCCCAAATCTTTTAGTTCTAGACTTTTCTTTAAAAGTATCAAGCAAAGTGTGTAAATTTTATGTAACTAACAAAATTAATCTGTAAAATTGAATATACTTTAAATATATGAGGCATTCCATGCCAAATCGAACACTTAAACAATTTTTTTTTAGATATTCCAAATTTACAGTTTTTTAGTAACATTCAAAAACTTTTTCGTGGTAAATTTTCAGGTTTTTTTGGTGACCCATTCAAAAGATATTGATTTTTTTAAAGTTTCAGAGCTCGTTCCTTTGCTTCCCTTATACAAAACTTAATCAAAAATATTTCATTTACCAACATTTTTAGTTTGTTGGATAGTTTCACTCAAAATATTTTGTATGCAAAAACAAAAGAAAAACACTTTTAAAATCAGTGAATAAACAATTGAAAACCATTTCAGTAATTATTCATTTGTTTTAACAAATATCAACATTTATTTTTAACTGTTGACAAAATTTTCTAAAATAAATAACATTAAACATTAAAAAATTGTTTTTTTTTCATTCTTTTTTACCAACAAATTCGAAAAAATATCCTACAAAAACATTAAAATTTAATGATAGTTCTGTTGTTTTTACCAACAAATTCCACAAAAATAACCTACAAAAACATTAAAAATTAAAGATTTCGTAGATTATTTTTTACAATTTTTGAAATATTCTTTTAAAATTTTTTAATAAAATTGTTGGGGAATCGATCCCGCAATCAACTACATTCTGGCCAGACACTCTACCCATCGAGCCAAAGTAACTTGATACAAACATGTTTTTATACTTCCATAAATAATTTTTTGAATTTTTTTTTTTTTTTTTTCTACAAAAAAATAACCTACTCGTGTAGGTAAAAACTAATGATATCTCATTAAAAATACCAACAATTAAAAAAAAAAATACTTACAAAAGTCATTAAAAATTTAAAGAATAATCAGCAGTTTTTACTTACAGAACAAAAATAAATGACTTTAAAAATTAAATGTTAATGAAAATCTTTATTTTTTAGTGTGTTATTTTTAAAACAAAGGACAGAAGTAGTCATTAATAAAAACTTAACATCAAACAAATGTTTTTTTCTTTTAAAAACTACTAAACGTAACATTTTATGAATAAACTACAAACAGTTAATGACATCATTTTTTAAGTGTTATCTAGGTCGCACCATTCGAGCAGAATACCTGATTTAAAGTTTGAAAAATAGCAAAGAAAAAAAAGTAATTATCATAATCCCACGATTTTACTGGGCAAAAAATTTTAAAAATCAATAGATGTTTTCCATCCATTTAGATTAAGATCCCACGATCTTAATCCCACGATCTCAAAAAATATTGAAAAAAATTAAAGAGTACAAACGTTTTTAAAAACGAAATTTCAGTTTTAAAACTTAAAAACTTTAAAAATATTAGAAAACATATTATGAGGATGTTTATTCTGGCTCGAGGTCATTATTTTCTTTACTAACTAAAACCATGATATTCTCATAGCATAATTTTCAAGAAAATTATTCTTTTGTTTTAAATTTACTTATGTTGGTAATTTTTGCAAGACTCAATCGACACGTGTTTCGGAATTAGTCAGATTCCATTGTCATGATTATTTAGCAAAAACAAAAACGATTTACTACAAAGTAGCAAACGAGTCTAATGACAAATCGTTTGTGCACAAACTAAAATATTAATACATATTCGCCTCTATCCCCAATGGAAATTAGAAAGACGAAGAAATTGTATTATACTATTAAGGCAACGATTGTCAATAACCAACAAAAATATTTAAAACAATTGTACATATGATAGTCCATTGGAATTCAACAATATGTTATTTGTTGTTGTGAGTGTAATAATCCATATTAGGGTTATTCATCACTATGTCGTACCAACCATTACTCTCAAATTCTGATTAATTTTTATTAAAAAATAAAAATTGTTTTATTCGACCTTTAAAATATTTTGAGGATGTTTATTCTGGCTCGAGGTCATTATTTTCTTTACTAATTAAAACCATGATATTCTCATAGCATAATATTAGAAAACTTACACTCAAAAAATTATGTCATTAACTGTTTGTAAATTATTTAAAAAGTTTTCCGTTTAGTCGTTTTTAAAAGAAAAAAAAAACATTGATGTTCAGTTTTTATTAATGACTACTTCAGTCCTTTGTTTCAAAAATAAGACACTAAAAAATAAAGACTTTCATTAACATTTAATTTTTAAAGTCATTTATTTTTGTTCTGTAAGTAAAAACTACTGATTATTCTTTTGATTTTTAATGATTTGTGTCAGTAATTTTTTTTTAAATTGTTGGTATTTTTTAATGAAATATCATTTGTTTTTACCTACACAAGTCAGTTATTTTTTTTGTAGAAAAAAAAAATCAAAAAATTATTTATAGAAATATAAAAACATGTTTGTATCAAGTGACTTTGGCACGATGGGTAGAGTGTCTGGTCAGAATGTAGTTGATTGCGGGATCGATTCCCCAAAAATTTTATCAAAAATTTAAAAAAAAATATTTCAATAAAAAATTGTAAAAAATTACCTACGAAATCATTAATTTTTATTGTTTTCGTAGGTTATTTTTTTTAAATTTGTTGGTAAAAATAACAGAACTATCATTAATTTTTAATGTTTTCGTTGGTTATTTTTTTCAAATTTGTTGGTAAAAAGAGTGAAAAAACGTAATTTTTTAATGTTTAATGTTATTTATTTTAGAAAATTTTGTCAACAGTAAAAAATAACAAACATCAAAAAATGTTGATGTTTGTTAAAACAAATGAATAATTACTGGGATGGTTTTCAATTGTTTATTCACTGGTTTTAAGTGTGTTTTTCATTTGTTTTTGCTTACAAAATATTTTGAGTGTATAAGAGTTTTTTAGATGTTTTTTTTTAAGTATGTAAAAAACAAAAAGTTTGAAGTAAAGAACAAGCTCTGAATTTTTGAAATTTCCATATCTTTTAATCGGGTTATTAAAAAAGTCTGAAAATTTACCACGAAAAAACTTTCAAAATGTACTAAAAACTGAAAAAAAAAAAATTAAAAGATCTAAAAAAAACAATTTCAAAGTGTTCTATTTGCCATAGAATTCTCCAAATATGAGGCATACCACACCAAATGTCCCGCTACAGAAAAACATGTATCCCGTGAATTTCTGAATTGGTTTTTATTTTTTTTTTTTAAACTGGCTTAGGAGGCGTGGTCAAATATTGGAAAAATTGTAAAATTTCTGTCGAGTTGCCTTGTTAAAATATTTATCAAATTAAAAAAATTAAGTTTGGATGTTTGTCTATCCACACAAAAAAATTCAGACATGTGTTTTTCTTTTTTTTCGAGAAAATCGCATTTCATAAGAATTTCATAACAAGTTAGTAATTTGCGTATGAGTAATATTTATGCAAATATTAAATACTCATTCGCAATGTGGAAACTAGAAAATACTAGCAAATTAAAAAATTGTTATGAAATTTAATATTCAAATGAGATTTTCTCGAAAAAAAAAACGAAAAACTCAAGTCCGAATTTTTTGTGTAGATAGACAAACATGTAAACTTTAAAAAAAAAAATATATTTTTTTTTTTTTTAAAGTGGCCGGTTTTTTGATAAATTGACTTAAAAAAAAAATAAAAAAAATTTAGTCGATAGCCCATACAAAACTATACAAGAATGTACATTTTTAAGGTTGTGGTGCATTCCGTTTTAATTTGATAAATATTTATAAAAGGCAACTCGACACAAATTTTACCATTTTCCCAATATTTGACTACGTCTCCTAAGCTAGGGTGACCATTTTTCCTGCACTCAAATCAGTACGCTCAAGTTTCTATGTTTATTTTTCCAACACTCAAAAAATTTCAATTAAATTAACAAACTTTTTTTTTTTTTTAAAAGAAGCAACACTCAGGCAATGCTGCCTATCAATTGCTAATGTAACCGTGATACTTCTTTCGGAAAGGGGATAGAAGAGAGGTGAAAGATTTGAAAGATAGAAGGTCTTCAGTATGGCAACACTGTAATTGCGCGTGTTGATAATTTTGAGTACAGTTGTTGCATCGCCATATGTTATTGATCTGGTGAATTATTTTTGAAGCTGTGTTTATAGCCATTATTATATTATTTTACTTCGTTGACGTTTTTAGTGCTATTTATCAACGAAGGAGGGTGCTGCGATAGATATTAGTCATAAATAGAAACTAATAAATAATTGAAAAAAATATTGTTCTGCCTGAGCTGAGAATAGAACCCAGGCTTGCTGGCAAGTAGTCCAACGCGCTAACCACTAAGCCACAGCACCCACAAAGCAGCACCAGAAAACAACTGCCATTGTCGTAGATGACTTCAAACAATTTTATTTCAATGTTTTGATTGTTTCAGTGCAAATTATATAACAAAAACCCACAGGTTTTGAGAATAACAAAATTTCTCAAATTCTCACGACCCTTAAGTTTTGATAACTCTATCTTTTAAAAAACTTCCCAGATAATAAGCTCATGTTGTTATTAAACAGCCAAATGTCAAATTCTGATGACATTACCTCATTAAACATCCTAGAATCATTTGGATTCATGCAATTTCATTTCTAAAAATATAGAAAGTCCATCATTCAGAAACATTTTGTTACAGAAAAGATCAAAATAACTTTACGCTCAGATACATACATTTTTGCGTTAAGGAACCTTTAGATTAAGCTCTTTAGAATCATTTCATTATAATTTCATTGACAGACTTAAGTTATATAAAACTACTCTAGCAACTTACAATCAGTACAATCAGTACATATAGTACAAAAAATCAGTACAAATCAGTACAAAAACCAAAAACGCAATTTTCTTAGCTCCATATAGGGCTATCCATACAACCTATTCCGAAATTTATGGTACACATGTTTTTTTTCGCTGGACATTTGGTGTGGAATGCCCCATATATACTGACTGTCATATTATAAGACATTTATATATTTTATATTGTATAAGTTTTACAGTGAAATCTATAAACAACAGATTTTAATACAGTGAAATACATTTACAACAAAAATTTTCGATTTTCAATTGTCTTCAAACATGGCATACAATTTCGAAATAAAAATGTTCGACCTAACTTTAGAAAAAAATATGTATCTGGAGCAGTGTTGTCAGGTTTTTAGGGGTTTTCCCCCCAGAAAAACCCCTAAATCGACTTTGAATCATCATAACTTTTAAAATAATCGATAGTTTAGATTATGGTCAATTTAGCTTTCTGAGCCTCTTTTCTATTAGACTGATCCATTGAACATGGTAAAACGTGTAATAGATTAACTTTATTAAACGTTTTATGTATTGACATTCGTAAAAAAAAAATGCACAAAATTTCCTTCAGACTTTTTATAGATTTTTGGCTACAGAAACATTAATTCTAAAAAATAATACAATTTGAGGCAATACTCTTATTAAGAAAATGTTGGAGAACCAAAAAATTTAAATTTTGGAAAAATTCGATCATTATGTAAAAAGTTATGATGAGTCAAAGTCGATTTAGGGGTTTTTCTCCCCAGAAAAAAAACCTGACAACACTGATATGGAGTTTGGTCAAAAGTTAAATCATTTTTTCCAATCACTACAGTCCGCTTAATAAAATACCTTACTGTTTGTGCATGCTAAAAAAACCAAAATGTAAAAGAAATTTCTTATCTTTTCTTACTGCCATTGTCATGTTATATTACAAATTTATTATTTTTTTTTTCATTTTTTTTTTCTCAGTAAAAAAGAATAATATAAAAGTTAATATTTGCATTATATAAATTATGATGATATGCAGAAAAAAAAAAAACTTTTAAATTTCAACAAAAGAATGAAATATTCAATAAACGTTAACTAGGATAATATGGACCTTGTTTGATAAAAATATTTTATATATTTTTATCATAGAAACAACATGTGTTGGTTAAAAATAGAGTATAAATTAAAAATAAGGAATTGAATATCATTGAAGAAAAATAAGCTGATAAAACAATATTTTTTTTTTTAAATAATTTATTTAAATAGTTGGAAAAATAATAAATCCCTCTAAATTTCAAGGTTTTGCGCATAACTTCTGAATCCCTGGACAACGTCCATAGAGGCCTTGATGTGGCCCATTATGATTCCTTTAATGGTCGAAAACTTCTCTCTTCAATTTTATCACTCGCATTGTTTTTAGTTATGCATCCCATTTGGAAAACGAAAAATATATCGAGGACAAATATTCAAAATTTGCTATCTGCAGTGTAATAATATAGCAGATAGCAAGTTTTGAATATTTGCCATCGATATGCTATACCTCAGACTTCTCTTTAGAAAGTTATCTTGTTTTCTATAGACAGACGAATGGACATCGCAAGATCGTCTTACAATAAATTTTTTGTACTATGTAGTGAAATATAAAAAAAAAAAATTGGCAAATAAAACAAACTAATGAAGTTGTTTGAGGTCAATTTAATTCTCTACAAAATAACTACACAGTTCATGTTAGTTGTTTTTTAACAGTTGTTTTTACTCAATTATCGATTGACTCGATACACAGTTCATGTTAGTTCACACAAAAAATTTTTGGCTAAAAAATGTCAATTAAATCTTTTGATCAACAAAAGTTAAATGAGTCAATTATTGTTTTGATCAACATTTTTGTTATTTTCTTTAACTATCAAATTACAAATTTTCAACACACCAGATTTTTTTCGCTTCAATTTATTTGAATACATTAATTCAAAAATATACTTTTTACTACGGATTTACTTTTTTTTTATTGTCGGCAACATATTGGAAAGCAAAAAATATGAATTTCTGCATAATTTTTCCATAAGCGTGAAATTTATTTATTAAATCAATAAATTTTTTAATTGACTTTAAATAAAAAATCAATCAAATTTTTGATCAAAATCGAAAAAATGATCAATTGAAATAAAAATCAATTAATCACCTACAATTTGATGATTGATATAACAATTTTCTTTATCGGAGGAGTTTCAATTAAAAAATTAATTGAATCCGCGTTTTTGTTGATTGACTTTCGTCTTCAATTCTTTCTGTGTTGTTTTTTAACAGTAGTTTTTACTCAATTATCGATTGACTCCACACAGCTACAGTTTTTGTTAATTAAACTGAAATATTTCGAGTTTAAATTTTTTTTCTAGTGTTGAAGTAATTAAATTGAAGGATATGTATTAAAGTTCAAGGATATAGAAAAATTTTTCATGAGAAACTGAGTGAAATCTCTAAATAAAAAAATTTGAAAGTGTATTTTTCTAACTTGTTTATTTTGTGATTTTTTAAGGACATTTCATAGGAAATTAAAAATGAAACGTAAATTATTAATTTTATATTTACTAATATACGCACTGTTTTATATTATTTCGTGATTTTATTACAATTTAAGGTTGGAGTAAAATTTTGCTTGAGGAAACTAAGTGAAACATTAAAAAAAGGTTAAAGTGTTTTTATACCCTTCAATATAGTGATATAGGGTATATATAAGTTTGTCATTCCGTTTGTAACTCATCGAAATATCAATCTGTGACCCCATAAGGTATATATATTCATGATCCCCGATCGATTTAAGACATTCTAGCGATGTCCGTCTGTCAGTATGTCTGTGGAAATGGTGATCACGGCCGAAATATTACACGGAGATGACTGAAACTTAACACATTTATTGGAAGTTCTCCCGAGAAGTTTGGTATTGCATTTGAGCGATATCGGTTCAGCGGCTAAAAAGTTATGAACGAATATGTAAGGACACCTCAAAAATTTTAGTACATTCAACATAACCTAAAAATACAAAATGCTTTAATTCGGCTGCTGGTTGACATATGTGAACATTAGAGTGTCCCTTATTTTGGAAATGTTGGAAATGTTGAGACGGTACCCCCTCATTTTTTTCCTTTTGACTAAAAAATAACTCAGGAAAAATTTTACGCCCCTACGACCACGCCTTCCCTACGCGACGGGGCCGTAAAGAGCGGGGCCTTAAAAATCATTTTTCCATACAAAGCAAAAATTTTTTGTTATTAATTATAATATTACTTGGTTAGCTTATTCACGACAAAAAATTTGATTTTGGTGGGATGAGGCTTTCAGTTCTAAAAAATTTTTCGAAAAAAAAAATTTAGAGCTTTTGGGGTCCTTCAGTAAAAATTTTTTAAAAAATATTTTTTTTTAGTTTTGACAAGAAACCGTTTTAGTTGAATTGTTGCTTTTAATGATATATTTTCATAAAAAAATATTATTCCTATCTGTGACATCTTTATCGTGATCTAAAAAAGGGTAAAAAATGCATTTTTGATGTTTTTCGATACACGATCAAGATGTCACAGATATGAATAATATTTTTTTATGAATATATATCATTAAAAGCAACATTACAACTAAAACGGTTTCTTATCAAAACTAAAAAAAAATATTTTTTAAAAAATTTTTACTGAAGGACCCCAAAAGCTCAAAATTTTTTTTTTCGAAAAATTTTTTAGAACTGAAAGCCTCATCCCACCAAAATCAAATTTTTGTCGTGAATAAGCTAAGCAAGTAATAATATAATTAATAACAAAAAAATTAAAAATCAAAAAAAAAATTTTTGGTTTGTATGGAAAAATGATTTTTAAGGCCCCGTTCTTTAAGGCCCCGTCGCGTAGGGAAGGCGTGGTAGTAGGGGCGTAAAATTTTTCCTGAGTTATTTTTTAGTCAAAAGGAAAAAAATGAGGGGGTACCGTCTCAACATTTCCAACATTTCCAAAATAAGGGACACTCTAGTGAACATAATTGAATACCAAATGGTATTTAAACAAGTACGAATATATTTTTTTACAAAAAAAGAAAAAAATCGCGGATTTTTTTTCGCGAAAATTTTTAAAAAAAAAATTTTTTTTTTTCAAAAGTAATTTCCTTTAAAATAAAGTTTTTTGCAATAATCTTTTAGAAATTGTGAAGGGTATCACTACATTCGGCAAGGCCGAATTTAACTTTTTTACTTGTTTTTTCTACCATGTATACAACAATCACGGAAATTAAATTAAATTTCAGTGACGGTGACAAGTAAATCACTAAAAATTGTTATTAATGAACCTTTTCATTAATTTCAATTTTTGGTTGAAGTTTTCCTTCACTTTCGTACTGCGTACACTCAATCAAAAACTTCATAAAACGTTTGAAACAAGTTGAACGAATATTTTCATTATTTCCATGTAAGTTTTTATTGAAAGCAACTTTAATGGCACCAGTTTCATTGATCAAATAAAACCTTCTTAATTTAATAAGGCAAGTATTTCCTAAAACAGAACATTTTCAATGAAAATATGAAATCTAATGAATTAAACTTTATAAATATTTTTACAACATATGTGAAATTTCATTCGAAATGAGAAATTATACATTGCTGTAATGAAAAATATTTAAGATTCCACTCATTTGCAATATGAAGAGTTGTTTCTAAGATAATCCTAAAAAAATTAAATTTTCGAAGTCTTCGTACAGTTTTATCTTTTTTTGAGTTTTTGTGAAAAGATTTTAATTTAAAATCTTAAAAAAAAAAATTCCAAGTTCCGAAAAGCTTTTTAAAAATATTCTATGTTGCGAAAACAAAAATTGTTTGCAACTTTTTTTGCATTTTGGAGTCAAAAAATTTCATAAAAAATACATTTAGAAAAAATAATATTGAAAAATTTTCCAAGTTGAGCTTATTTTTTTATGTTTTTGACAATTCATCAATAGGGATGAGATTTCCATGCAAATGCATGTTTTTTGTCGGTACTCTAAAAACGATATCGACCAATTATCTTTTCGAATCAAGAAATTTGCGTTAAAATGGCATCGGTTTGTTTTTGCATATATTTGCATATTTTGGTGAAAATGCATATTTTTGCATATTTTTGTTTTAAATGCATATTTTGTGCATATTTCCAACTTTTAAGTTTTTAATTTTTTTTTTTAAATAATAAAAATTTCTTTTTGTTCTTTTAATTTTTTTTATAGATTGTCTTAATTTCTAAAAAATCTTGCTTATATGAAGTTTTAAATGTTATTATTTAAACCCGACATTACTTTTTGCTTTTTAAGAAGTTTCTTTTCTATAAAAACAAGATTTTTATTGCACACATTTTATTTTTCAGTGCATATTTTTAGGTTTTTTAGTGCATATTTTGAATTTTTTAGTGCATATTTTAAGCGCATATTTTAGATTTTTTAGTGCATGAAAATCTCATCCCTATTCATCAATATGAGGAGCTTTTTCTTTGACTGTAGTAAAAGTAAAATTTTTAAATTAATTCCAAAAATTCAAGAAATGAACTTAATTTTATACGTGTTTTCAGTTCTTATTTAGCCCATAGATGGGACTAATTAATTAAAGGGACCAATTAATTGATGGTTTAATTACCATTTAATTGATGTCAATGGTAATGAAATTTTTTTCATTACCATTGGTTGTATCAATTGTACCAATTAAATTACTTATCAATTTAATTACTAATGAAAATTAAAAAAAAAAATAATTACCATTGGTATGGCATCACTTAAAAAAAATAATTACCATTGTTAAAAGTCGTCACAATATTGTCAAAATCGTTAATATTTGGAAAAATCTGTTGTGTTTTGTTATATGGTGTTTTAGTTTTTCACATTTTATAAACCAAACACACGTTGATTGCCTTTGTATAACACAATATTTGAAATTTTTATATGCGTTTTGTTGTTTGTCTTTAACATTTTCATATTTTTTTTGTAAAAACATACTTTGATGTTTAAATTTTTAACTTTTCAAAAAAACAAAATGTGCAAACCAATGGTTTTAAAACCAATTATAATTGGTGTTTTTCAACAATTGGTGCATTTCATTACCATTAGTAATTATTTTTTTAATTAAAAAAATTTAATTACCATTAAATGGTAATGAAAATTTTTTCATTACCATTGATATCAACCAATGGTAATTAAATTTCAATGGTAATTAAAAATTCCCATCTATGATTTAGCCTCCGTAAATGTTTCTCCGATATACCATTTTCTATTGTATTTTCATTAAAACCGAGCAATGACGGGTACAAAAAGCTATTATAAAATAAAATTAAAAACACTACTTAAGATATTAAAAAAAATTGTCATTCTACTACACAAAATTTCTAAGAACGACTTTACTTCACTTAAATCATGAAAATAAAACATCTTTTGATAAAAAAAGGAAAAATTCTATCACAAACAACTCATATGAATGTACAACTCAAGTTAAGAAAAATAGCACAGCAAGTTTTTTTTTAAATACAAACATGAATGAGGTAGGAAAAATTATTGTCAGATTTTACCAAAAACACATATGTATATAACACTCCCCCTTGTAACAACTTTCCTCGCTTCACCGTCATCTATCTTCGAGTTAATTACCCTGAAAAGTATACCCAAGGCAATATCCTTCTTCACCTCGTCTCTACAACCCGGAAACTTTCATTCTTTGACAACCCCTTCTAACATAAATACACATCCTCTGAAAATGGTGTCCATTCCCTGAAAATTGTGTCCATATCCCATAACACTCAGATTAATCCACACACATTTCTCCGATGCATTAACGTAACCAGTTCTATTATGTTGACCGCAATTGTAATTATATACTATAACATTCACATGAAAACACTTCATAAAACGTGTTTCGAACAAAAGTTCCTTTTTTTCTCTAAATAACCATAAAACCACTCAACAATGTTGCATTGCAAAAACAAAACAAAACAAAACTGTAGATATGTATGTGTGTGCACATAAAAGCAAATCTCAGTAAAAACATACGAAATAAATGAATGGTTGACAGAAAAGAAGTGAAAATATCATATACACTCACATAAATTGATATTCACGAAAAATGTTTATAAATACGAAAGGGGTAAAAAAAATACACATACAATGAATTCGTAAGGCAATCGTAAAACATACATAAAAGATATTGCGTTTGACTCAAATACAATAGCAGAGACATAGTCTTTAAGGAAGAAAAAAAGTTTAGATGAATGGATGAATGCATTTGTGTATGTTTAACTTACTGCACATAGAAAACATATGTATGAATATTACAGTGGGACAAAAAAAATGTTTTTGTTAGAACACAAACTTGTTGTACTTGTGTTTAGCATATTAAAAATTACACTGAAAATGTAAGTACGTGAAAATGATACTGGATTATACGAAATTAAGTTTAGGCATCGTGACGTTTTGTTGTTTGTTTAGGCATCTTTGTCCTTTCAAAAGTTCAAATTATACCTTCAATGTTTTCGTTCGACAAAAGCACGTTTTCAGGATCCTAGAAAATTTTTCGTGATTCCATTTTCCAAATAATTTTTTTTTATTATTTTTCTATAGAGCTTTTGCACCCAGACAATTTCCATAATCGACCAACCTGTTTTTCGTCCCACTCTAATTAGCATAAAAATAATATGCAAAGTAACATACATTCATAAATGTATGAATGACTGACTACAGTAAACCTGTCAAAATCAATGTACTCTATTGTCGTAGTTGTGTTTTTAAATAAAGGAGTCGGCTAATTGAAATCTGAAATTTTTCTATTGAAAAAATATCTAGTAGTCTGAGACATTTTTAATAGAAAAATATCTCAGAATCTAAAACATTTTCTATAGAAAAATATCTCAGATTCTCAGATTCTGAGACATTTTTTCAATAGAAAAAAACTCAGATTCTGAGACATTTTTTCTATAGAAAATGTAAATTTTTTTTTCTATAGAAAAAGTTTCAGTTTTTTTTCTATAGCAAAAGTCTCATCTTATGGGAAAGTCTCTGAATCTGAGACGTTTTTTCTACAGAAAAGTCTCAGATTCTGTGACATTTTTTCTATAGAAAAAGTCTTAAATTGGGAGACATTTTTTATATAGAAATAGTGTCAGATTCTGAGACATTTTTTCTATAGAAAAAAGTATCAAAATCTGAGACATTTTTTCTATAGAAAAAATATCAGACTCTGAGACATTTTTTCTATATAAGAAATAAGAGATTCTGAGATTTTTTTCTATAGAAAAGTCTCAGATTCTGAGCCATTTTTTCTAATTCAAAAATCTCTCGGAATCTGAGACTTTTTCTATAGAAAAAATGGCTCAGAATCTGAGACTTATTGTATACCCGTGTAAAAAAATAATTGGATCAAAACATATCTCTTTTGACAAAAACATATATGGATCATATCTAAATGGATATAATCAGATCTACTCCATATATATTCATATCTGCTTCAGATATGTTTTGATCCGTAAATTGAGTCTATCTGACAATTTTACATATATGAACATATCTGAAAATGTCCGATCATATATGTCATATATGAGGCATTCCACACCAAATGTCCCGCTACAGAAAAACATGTGTCCCGTAAATTTCTGAATAAGTTGTTTGGATAGCCCTATATGTAACTAAGAAAATTGCGTTTTTGGTTTTTCAAATTTTCGAAAACTGGGCTTAGGAGGCGTGGTCAAATATTGGAAAAATGGTAAAATTTGTGGCGAGTTGCCTTGATTAAATATTTATCACATTAATACGGAATGCACCACAATGTCAAAAATTTACGTTCTTATATAGTTTTGTATGGGCTATCGATTAAAATTTTTTGTTTTGGAAAATTTTCAGAACCCGTTCTGAAATTTTCCATTTTTTAAAAAAGTAAATTTATCAAAAATCCGGCCACTTTTTTTTTTCTTTTTTATTTCTTTTTTTAAAAGTTTAGATGTTTGTCCATCCACACAAAAAAAATCAGAAACACGTTCATCTTTTTTTTCGAGAAAATCGCATTTGAACTTTAAATTTCATAACAATTTTGTTATTTGCTTGTATTTCTTTGTTTTAAAGTTACGAATGAGTAATATTAATTACATAAATATTCGTCATACGCTCTGTTGACACAAGAAAATACAAGCAAATTACAAAATTGTGATGAAATTTAAAATTCAAATGCGATTTTCTCGAAAAAAACGAAAAATACATTTC
This sequence comes from Pegoplata infirma, assembly GCA_963921195.1. Classification (NCBI taxonomy): domain Eukaryota; kingdom Metazoa; phylum Arthropoda; class Insecta; order Diptera; family Anthomyiidae; genus Pegoplata; species Pegoplata infirma. The sequence continues at coordinate 255,657,781 of OY992536.1, read as the reverse complement.
TGATTTTTTTTTGTGTGGATGGACAAACATCTAAACTTTAAAAAAAAAATTTAAAAAAAAGAAAAAAAAGTGGCCGGATTTTTGATAAATTGACTTTTTTAAAAAATGGAAAACTTCAGAACGGGTTCTGAAAATTTTTCTTGGAAAAAATTTTTATTCGATAGCCCATACGAAACTATATAAGAATGTAATTTTTTAAGATTGTGGTGCATTTCGTTTTAATGTGATAAATATTTAATCAAGGCAACTCGCGACAAATTTGACCATTTTTCCAATATTTGACCACGCCTCCTGAGCCCAGTTTTTGAAAAATTGAAAAACCGAAAACGCAATTTTCTAAGTTCCATATAGGGCTATCCATACAAGCTATTCAGAAGTTTATGGTACACGTGTTTTTTTTCGCTGGACATTTGGTGTGGAATGCCTCATATGCCAGATAGACTCAATTTACGGATCAAAACATATCTGAAGCAGATATGAGTATATATGGAGTAGATCTGATTATATCCATTTAGATATGATCCATATATGTTTTTATCAAAAGAGATATGTTTTGATCAATATTTTTTTTACACGGGTAGAAAAAATATCTCAGAATCTGAGACTTTTTCTATAGAAAAAATGAATCTGATACTTTTTCTATAAAAAAAATGTCTCAGAATCTGATACTTTTTCTATAGAAAAAATGTCTCAGAATCTGAGACTTTTTCTATAGAAAAAATGTCCAGTATCTGAGATTTTTCCTATAGAAAAAATATCTCAGAATGTGAGACCTTTTCTATAAAAAAAATATCACAGAATCTGAGACTTTTTCTATAGAAAAAATGTCTCAGAATCTGCGACTTTTTCTACATAAAAAATCTCTCGGAATCTGAGACTTTTTCTACAGAAAAAATGTCTCAGAATCTGAGACTTTTTCTATTTCAAAAATCTCTCAGAATTTGTGACTTTTTCTATAGAAAAAACGACTCAGAATCGGAAAATTTTTCTATAGAAAAAATGTCTCAGAATCTGAAAATTTTTCTTTAGAAAAATATCCCAGAATCCGAGACTTTTTGCACAGGAAAACTTTCCCACCTGAGACTTTTATAGAAAAAAATTCTCAGAGACTTTTTATATAGAAAAATATCTCGGGATCTGAGACTTTTTCTATAGATACAATGTTTAAGAATCTGAGACTTTTTCTAAGAAAGAATTTTTCAGAAATTGAGATTTTTTCTTAGAAAAATGTCGCAGAATCTGAGACTTTTTTTATAGAAAAATGTGAGTATTTTTTTATAACAAAAATTTCTCAGAATCTAAGACTTTTTCTACAGAAAAAAATGTCTCAGAATCTGAGACTTTTTTTACAGAAAAAATGTCTCAGAATCTAAACTTTTTCTATAGAAAAAATGTCTCAGAATCTGAGACTTTATCTTTAAAAAAATGACTCAGAATCATAGACTTTTTCTATAGAAAAAATGTTTCAGAATCTGAGAATCTGCATTAATCTTAACTTTTTCTATAGAAAAAATATCCCAGAATCTGAGACTTTTTCTATTAAAAAAATGTTTCAGAGACTTTTTCTTTAGAAAAAATATCTCAAAATCTAAGACTTTTTTTTTTGTTCAATCAATTTTTTTTTTAACTTTTTAAAAAAAATCTGAAAATTTTTCCTGAAAACAGGACAACTAATAATTTCTGTAAAATTAGCAAAATAATTTGCCTGTTTCTGCGATTTTTAAAACCAAATGACGGAGAAATTAGTAAAAATATCCATTTCAGCAGAAAAATCTGCTAAAAGTATGTTAAATCAATTTAAAATTTGTTTTACAGGTGTTGCTTCTATGTGGAGCGATTCTCAAAATAAATTAGGAAATTTTTTGCAAAAGATCAGAATAATATAAACAAATACATATCAAAACAAAACTGCATACCAGGCCCCCCCCCCCTTAAAGGATACAAAAAAGGATTTATGAATATACACATTTGCATGAAACTTCAACAAGACAAAACAACCACAAACATAAAACAAAACAAAAATGCCAAAAAAAAAATTAATTGTTTATAAAAGAAACAAAAAAATATGTACATATTTATGTAAGCACACTACATTCATTTGACATATTACATAACATAAGTGACATTAAGCAATGTACAGAAAAAACATAAAATTCAGTTTTTTACACCCAGTGTCTTTAAAAATATTAAATGATTTCTAATTGTAATTGGTTGTAACAACTTGCAGTGAATAAAATATTAAATTTTAATAAACTTTTTTTATAGTTCTTCCTTAATTTATGCTCTAATTGATAAGTGTCTCTAAAGTGTTTTTAGTAAAACTCTTGAACATAGTGAATATGTAATTACGACCTTTTTATGAAAAAACTAGAATTGTTAAAGCTTCGTCCTTTTTTGTGCTTAAAACCACAAAAATCATATACGCAACCAAAAACATGTCTCACCATATGAACAAAAAAAGTTTTTGACCCTCTTTTGTTGGCAACCATAACGAGTGTTTTACCAAAAGGTGTCACCGCAACTTTTTTTATATATAAAATATTCATAAACATTAGAGAAGGCTGAAAAACTAATAAATTAAAGTATGAAAAAAAAATTTAACTACGTATTTTTCTAATTGAATAAAATTTATTAACTAAAAAATTTATTTAGCTCATACACTTAAACAAAAATTATTCTTTTAATAACGAACACAAAATTTCCGGAAACAATCCTTTTTTGCGTGGCGTACAAAAAAATTTTATTCCAATTTTTTAGAAATGCTTTGTAAAAATGTCTGCGAAGTTTGTACTCTTGCCCAAAACATTGAATCATGATAATATGTTGCTGTATAAATAGGTGGTCTTTCCAAAGCACAATTTTTCTAGAAAAAATAACGCTACATTAATTTGTTATTCCATGCAAAACACATCGAAATATCGTTCAAGGATCCCATTATGTTTATATATTATTGACCCATAAAGGTTTTTAAGACATTTTAGTGATAAAAAAGTTTTTTATGAAAAAAAGTTTTTAATGAAAAAAGATTATTGATAAAAAAATTTTTGATGAAAAAAAAATTGGCTAAAGTGCACTTAACGAGGCACGAATATTTTGGCAAAAAAAAATATGCCACCCCTTATAGAACTAAAAAAACAACCGAAATTAAAAATTTAAGGGGACTGGGCCCCGGTAGACCCCCTATAGCGAAAAACCCGCCCCACCCACCAACATGTATGTTTGAGTATTCAAATGAATGGTAATTTGCTCACGATTGCAAATATGTAGATCCTAGATCCTTTTTAGTGCCTTTTTGTTCAATAATTTCGCCATTTAGTAATTTACCGGGTAAAAGGCTTGATACACAAAAAAAACTTTTTTTAGCGAATCCGCTAAATTAATTATAGAGTTTGTAATCCCTAAGCCCGGCCAAAGGCCGGCTGGACCTCCTTTTTAATAATTTAAAAAAAAAATTAATTTTGTTTTGAAAACATTTCATCAGAACGGTTTTATGGGCCTAGAAGGGTCCTGGCCTTTATTTTTTTTTTCTTTTTTAATTGCCTTTAACTTAAGTACCCACACAAACCTGAAGGTGGGTAAGGCGGTTTTTTGGCTCCAGAGGGGCCCGAGGACCACCCCCTTAAATTTTGATTTCGTTTTATTTTAATTTCAATTTTTTCCCTGCCAAAACGTTTGTGCCCCGTAAATTACAGTTTTGCCAAATAATTTATCAAAAAAAAAAAAAAAAAAAACAATTCGATAAAAACAATTATGTACTTATAAAAAAAAATTGATGAAAAAAAATAACAATTCGATGAAAAAAATATTTATACAAAAAAAAAATATTGATGAAAAAAAAAAAAATATTGATTAAAAAAAAAATTTTTTGATGAAAAAAAATGTTGATAAAATAAAAATTGGTGAAAAAAATATGGATGAAAAAAAATTATTGAAGAAAAAAAAAAATATGAAAAAAAAAAATATTGGTGAAAAAACACAATTGGATAAAAAATATATCTAAAAAAAAAAATAAAAAAATAAAAAAAACAAAATATTGATGAAAAAAAAAAATGATGAAAAAAAAAAATATTGATGAAAAAAAAAAAATATTGATGAAAAAAAAAATATTGATGAAAAAAAATATTGATGAAAAAAATATTGATAAAAAAAATATTGATGAAAAAAAAAAATATTGATCAGGGTTGGCAACCGATACCCACCTAGAATAACGGTATTTGGCTATTGTACCGCAACCAATAAAGATATGGACATTTTTAAAAGCGATTATGAAAGGTGATGAAATTTCTAGAATTTTAAATGTGTCAGTTCGTGTTTCTACCGGTTCGTTTTCGAAATATAGGTCAATACCTTTATACTACCGTTTGAAACGGTATTATAACGGTATTGGCCTATATAACTAAAACGAACCGGTAGAAACACGAAGTGACGCATTTAAAATACTAGAAATTTCGCTTTTGAAAATGTCCATATCTTTATTGGTTGCGATACAATAGCCAAATACCGTTATTCTAGGTGGGTATCGGTTGCCAACCCTGATATTGATGAAAAAAATATTGACGAAAAAAAAATATTGAAGAAAAAAAATTTATGAAAAAAAAATATTTATGTTACGTTTTATTCACCAGCTAGTCAATATTTGTTTTTGTCACCACAAAGATGGTAATCAGGGCTGTCAGATATGGCGATTTCTCGCAAAACGTGGCGATTTTGAAATGTGTTTGGCGACGAGTTTTTCGATTTGGCGACGTGGCGGTTTTTTGGCGATTTACAAAATGATTGCCGATTTCTTTGGCGATATTGTCAAATTATTTCCTGAATATTTTCAAAAGATTAGTAGAGCCATTACTTCAAATTATCAAATTTTATTTACTTTTTCTGCGCTTAGACAGTTAAAAATTTTTTTTAACATTTTCGACAGACTTTCTACAAGTCTGCTCGTCTAAGTGGTTCTTTATGAATTAAAACAAAACAAAAAACATTTGGGAAATTTGTCCTGTGTCCAGGAGAGTCAATAATTAATTAATTACTTTTTTTCTCCAATTTTACACTGTTGTAAACTGTTGTTGAGTAAAAATAGCGAAAAGAAAATTAAGAAATATTCAAGACCGATTATCATAGATCGATTGGGGTCTTTGCATTAGTGAAGAAAACAAGCATAAATGAATTTTAAGTGAAATTTATTGCCTATAGACAGATTTTAAAAGTAATTAGCAAAATTTTTAAATGGATTTTTAAATACAAAAACTAAAAAAATTGACTTTTGGCGATTTTTATGTATTTTTCTAGGATTTTGGCGATAAAAAACTCATTAAAAATGCTTTACCAAAAAAAAAGTCCCGTCCGGATCTAATAAATAAATATTATAATATTTATGAAAAGTTACATAATTATGAAGAATTGTTCCATTAATTTTCGTCCAATGTTACGAATCACTAATATAATAAAGAATTGTCATCAATAAGATGAACCAATTTTGATAAAATATTATTATCATAATGATCAAACATTTCATAATGATCATTATACAGTTCATTGATACCAAAATGTCTTTAGCTTTTATCAAAAAGTGTCATCATATTAATGACTTGCAATTCATCAATATGAAGAAAATTTTTCTTTAAATCTACTACACTCAACCAAAAATCATTGTATTCCCAAAGAAAATCGCTGTAAATTCAACAGAAATCATTGTTGATTTTGACCCTACAAATATTTATGTTGATTTCAATAAAAATTATTGTCAGTTTTTGTAAATGTTGATCAACTCGTGTTTTTGTAAATCAACTCTTATTTTTTGTAAATTCAACTCATATTTTTGTTAATATAAGAAATTTTATTTAAAAAAAAACTTGTTGTTATTTGTTAATATTCATTTATTAAGCATAAATCACAATATTTTTTTATTGTCGTCGGCTTTTTAAGCTGCAATATTTGAAGATTTTCACAAGAATTTTCACACACACTTCGTTTATTCATGTTATGCACTCAGAAGCCATTCTCCAGTTTTCTGATGATACCAAACAAAATCCTTAAAAAACAAAAAAGTTTTAATATAGTATGAATACATAAAGTAATTAATTTTTTTTTTTTTTTACTTACCAAATATTTACAAATCAGATCCTATTTTTATTTATTTTTATAATATTAAATATTTTTATAAAAAACAAACACACAAAATAATTTTATAAGAGCTAAACACGATTCACATCTGCCAACTCACTCGTTAATAATAAAAAAAATTAACGAACAGGGTTGTTTTTTCTATTTTGATTTATCTATTGAATTCTGTATAACCGTTGTAAATAGTTGATTCAACTTTACTAAATATTCAACGATATCAACATAAATTTTTGTTGAATATGGCATTATTCTGTAAAGCTTGATCTACAATGGGTTTACTAATTTTTCTACTAAGATATTTCTATGAGTGTAGTACATTTCAACACTCAACAAATTGATATATTCAGCCCACTCTAATAGATTCTTTTACATTAACTGAGCAACAGTGTATTTTGCCATTTAAAAATATTATTTTTTTTTGTCCTGCTTAAATATCATCATCATTCAAACTTTAACTTACCTAAGTCCTGGTACTTGTGTGGCCATTGTACCATCACTGAGTACCCATGATACAACTGGCGGTGGATTACCATGTGCCGTACAACTAACTTGTGTGCCAGTGTCATTGCTAAAGAGCAAACGTGATGGTGGCTCCTGCAAGAAGGTGGGTACACGTAAGCCGCTTGTGGCTTTGACCACAGGCGGTGCCAGTAATAATATTGTGGTTACTAAAGTAATTTCCAACAACGATAATGAGGTGAGACAGACAAAAGCTACAAGAAAAAAATGTAAAATATGTTAAAAAAAATTCAAATGAGGCAATAATGCGTTTAAAATGTATACACAAATTAAGTGTTTAGTATGGCAATTTAAATCTGTTTGGCTAAATTTATTATAACCTCCTACAATGTTTAAAATATTTTGACTTAAAATTTAATATGAGAGCAAATACATTTTTTCTTAGTAAATAAGCAAATATTTTTTTAGCTTCCTCCTCGTTATAAATATTAAAAAAATAATTTATTATGCTTTTTGCAATTTGGTAATACATTGTATCATTATTTATTAATGATTTTTTATATCAATGCCCACTAAAGGTGGTGGGCCGAAAAAAAACTAAAATTTTTACACCATTTCCAATTGTATTTCAGAAATTATCAATTGTATTTTAGAAGTTACACTCAAAAAAAAAAGTTTGTAAAATTACAAGTCAAAGGTCTTGTAATTCTATTTTACTAATATTTTTGTCTTTTTACAAAAATTGTTGTATATTTAATAAAACAAAAACTACAGTTTGCTTTATAATTTTACTATTATATGTTGGTAAATTTATTTTACAAATTTTTTAGGTAAATTTACAAAAAAGTGAATTACTTTACAAAGTAAAAAAATATTACAAGGTGTTTTGTTTTTTTACACAAGAAAACTGTTATTGTACAACAAAATTTTACTTGATGTTATTTAGTCTTTCTACCAAAAAATGTGTTATTACAAAATTTTTTTTTAAGATCGTTTACAAGGTTTTCAGTTTGAAATGTATGTATTAAAAAGTACAAAATTCCAATGTAATTTTACAAAACTTATTTTATTACTACATAGAATTAATGTTGTTTTACAAAAAAAAAAATAATTATTCAACAATAGGACACGCAAAAAAAGTTCAATTTTTTTTTTGCGTTTGGGAGTAAAAATTTAGTTAAAAATAATTTTTTATAAATAAAAAATTTCATGAAAAAAAATTTTGGAAATTTTTTAAGTTTCAGACACAAACATTTTTCAACTAATTGTAAGCTTTAGCAAAAAAATTGAATTTTTACACCATTTTTTGGTAATTTGCGTTAAGTAGAATACCACAATTTTTATGTGTTTCTACTATATAATTGTTTAAGTTTTTTTTTTTTTGTATTTTTAACATTTTTTTTGGTAATTTTACCACATTTTTTTTTTTAATTTGGCACCTAAAATGTCAATAAAAAGTTGCCAATTATGAAAAATTAAGTTTTTCTTATTTTAACAGGTACTTAAACATCCAATCTACAATATCAAAAAAAAAAAATTTTCGATTTTTTAAAAATACTAGTGAAAAGAATTAAAAATTAAAAAAAAATGCTATTTTTTGACTAATTTTTCCTGAAAATATAAGAAATTTCTTATGTAGCCTCCTTCGCAATTCTCATATGTTCTACTTAGGAAAAACGAAATGTCAAAAAAAATAAAAAAGTGCAGTGTTATACATTAAAAAGTTTGTTAAAAGTGTTCAAGTGAAAAAAAAATCATTTCAGGTTGTTGAAGTGCTACTCCAGCTGCCGAAGTAGGAAAAATAAGATGCACCAATGGAAAAAAACCTTTAAATTTACAAATCAAATATGTAAATAAACCAAATTTTTTGTAAATTTACAAAACAAATATGAAAATTTAAAAAAACAAAATTGTATACTTACGAACAAAGTTGTAATTTTACAAAAATGAAGTAGAAAATACAAGAAAAATATTGTAAATTTACAAATTATTTGGTTAAACTACTGTTTTTACGGCAAAAATATAAGAAAAAATGGTATATATCAATAAAAATTGTAAAATTACCACTTTTTATTGTAAATGTACAAATATTTTTGCCATAAAAACAGTAGTTTAACCAAACAATGTGTAAATTTACAATTTTATTTTTTGAGTTTCTACTTTATTTTGTAAATTTACAACTTTTTTTGAAGGTCTACAATTTATTTTGTAAATTTAAATATTTTTTTTTTTGCAAATTTACAATTTTTATTGTAAATATACGAGTTTTTTAAATATTTTTTTGCGGTAAAAACAGTAGTTTAACCAAATAATTTGTTAATCTACAATTTATTTTTTTCATTTTCTACCTTTTCGTTGTAAAATAACAACATTTTTCTGTAAGTTTAGAATTTTGTTTTGTAAATTTACCAAATTTTTTGTAAATTTACAAAAAAAAAATGTTCACCTCGAAGTTATTATTTTACAAAAAAAATTGTAAATTTACATTTTCTTTTGTTAAATCAATTTACAAATTATCCCCGTAACATTACGGGGATTCTTGCTAGTACATATTTTACAAAACCTGCCCCGTAAAATCACGGGGATTTTATGTCATTTTACAAACTTTTTTTTTTGAGTGTATCAATTGTATTTTAGAAATTATCAATTGTATTTCAGAAGTTATCAATTGTATTTTAGAAATTATCAATTGTATTTCAGAAGTTATCAATTGTTTTTCAGAACTTATCAATTGTATTTCAGAAATTATCGATTGTATTTTAGAAGTTATCAATTGTATTTGAGAATATATCAACTGTATTTTAGAAATTATCAATTGTATTTCAGAATTTATTAATTGTATTTTAGATATTATCACTTATATTTCAGAAATTTATAATTTGTATTTTAGGAAATATCAACTGTATTTCAGAAGTAATCAATTAAATTTCAGAAATTATCAATTGTATTTCAGAAATATTCAATTTTCAATCTCCTCTCCTTAATTGGGATCCCATACAAATTACAGTTGGAGCAAATTTTATGAAAATGTAATTTTGAAGGGGAGCCCACTTAGGGAGTGGGTAGGCAGTACACTGAAAATAAGTTCTCTGTCCAATCAGCAGAAAATTCTGCTAAAATTACACCCATTTTGAGCCATATCAGAATCTGCTAATTTTAGCAGACGCGGTGCTAAATATCTGTCTTGATTATTTAGGTGAAATCAGCAAAGAAATCTGTCGAGGCAGCAGAAATACTGCATGTAATTTTTTTTTTATGTTGAACTGATTTCCAAGAATAAAATTCCAAGTTAAAAATGTGAAAAATAAAACTAATAATTTTTTTATTTAAACTTCTGTGAAATCTGCTTTTTATACCCTCCAACCACAGTATGGAGGTATACTCCCTTTGTCATTCCGTTTGTAACACATCGAAATATCGGTCGGGGACCCCATAAAGTACAAATATTTGTGATCCATGATCGATTCTAAGACATTCTGTCTGTCCGTCCGTCCTTCCGTTTGTCTGTAGATGGCAGGATGCAGCCCAAAAAAAAAATAGCTAGCCTCCTGAAATTTGACACGAAAATGTCTTACGGTCCTAGACAGGTTAAGTTCGAAAAAAGTTCCCCCTTGAGGAACTAAACCAACCTCTGAAAAACACGATTTTTTTAGGTGTTTTTTTATATTTTTGTTAAACAAATGAAACAAATTAATGCTACAAGAAGTTCAGAGTACTGCACTAGGACCGGGTGGACTAAAAAAAATATTTTTTTCCGTACCCTTTTTTAGGGCGTTTTAATAATGATAACATTTTATTACTTTAGTGCAAAAAGCAAGACAAATAAATTAGTAAACAAGAGAGGGAGGTGTCCCCCTCTGCCCCCGCCAAAGCCCCCACCCAAAAAATACGCCCATGATTTTTTTTACATAAAGAAAGGTTCTCTCAACGTGCCCCACTGAACCCCATCAACGTGCCCCACTGACCCCCATCACAAAAAACGGAAACAAATTAGTATAATCAAGAAACAAGATAACCACTAACTGACGAGAAATGTAAAATTTTAAGGTGAACATATTAATAATGAACAATACATATTTTTCAAAATTAAAGATGGCAAAGAAAATCTTAAAAACATTGTCGTTTAAAACGGGTTGTAGCTGAACAGGGTATAAGGTCGTAAGTGTGAACTCCTTATAAGTCCTGAAAAAAAATTATAAAATTTACCTGACACATTTTTTTTTTTTTTAGTTTTATAGTACAATTTGTTTTATAGAAGTGGTGTAGAAGTCATGTTCGACTAGTTCTTAGTCACTAGTTCTCTATCTCGTTCTCAGAGTGATGATTTTTGTTTGAAATTGTCACCACCAGAACTAGTTCTAGAAAAGTAGTCTAGAAACCCATGTATGGAACGGTTCTTTAAGTCATTCTAGAACCAATTTTTATCCTATTCTTTGACCCATGATTTTTGTTTGAAATTGTCACCATCAGAACTAGTTCTAGCGAAGCAGTCTAGGAACATTTTGTACATTTTTTTAGCAAAAAAAATAACATTTTTGAATTATTTTTTTGTTGAAAATATAACGCAATATCAGACATTTACTGAACAAAATGAGTAGTATTTTTTGTTTCCGTATTATTTTTATTATTTCATTAATGCAATTGGAAATTATCTAGAAGGAAAATAAGCGATTTTTGAAGAAAAAAAATATCGTAGGGACCAAAAAATATACGATTATATGCTTAGTTGAATTACTTAAACTGCTTACTAATTTTGCTACAATTGGAAAGTTTTGTTTACTTTTTGAAATAAAAAAATCCAGCTGTAGAAAATAAAGTAGCATATTGCAGATTGTAGTAAGGTAATTGAATGGATCTATAAAAACCTATTTGCACTAATGCCGCAATACTTAATAATACCAAACAAATTACCCAGTACTTAATAATATTTTTAGCCCCTCTGTACATATTTCAAAAGGTTTGACTTTTTCCAAATAGACGATGCAACAGAGAAAAACGTAATCAAATATATTTTTTTTTTTTCTTTTTTGAAAAAAATTATAAGTTTTTGAAACAGCTTCTAAGATGTTATTTGAGAACCAGTATTTGTTTCATGGAAGTGATGCAGAAGTCATGTACGACTACTTCCAAATCACTAGTTCCCAAACTACCCCGAAAAAGCTCTTTGGAATCAAAATATTACCCTTTTGGATCACTTCTAGAACTAGTTGTGACATCACTAGTTCCAGGATGCTCTTTGAGAACCTATCATTACAAGCTTTAAAGTACTTCTAGAACTAGTTATTTTTGAATGACTCCGAAAAGTTTTGCTGGGACTTTTAAACATTTTTTAGGATTTTTTTTAAGTACAAAAATTCAACAAAAAATAAAAAAAATATTAGAATCTGGACCATTTTTGTAGAAATTATGAGTAAAAGAAGTTTGAGTAAAGGATGAAACTACCAATTTTTAAAATTCGATATACTTTGAACAGGTTAATAAAAAAATACGAAAACTTACTACGCAGGAGTTCTCGAAGGGTACTAAAAACTGTAAAAAAAAGTTAGGAAAATCGCAAAAACAAATTTTCAAAGTGTCCGATTTGATACGGAATGCACCATATACTTCACGGGGGTCCCTTACCGATATTTCGATGTGTTACACAAAGATTAAAAAAAATGTTTTGATCATTATTTTGCATCCGTACACTAAAAAAAAACTTGTAAAACGACAAGAAAAGTAAGTAACTTTTTTTTGCTACCTCCTATTTGACACAATTCCTTGTATTTTTACAAGCTTTTTACCAATAATTTTGTCATTTTATAAGCTTTTTACCAACAAAATTGTTAATTTACAAATTTTTTTTGACGCGAGAAAACTTATAAGGAGGTTTTGTGTTTTTACTAGATTTTTGGCTTCCTTCTTTTACTAGAATTCCTAGTAAAAACTACGAGCTTTTTCGTAATTTTACAAGATTTTTACCAATAAATTTGTAAATTTACTACTTTTTAATGCAATAAAACTTACAAGGAAATCTCGTGAATTTACTAAATTTTTTTGTAAAAAAATGTAGAAAATTTGTAAGATTACAAAAAAAAAATTGTAAAACTACAAAAAAAAAATTTAAATTTTAACCGAAAATTTTTTGTTAAAAAACAAGGAAAACTGTCAAATATTGGTAAAATGGGATAACAAGACTTTTTCTAGTAAATTAACAATTTTTTTTTTGCGAACAGGAATTCGTTATTGTTTGTGTTTGTTGCTTTATGTCTACATAATTATGGAAGGTGTAGCAGGAGGGTGAAATAAGGCGCTAAAAATACACATGATTTCACTGTATCCTTATAGCGCTCTATCAGTGCTACCAAAAAGTGTTTTAAATTGTGACTATATTGCCTACAAAAATCGTGTTTCAAAAAGCTGCTTCTAGTTAAGTAAAATTTTTGCAATTTTGAAAAGTTAAAATAAAGTTCAACAGTAAATTTTTAAAATTTTTCATTTTAATTAACAGCTTAAATTTAACATTATTTTGGAATGTCTGCAATTATCTACCCAATCAGAAACTGCCAACCGTACAAAAAATATTGTACTGGCGGAGCACTGGATTTATTGGAAATGCCAACAGCGTTTCAACGTTGGCAATTACAAACAGAATTGTACTCTGCCAGTACATTTTATACAACATTTACGACCATTTATTTTTTTATTAATTATTTTTAAGCGATTGGATTTCGATTAAATATTGTTTTTATTACACCTTTAATTATATAAACAAAGAGTTATTAAATAATTTACATATATACATATTATTAAAATTAGTGTAATAGAGTAATAGCAATTGTTTTATCATCACATAGTAGTAGGAATACACTTAGTAGTAAGAATACACTTGAATTCTACCACACTTATGTTAATTTTAGTGTTATTTTCATCTAATTTTCTAACATCATACAATCCTATTTTACTTAATGGAAGTGGATATTCCACAAAATCAGTAACTTCAAGAAAAACGTTGCCTTTAAAAAAAATATCATCACATTTGAAATTCGACACTTTCCTACTAAAAATTTCGTTAACCGTAATAACATTTTCATTTCTTCGTAAGCATACGTTATCAGGAGGAAGTGGTGAAATTTTATTGCCTTCGATAATAACAAAGCTAAAAGTAACTCCTATTTCCGAGGTTTCTAAAATTTTTCCAAGAGAATATTTTAAGCTTCTATTGATACGATAAAGCAATGGAAAATTATTTGATGAATCGTTTGATCGAAAAATATGAAGTTTTCTTTGAACTTCTCCGATGGGGTTGGTTGGAGAATTTATAATACTTTTTATAAAACCTAGGCTATTTTCGAAATCAAACGCGGAAAATTGAGATAGCGGCGCCCCTATATTAACAACGTCATCTGCGATATGAATGAGGTTGTGAATTCATTGTATGTGATTTTGGTCCATAAAAATATGACATAAGTTCAACAAATTTCCTTAATAACTGCTTAGCATAATCAGCTTTTAATGTAGCTAATTTGCTAGATGACAAAATTCGACAAGCTGTAAAAAGAACTAAAAAATGTCTGTACTGATTGAGTTGAGTTGAGTTGAGTTGAGGGTGGGTTGTACAAGCCTAAAAATAAGTAATTTTCTTTTTTTTCTAGGCAAGTCCATGGCGCTCAGACTTAAAATAGTCCATTGTACCGTACCCTGAAAAGAAAGATTAAGTAAAGGTGATAAAAGGCTGAGAAGAAAAAGAAAGAAAAGTGCTTGTTCAGAATTTCTCAGTTGCTTTCACAAACTTGAGAAAATCAGACAAGGGAAGTCCATGGACCGTGTCCATAGACAGAATATCAGAACGCAATATCCGCAGTCTAGCCCTTGAGAACGCTGGACAAAAACAGACGTAATGTTCAGTTGTGTCATCATCCTCAAGACAAGCCACGCATAATGGGTCTGATAAGACACCTAATCTCGTCATATGACGAGCACAGGCATTGTGTCCCGTAATTAAGCCAGTAAGTCTGCGACAGTCTATTCTACTGAGGCTGAGTAGATAGTTAGCCACTTTCCTGTCTGGCTTAATCACAAAACGTTTGGTATTCTTGCATGCCAACTCATTTGACCATCTTTCCATGAAAGTTTCTTTCATATGAGAGTTGATCCAACGCATCAGCCATGTCAAGCCAATACCAATTTGAGGTTCCGGATTGTAAGGAATTGTATCAGAGCCAAGATTTGCCAAAGAGTCGGCAATCTCGTTTCCCCGTATTCCCCTATGACCCGGAACACACAGAAGACTGACGCTATTCCCACATGAGACCTCATTGAGTCTGCGTCTACATTCCTGGACAATTTTGAATGAAGTGACTGGAGATTCAAGTGCAATGAGCGCAGCCTGGCTGTCACTGCAAATACTGATTCTCCTATTAATCCATCCGTTCCCAATTATCCAGGTCGCTACGTCCAAAATAGCAAATATTTCAGTCTGAAATACTGTAGCCATTTTTCCCATAGCAATATAGCATTTGGTCGCATCGTCCAAATACCAGCCAGACCCAGAGCCATTTAATCTGTACTGATTAGATTTCAATACATTTTTCAAAACTATCCCTCCGCCATATAATAAAAAAAAAACGATATTGTGTAGCTTTCCAATTTCCTGTATCCATTAAATCAAACGTTTTTCTTTGGAACTCAGCTGTAATATCTTTAGATATTTTTAAAAAATTTTGTTGCATAATTGCTACGTTTTCTTCGGAAATATAAGAATCTGGATTCTTAAAAATAAGTTTCTCAAGTAACGTTTTTCCAATTCCAAGGTACAACATATGCATTTCATCCAAAACGACGGACTTTATTAAGTCAAAGTTAGGAATATCGAGAAGTGGACTGGTTTCTTTAGCTAAATGGTGCTCAGCTTTAGCCTTTTCCATAAACGACTGGAGCGTACGTTGTTCACAATTTATTTCTTTAAAAATGCGTGTTTTATTTACTGTTTCTCCTTTTACGGTGCATCTTTCACAAGAAAAAAAAACCTGTGTGACCCTTGGTACACTTGATAAACGCTCGGGCAGGCATATCACAGCAAAAAGCCAACAGTCTGCCAACACCACAAAAAACAATTGGCCCGAGCCCCTTCTGGCGTTATCAATCCAACAATAGCACTGTACAGTATTTTTTGTAAATCCGACTTTGGCACAGCGTAGTATTACTTAAAAATATGACACTGGTGATGTACAGTGTTTTTTGTTTTGCCAACAGTCTGCCAACACCAGAAAAAACAATTGGCCCGAGCCCCATCTGGCGTTATCAATCCAACAATGCCACTGTACAGTATTAGTTGCAAACCGTGTTATCGGCCAACGTTGGTAATACTGGCACCAACGCTTTGCCAACCTTGGCCCTTTTGTATTTTTCTGACTGGGTAGTTACACAATGTGTTTTTATATACTTGTCGCATTATTGTTTGTACGTACATGTATCTAATCTTTTCATACACAAATTTTTACTCAAATTCTACATTTTAGCCATGAGCATTTTAGTTTTATACAAAAAAAAAAACAGAAATTAGTTCAAGTTGTTACTTAACAACAATTAGAATCTTATTTTTCAGGTTGCTTGTTTTTCAAGTTTTACTATACGCACAGTGGAGCAAAATGAAAACATATTTAATATAAATCAGGTATTTAATTTTTGCAAATTAAATTGCAAATTTCACTGAGTTCGAGAAAATTTTAAGTTTCTGTTAAAGCTTTATACTATAACGTCCGTGGGCACGCCTGTTTTGGGGGTTTCGAGATATGTATATCATGAGATCCCAAATTAATTAAGTCTACATAAAAACGTTCTTACAGAAAAATAATAAAGTTTTTAAACGTTTTGCCAACTACTGAAACCGATTATTTTCAAAATATTTTTAATACGTAGCACTGTGTTACATTTTAACGTACATTAATATGTTTGCATTATGAGTTTAGACTAATTTATATAATATCTAAATGAAAATGAATGAAACTTACCTTTTGCCTTGGCAACAGTTACTAATGCACTCATTTCTGTGCATGTGTTTTGTTTTATAAGTATTGTGGCTTTTAATTTTTTTTTCTTATTTTTATCCTAAATAATAAAAGACTTTATTTTTGATACCTGAGTTATCTGAAATTAAAGAATAAATAAAACAAAATTAATGTACTTATAAGAATTTTAAAATTAGCTTAATTAGTTTTTCTTTAGAAATTCGGTGAATATAATAAATTAAATTTTTTAAACTGGTACAAACAGGGTTGGCAACAGATACCCACCTAGAATAACGGTATTTGGCTATTGTACCGCAACCAATAAAGATATGGACATTTTCAAAAGCGATTATGAAAGCTGATGAAATTTCTAGTATTTTAAATGTGTCACTTCGTGTTTCTACCGGTTCATTTTGGAAATATAGGTCAATACCTTTATAATACCGTTTAAAACGGTATTATAACGGTATTGGCATATATAACTAAAACGAACAGGTAGAAACTCGAAATGACAAATTTAAATTACTAGAAATTTCATCAGCTTCCATAATCGCTTTTGAAAATGTCCATATCTTTATTGGTTGCGGAACAATAGCCAAATACCGTTATTCTAGGTGGGTATCGGTTGCCAACCCTGGGTACAAATTTTCGTCAGGAATCTGGTTTTTTCATCACCAAGTCTTACAAGGGAAGTATCTCAACGGTTTTGAACCGATTTGCCTGAAACTTCAAATATACATATGTAAAAGTGACGATTTTAGGGTTGGGGTGTCTCGGCTTATCGGCCATATCAGTGTTTTAAAATTTCGTTGTCCCCTTATGAAACAATGTGGGCCTTTGGGAAAATATTGATAACTTCCGAACTAACAGGAATTCTTCTAGAGCAAAAATACGTGTCGGCTTAAATTTAATACAGATTATTTCGTATTCATATGGATATCGTAGGTCTATGTCTTTATATAAATACCGTCCAAAATTTACTGATTTTCATGAAAAAGTATTTAACGGAGCCGAATTTTTGCAAGGTTATGGCATTAAAAAAAATTTCTTCTCAAATGTAAACATCATATAGATTCTTAGAAAGAAATGGCTGAAAATACAAAAAACGATTTCACAATTTTTTTACCCATGTTTTGAGCCCCTAAATCCACGGTATGGCCGATTAGTCGAGAAACCCCAACCTTAAAATTGTATTTTTAATATACATATATTTTACGTTTCATGCAAATCGGTTCATAAGGGTTGAGACACTTCCCATGTTAGATTACACCGCTCTACAAATCTGAAGTTTGTCGCTGCGTTTTGAATGTAACCAAAAAAAGTTTATAGGTTTTAGTTTCCCGATTCCATAACGGTCACTCAAATTTTTCTATCACGTCACAATTTTGAGAAAATCGCGGTTAAAGTGTCAAAAAAGGCCCATTTTGGTTATTTTTGAGCGCCTATAAAATAGAATCCTGACATGCGAATGACTTGATATCAAGTTCATTCAAAAGTGCGTAAATTTCTCTTTAAGACAAAGTCAAATTTTCTTCAAATTTAATTTTTTATAATGGTGAAAAAATCATTAGCCACAACTGCTTTAAATCTAATATTTACGTGTGTATTTGTATGGAAATTTGTTCAAAAACACTGTGTAAATAAAATAAAAATTAAACAAGTAAGAAAGCTATATTCGGCTGTGCCGAATCTTTAAATACCCTCCACAATGTTAACCAATGCACAATGGTTTCGCAGACGACCTTTCTTGGCAAAATTCAATTTTCTCAAAATTGATTTTATAGAAAATCGTTAAGACTTACAAACAACAGAAAACATATTTTGTTTTTGCATACTCATTTACACGGTGAGCCTCAGCGATGTTCAGGTTGAACTTTAGTGTCGACGAAAAGTGTAAGCGCAGTTCGATTTCTACATAAATAAATGTCACAAAACTGTTAACAGCGAAATCGTAGCTGATCGCATTCGCGAGATATCGCGAAATTAGTGTTTTTGTATTTTCTAAAATTTTGACAATGAAGTTTTTTAAATATCTTCAAAAACTGGGTATGCAGTTTTAATTGTATTTATTTACATGTCACAACACAGTTAACAGCGAAATCATATCTTCTCAATTTCGCGAGAAATCGCGAAATTACTTTTTTGCTGTTTTTATTTTTGTTTTTATCTTCATATATGATTTTTTAAAATTTCATAAAAACATGGTATGCAGTTTTACTTGTGGTTGATCAAAGGTCACACAGCTGTTGATATCAAAATTGTAGGTGCTAAATTTCGCGAGATATCGCGTAATTATATATATATATTTTTTTTTTTTATTATATTTTAAACCCGGTTCTTTAGAAATGATAAAAAAAAGTGGTAAGCAGTTTGATTTGAACATGCTGGAAGAAATTAAAACTGCCCTCAAAAAAATTATAGCTGCTCACTTTCGCGAGAAATAGCGAAAAACAGCTTTTTGAGGGTATTTCTTGTTTTGATTAATAAAATAAGTTTCTTTAACATTGTTGAAAAACACGAAATGCAGTTTGACTTGCTATTGATCAAAGGTCATAAGGCTGTTAACATTTAAATTCTAGCTGCTTAATTCTTCGAGATATCGCAAAAAAACTCGCTTATCTACTATTTATTCATTAATTTGTGTTATTTGTGGTCTGTAAAAACATATACTTCAATTAACGACAAAAATGTGGTATGCAGTTTGAATTCGAGGTTATTAGAGGTGACAAAACTGCAAGCATAAAAATTATAGACGATCAATTTCCCGAGAAATTCCAAAATTACTGTACGAGCTTTTATAATAAATTACTTTTTTTTTTCTTTGGTATCAAAAAAAAAAAAAAATTTAAGTAACGACAAGTATATGGTATGCAGTTTAAATTGCCCGTAACTGAAGGTGGTAAAACTGCTGAAATCTATATATTGACGCTAATTTTCGCGAAAAATCGCGAAAAATTTTTCAATTTTTTTTTCATTTATTTTGTATTGTAATATTATGAACAGGCTAAAGGAATTCTTAATAGATTTATAAATAATAGATTTAATATTAACTTGGCGATTCCTTAAAGAATTGACCACATAGGACTTTTGTGTTAGCAGTTTAATGTCTTTTTATCATGTACAAATAAAAATGCATACCACGTTTTTACACCATTTCAAAAGAACATGCAAAATTGAAAAATAAAAAAAAAAAATAAAAAATATATAAATAATTCCGCGATATCTTGCGTCAGTGTACACCTACAACTTTAATGTCAACACCCTTATGACCTTCGATCACGTACACATTAAAGTGCATATCAGCTTTCCACAACATTTGAAAAAAAACTAGAAAAAGTTGAAAAACAAAAATTGACAAAAAAGTTATTTCGCGATTTCTCGCGAACTAAAGAAGATAGGATTTCGATGTTTACTGTTTTGTGAC
The DNA here is from genome assembly GCA_963921195.1 of Pegoplata infirma. NCBI lineage: Eukaryota > Metazoa > Arthropoda > Insecta > Diptera > Anthomyiidae > Pegoplata > Pegoplata infirma. The sequence continues at coordinate 255,637,789 of OY992536.1, read as the reverse complement.
CTTAAAATAAGTACAATGAAAACTGTATACTCAGTTTTTGAAAATATTTAAAAAACTTCAATATCAAAATTTTTTAAAATATAAAATCACTAATTTCGCGATATCTCGCGAATGCGATCAGCTACGATTTCGCTGAAAACAGTTTTGTGACAACTAATCATGTAGAAATCGAACTGCATTTACACTTTTCGTCGACACTAAAGTTCAACCTGAACATCGCTGAGGCTCACCGTGTTTACCGTTCTAAAACAAATTTAGATAAAAATAAAAAAGTATTTTTTTAAATTTCAATTATTTTTTTGAGTTTAAATACAAAAAATTTCTTATAATATTATACATGGAAAACAAAAAAACTATAAAAATTTTTAACACAAAACCTATTTCAAACCAAAAATTTTTCCATTTTTGAAATTTTGGCCCAAAAAAGTGATGAACAGAACCATAGTGCAATGTAAATATTTAAAAAACAAAAAAAAATTAATATTTTATAAATATATACACACAGAAAACAAATTTGCTAATTTCCAACTGAAATTCAGTTGTTGCAACAAAAATTCGGTTGATGCATTTGTATTATGGTTAAAACAACTAAATATCGGCAGTTATAACTAAATTTTATTAATACAACAGTCTTTTAATTGAAAGAACTAAAAAATTCGTCTGCCACAGTGAAATTTAGTAGCAGCAACCGAATTTTGAGTTGCTACAACTGAAGAATTCAGTTGGAAATTTATTTTTCTCTGTGTATGAAAATTATATAAAAATTATGAAAATTGTATAAAAGCAACCACGTGTATTACACATACTACGTATTTTTTTACTTCTATTAATACAAATGGCGCGCTGCCACGCCATATCATGCAGGTTTGTATTGAAACTCATCTCAATTACTCATAGGTTCTTAACCCCTAGACTGATTTTGCCATAATTGGTACCAAAATAACCAGAAAAACGTTGAGAACAATAAAATAAGAACCTATTTAAAATTTTATTTGAATATGTCAACCATGAGCCAAGATATATCATTTTAAAATTTTGGGTTAAATTGCTGGTGCCTTGCCCCATTGTGCGATTCGGCCCAAATTTTTTGTGAGTGTTAGGAATGATAAAATTACTTTAAATTCAAAGTTTCGTTTACATTCATTTAACAGGTGTCAAGTTATAGCATTTATTTTGTGTAAAATTCACATTTTCACTCATCAAAATTTACTTTTTCACTCATAACTTTTAAAATACTTAACCGATTTAAAAAAAAAAACCCATCAGATTCTGCCTAGGAGAATTACGCAACTTTTGGTACCCCAGGCGTTTAAATCGGTTCTGGATTATAGCCAAAAACGTGATTTCAACAGACAGACAGACGGACAGACAGACAGACAGACAGACGGACATCGCTAGATCGACTTAGAATCGATCAAGGATCATTAATATATATACTTTATGGGGTCCTAAACCAATATTTCAATGTGTTACATACGGAATGACAAACTTATATATACCCTCTATCACTAGAGTGGAGGGTATAAAAATGGAATGTTTCTTGTTAATGATTCTTTTGCCATTTTAGAAAATTAAATTCCAAGAAAATTTGATCTTGTCTTATAGAGAAAATTACATACTTTTGAATGAGCTTAATACCAAGTCAATCGCATGTCAGGATCTTTTATTATAAGCTTTCAAAAAGGGTCCAAAATGGCCTTTTTCTACACTTTAAACGCGAATAACTCAAAATTCTGATGTGATAGACATATTTGGGTCGCAGATTTGGAATCAGCGCAACAAACACTACCTAAATCACTTACCAGAATCCAATACGCATTTTTATGTTGAGCTGTGTTATTTAACAATTTTTCCAAAAAAAATTCTCAGATACCAACAATATTTATTGTTTATAGAATAAGAATAAGCTTCTGGACAATTTTTCCCATAGAAAAAGTCTAAGATAATGTGTAAATTTTATTAAAAAAATGGTTTAAGATTCAAATACAGAATCTAAAACACGTTTCGTAAGAAAAAGTCTCAGGTTCTGATATATTTTTCATATAACAAAACTCTCAGATTCTGAGGCATTTTTTCTATAGAAAAAGTCTCCGATTCCGAAACATTTTATCTATTAGAAAAAACTCAGATTCTGAGACATTTTTTCTATTGAAAAAGTCTAAGTTTCTTAGACATTTTTCTAAAGAAAAAGTCTCAGATTCTGAGAAACTTTTCCTATAGAAAAAGTCTCAGATTCTGAGAAACTTTTCCTATAGAAAAAGTCTCAGATTCTGAGAAACTTTTCCTATAGAAAAAGTCTCAGATTCTGAGAAACTTTTACTATAGAAAAAGTCTCAGATTCTGAGACATTTTTCCTACAGAAAAAGTCTCTATTTGTGAGACATTTTTCATATAGAAAAGTCACAGATTCTGAGACATTTTTCCTATAAAAAAGTCTCGGGTTTTGAGACGTTTTTCCTACACAGAAAAAAAAAATTTGTCAATACAATTAATTTCATTGTTAATACAATTAAACATTTAATTGAAACTGAGCCTACATTGGATTTTGTCAATACAACATTGACTTTTGTAACTTTAAAAAAAAAATATCAACTCATTTTTGTCAATTAAATTCATTGTTGTATCAACAATGAAATTAATTGAAAAGTTTGTAATAAATTATATTAACGAAAACAAGCATGCTTTATTGTCATTTTATAAAAAGAAATCTAAAAATAGAACAAAAAAAAATCTAAAAAATTAAAAAAAAAAAAACTTTAGCCGGCAGCTGGAATCGAACCCGCAACGAACATGATACGAGTCTAGCACACTACAACCGTGCTATTTCCTGTATATATTTGTAGTTGACTATACGCGTATATTAAAGGAAATAAACCGGTTTTAATGTCATTTCATTTAAAAAAAAATATATAAAAAACTGAAAAAAAAAAAGATCTAGCGGCAGCTGGAATCGAACCGGCAACGAACATAGTAAGAGTCTAGCACACTACCACCGTGCTATTTCTCATATATTTTTTACTTGACTTAACGCGTATAAAAGGTGTTGCAGAATAGCAAAACAAAAATAATTTAAAATAAAAATAAATAAAAATAAAAAAATGTTTCCGCCAGCTGGCAGCGAACCCGCAATGTTCATGATTTGAGTCTAGCACACTACCACCGAGCTATCGTCACATACATTTGAGCTTCATTAAATGAATTTATAAGGTGTCTGTGTTATTTATGAGCATTTTGTGCGTTTTTTAACAATGACTTTAATTGATGCATTTAATTGGAAATTAAATTGGATTTTTGTCACATTAACGATATACATTGTTGATACAATTAAAAACGTTGTTGAACTGGAAGTTAGTTGCTAACAATTTGTTTTGTTACTTTTGATTTCACGATATTTTTTTCTGTGTATAGAAAAAGTCTTATGTTTCAAGACATTTTCTCAGGTTCTGAGACAGTTTTCATAAAGAAAAAGTCTCAGATTCTGAGACATTTTTCCTTTAGAAAAAGTCTCAGATTCTGGGACATGGAAAAGTTGCAGAATCTGAGACATTTTTCCTATAGAAAAGTCTCAGATTTTGATACATTTTTACTACATAAAAAGTCTCAGATTCTGACACATTTTTTCTATAGAAAATTCTTAAATTCTGAGATATTTTCTCAGGTTCTGAGACATTTTTCGTATAGACAAAGTCCCAGATTCTGATACATTTCCTGTAGAAAAAGTCTGAGATTCTGAGACATTTTTCCTATAAAAAAGTGTCAGATTCTGAGACATTTTTCCTATAGAAAAACTCTCAGATTCTGATACAGTTTTTTTATAGAAATAGTCTCAGATTCTGAGACATTTTTCCTGCAGAAAAATTCTCACATTCTGAGACGTTCTTTCTTCAGAAAAAGTCTCACATTCTGAGACATTCTGAGACATTCTTCCAATAGAAAAAATTTGAGATTCTAAGACATTTTTTCTATAGAAAAAGTCTCAGATTTTGAGACATTTTTTCTATAGAAAAAGTCTCAGATTCTGAGACATTTTTCCTATAGAAAAACTCTAAAATTTTGAGAAATTTTTCCTATAGAAAAAGCCTCAGATTCTGAGACATTTTTCCTATAGAATTCTGAGACATTTTTCCTATAGAAAAAGTTTTAGTTTTTAAGACATTTTTCCTATAGAAAAAGTCTCAGATTCTGAGACATTTTTCCTAAAGAAAAAGTCTCAGATTCTAAGACATTTTTCCTATAAAAAAAATCTCAGATTCTGAGACATTTTTCCTATAGAAAAAGTCTCAGATTCTAAGACATTTTTTCTATAGAAAAAGTCTCAGATTTTGAGACATTTTTTCTATTGAAAAAGTCTCAGATTCTGAGACATTTTTCCTATAGAAAAACTCTAAAATTTTGAGAAATTTTTCCTATAGAAAAAGCCTCAGATTCTGAGACATTTTTCCTATAGAATTCTGAGACATTTTTCCTATTGAAAAAGTCTTAGATTCTGAGATATTTTTCCTATAAAAAAAGTCTCAGATTCTGAGACATTTTTCCTAAAGAAAAAGTCTCAGATTCTAAAACATTTTTCCTAAAAAAAAAGTCTTAGATTCTAAAACATTTTTCCTATAGAAAAAATCTCAGATTCTAAGACATTTTTCCTATAGAAAAAGTCTCAGATTCTGAGACATTCTCCCTATAGAAAAAGACAGTTTTCCTATGGAAAAAGTCTCAGATTTTGAAACCTTTTTCCTATTAATAATGTCGCAGATCCTAAGACATTTTTCCTCTAGAAAAAGTTCAGATTCTAGAATTTAAATTTAAAAATATCTTCTCAACAATCACGTTAACTTTTAAAATTAATTTGTGTAAACATTAAAAATCTGCAGACACCCTATAAAGATTTTTCTATTATTACATTTAAGATAATAACATAATCATAAAACTTTTTTTGTTTTGTAACAAAAACAAAACCAATGATGGATGGCTGGAATGAGTTAAACAAAAGAAACAAATATCAAATCAAAAAAGTTAAATGAAAAAAAAAAAAGAAAAACAATACACCAACCAACACAAGGCACGGAAATCAAGCCAAGTAGAAAATAATAAGTGTAATAAGAAAACAATGAAATATTAAAAACAACAATCAGTAACTTGACTAAACACACAACTCATCAAATGTCAAACAGTTTACAAACACACATTCAACAAAGTTTTGCAAAGGACTCAATATAAAAAATAAACAAAAAAAATATATAGAAAGACTGACAGACAGACAACATTTACTATACTAGTATTGGCACACAATAGTCCTAATGACAAACTAAGTGAACAAAAAAAAAAAAAAAAATGAAATAAACAAGTAAAAAAAATAATTCGACTTGGCCGAATTTATGAATACCCACCACAATGCCCAAAATTTGAGACCTTTTATAAAAATGTTGACTAGAAAAATTCTATTTTGCTTAAAAAACAGTTTTAGTAATTTTTGTAAAAAATAATTCACTAATACATTTTTATGAGTGTATTTCATAAACACACTCAAAAAAAATCCTTTTAAAATTACAAGAAAAACTCGTTACTTTTTATCAAAAATTTTTTAATTAAATTTGTAAAATTAAAAAAAAAGGTAAAATTACAAAAAAAGAAATCGCTCCTTTACTTGTATAGTGTCATAACTCAAAATATTTGATTTTGCAGAAAACACGTTTAAAGTTTACTATTGAAACTGGTTTTTAATTGAAAAATGCCGGTACATAGAAAATGTAATAATGGCGTGTACTCTTCTCAAACGGTGAGTTTAAGAGATATTAATACGAATTTTTGACACAATATAAAGCACGATATAACGAATAATTCTGCATCATTAACTCAAAAAACGCATTTTTTGAGTTATGACACTATACAAGTAAAGGAGCGAAATGTAAATTTCGATAGAAAAATGTTTGTTAAAAAAAACAAGAAAAACTGTCTAATGTTGTCAAAATGGGATTACGAGCCTTTTTTGTAATTTGACAAGATTTTTTTTGTAACTTTTGAATCACTAGACCTATTTCTTTGAATTTGCAAAACCAACCTGACTAGGAAAATTACAAACATACATGCGAAACTTCAGTAGTCTCAAAGTACAGACAGACATCGCAATATCGATTTAAAATCGATAGAGAAAAATTATTGTATACACTTTATGAGGTCCTAGACCTTTATTTCAAGGTGTTGCAAACGGAATGACAAATTTATATTCCTATACCCTATCATTTGAGTGAAGGATATAAAAACAACATAAACAATATTTTGATGTAAAGTGAGAAGTTAAAGAATAACAAAACAAAACAAATGAAGCCATCAACATAAAGTAATAAAAATAAAACACAATAGCAAAAAATTAAAAACAAACATATGAATTGTTAATGTTGTTAGTAGTTAGTAACTAATGTAACAAATGAAGAGAACGGGGAAACAAAAAAAAAAACAAACAAATATGTGCTCATTAAAATTATACAAACTAGCAAAATAACACAAACACCTTCATAGCACTCATACAAACAAACTTTAAAGAGTGTTTCCAAAATTGTTGCTACTAAACTTGCTTAAACAAGGCCTTGACGAATATATTGATACCCTCCCCAATGTAAATAGATGATTGCAAAAAAAATTATTGGAAATTAATTTTAACAAAAAATGTAGAAAAAAAAATTCCTCGAATAAAAAATGCCGAAAAAAACTTAGAGAGGGTTGGTCTGATATCCAACAAAATGTAAAACAAGTAAAAAAGTTAAATTCGGCCTTGCCGAATGAAGTGATACCCTCCACAATTTCAAAAAGATTATTAAAAAAAACTTTATTTGAAAGGAAATTACTTTTGAAAAAAAATAAAAAATTTTGAAAAAAAATTTCCGCGAAAAAAAATTTTGGTAAAAAAAAATCCGCGACTTTTTTTTTTTTTGCCAAAAAATATGTTCGTACTTGTTTAAATACCATTTGGTGTTCAATTATGTTCACATATGTCAACCAGAAGCCGAATTAAAGCATTTTGTATTTTGAACGTACTGAAATTTTTGAGGTGTGCTTACATTTTCGTTCATAACTTTTGAACCGCTGAACCGATATCGCTCAAATGCAATACCAAACTTCTCGGGAGAACTTCCAATAAATATGTTAAGTTTTAGTCATCTCTGTTCAATATTTTGTCCGCGACAGCATTTTCCACAGACAGACGGACAGACGGACATCGCTAGAATGTCTTAGAATCGATCGGGCATCATAAATATATATACTTTATGGGGTCCCAGACCGATATTTCGATGAGTTACAAACGGAATGACAAACTTATATATACCCTCTATCACTAAGTGGAGGGTATAAAAACTATATCTTGAGAGAAAAAATC
>OY992536.1:255186463-255630220 GCA_963921195.1 Pegoplata infirma | reverse complement strand
ACGTACCCTGGAAAAAACATAAAATTCAGTTTTTTACACCCAGTGCCTTTAAAAATATTAAATGATTTCTAATTGTAATTGGTTGTAACAACTTGCAGTGAATAAAATATTAAATTTTAATAAACTTTTTTTATAGTTCTTCCTTAATTTATGCTCTAATTGATAAGTGTCTCTAAAGTGTTTTTAGTAAAACTCTTGAACATAGTGAATATGTAATTACGACCTTTTTATGAAAAAATTAGAATTGTTAAAGCTTCGTCCTTTTTTGTGCTTAAAACCACAAAAATCATATACGCAACCAAAAACATGTCTCACCATATGAACAAAAAAAGTTTTTGACCCTCTTTTGTTGGCAACCATAACGAGTGTTTCACCAAAAAGGTGTCACCGCAACTTTTTTTTTATATAATATATTCATAAACATTAGAGACGGCTGAAAAAACTAATATATTAAAGTTTGGAAAAAAATATTTTTTAAACTACGTATTTTTCTGATTTAATAAAATTTATCAACTAAAAAGTTTATTAAGCCTATACACTTAAAGAAATTTTTTTTTTCAATCCCGAACACAAAATTTCCGGAAACAATATTTTTTTGCGTCCCGGACAAAAAAATGTTTCCCAATTTTTTAGAAATCCTTTTTGAAAAAAAAAAAATTTACATTTTCTAAGATCCGAAAACTTTTGTGTTTTTTTTACATTTTGCATTAAAAAATGCCTGCGAATTTTGTACTCTTTCCCAAAACATTAAACCATGATAATGTTTTGAGGAAGATTTGGGTGAACTTGACAAAGCAACGTTTTTTTAGAAAAAATAATGTTATATTACTTTGCTCTTCCATGCAACACGAATTGAAATATCAGTCGAGGACCCCATTAAAAAACCAAAAGAGCTGTACATTTCGTAAGTGAGTGGAAAAATAAGTGCAAAAAAGTGTTTTAACATTTTGGAGAGTATAAAGGATTCGGCACCAAAGAATATAACACTCTCACTTGTTTTATGTACATTTGATAAACAAATGGAAAATTTTTATGGGAAAAGCTTAGACTCGAAAAAGTAGTTTTGGTAAAAAAAAAATGATTATTTTTTCACGAAAAATAAAATTATGTTAAAAAAAATTTAATGAACCCAAAATTTTTGGTGAAAAAAAAAATTTTATGAAAAAAGTTTTCGATGAATTTTTTTGATGAAAAGAAATTTTTTTGATGTAAAAAAATTGTTGAAAAAAATATGAAAAAAAAAAAAATTTTGGTGAGAAAAAAATTGATAATAAAATATGTGATAAACAAAGTTGATGAAAAAAATTGATGAAAAAAAATATGATAAAAATAAAATTTAAGAAAAAAAAAAATTTTGATGAAAAAAAAAATTTTATGAAAAAAAAAATAAGAAAGTTATAGTCGGTCAAGTAAGAAAGTTATAGTCGGTCAAGTAAGAAAGTTATAGTCGGTCAAAACCGACCATATGATATCCCACACCAGTGTTTTCCGGAAAATGGGTCCCAAGTCCAAACATGGACCGATTGGGTCTGCCTTTTGTTAGATCTTTATTTAGTGTAGGAAACACACACAGATCAAATTTTAGTGGAATTGGTTTTTTTTTTTACCAATAGTCCGATTTAACTGAATATCGGTCGAAATTTTTATGAGGGGGACTAAGTCCAAAAATGGTCCTATTATATTTCGATTTGATTAGGTTACAAAAGTACACGTTTAACAACTAAAAATAAAATTTTTATCAAATATTTCCATTTTTATGAATTTTGAGGGAATTATGTGAATATCGGGGGGGTGGTTTGTATGGGGACTACCAGAAGGACTGAACCGATTTCTTTGAAATTTGGAATGATGATTCGTCCACACAAAATTTGATTAGGTGTTAAGTTTCAAAGCGATATCTATTATAATACGGTTATTAGAGTCATTTATTCCTAATCCAAAGGAGGCGTTTGTATGGGGGCTAGGTCTTAACATGTATCGATTTTCTCCAATTTCAATAGGCTTCGTCCTTGGGCCAAAAGATACTTAAGTTTTGAATTTCAAGTCAATTGATTGAAAATTGCGACCTGTATCGTGCTTAAACCGATAGATGGACAGACGGACGGACGGACAGACGGACGGACGGACATCGCTAAATCGACTCAAAAAGTAGTTCTGAGTAGATCGGTATACTTAAAAGTGGGTCTAGGTCCAATATTTCGGGTAGTTACAAACATCAGCACAAACTCATTATACCCTGTACCACAGAGTAGTGTAGGGTATAAAAATTGATGAAAAAAAAATTTTGATAAAAAAAAAATATTTAATGAAAAAAAAAATTTATGAAAAAAAAAATTAATAAAAAAAAAAAATTGATGAAAAAAAAAAATTGAAAAAACACACTTTTCTTTCACACCTTTCTCAATTCAAACCATATACAACATGATTAAAAAATTATAATACATAATTATAATTAGAGCCTGAGCTCAACTGTCTTTACAGAAAAACAAAAATTAGAAAAAAAAATTTATGAAAAAAAATTTGATGAAAAAAAATGATGAAAAAAAAAGTTTGATGAAAAAAAAAATTTGGTAAAAAAAAAATGATGAAAAAAAAAGTTTGATAAAAAAAAAAATTATGAAAAAAAAAAATTTGATGAAAAAAAAGTTTGATGAAAAAAAAATTGATGAAAAAAAAATTTATGGAAAAAAAATTTGATGGAAAAAAAATTGATGAAAAAAAAAATTGATGAAAAAAAAAAAAATTGATGAAAAAAATTTTTTTTTTTTTGAAAAATAATTATGTTACTTTTTATTCACAAGCTGGTGAAAAACGGTTTTATTCACCACAAGGTGAATTATTATCCAAGTTATCAACCCAAGTTATTAAAATTTTTGGTTTTAAGAAAATGAAAATTGTTTTCTTTTTCTTTAATTGTTAGCTTATATAGTCAAACTGAGGTGGCGTCCTGCAACTTTTTTAGAATTAGACACCAGCCTTAAAACATTATCGTGTTCAAAGAATATTAGCAATGCTTTAAAAAATAATATTGTTTAAATTCCGAAAAAAAAAAATTAAAATTTTCGAAAAAAATTTTTGAGTTTTTGTGTAACAATTAGTTCCGAATTTTTTGTTTTAATTTGCGGAATCCCGGACATTAAAATGCGTTTGGAGTAAACAATTCATTAAAAATGCTTTTACAAAAATATTAAAATTTATTCCCGTCCGGGTCTAATAAATAAACTTTATAATATTGATGAAAAGTTACATAATTATGATGAATTGTTTCATTAATCTTCGTCCAATGTAAAGCATTACCAATATAATGAAGAATTGTCATCAATAAGATTGATGAAATGTTTCATCAATTTTGATGAAACATTGTTATCATAATGATAAAACATTTCATCACGATCATTAAACATTTCATCATATTGATACCAAAATGTCATGAATTATTATCAAAAAGTGTCATCATATTGATGACTTGCAATTCATCAATATGCAAAACTTTTTCTTCAACACTTTACAAATTGATTTATTTCAACACTTTACAAATTGATTTATTCAGCCCACTCTAATAGATTCTTTTACATTAACTGAGCAACAGTGTATTATGTCATTTAAAAATATTATTTTTTTGCCCTGCTTAAATATCATCATTCAAACTTTTACTTACCTAAGTCCTGGTACTTGTGTGGCCATTGTACCATCACTGAGTACCCATGATACAACTGGCGGTGGATTACCATGTGCCGTACAACTAACTTGTGTGCCAGTGTCATTGCTAAAGAGCAAACGTGATGGTGGCTCCTGCAAGAAGGTGGGTACACGTAAGCCGCTTGTGGCTTTGACCACAGGCGGTGCCAGTAATAATATTGTGGTTACTAAAGTAATTTCCAACAACGATAATGAGGTGAGACAGACAAAAGCTACAAGAAGAAAAAAAATATAAAATATGTTCAAAAAAATTCAAATGAGGCAATAATGCGTTTAAAATGTATACACAAATTAAGTGTTTAGTATGGCAATTTAAATCTGTTTGGCCAAATTTATTATAACCTCCTACAATGCTTAAAATATTTTGACTTAAAATTTAATATGAGAGCAAATACATTTTTTTTAGTAAATAAGCAAATTTTTTGAGAACTTCCTTCACGTTATAAATATTACAGAATTTATTTATTATGCTTTTTGCAATTTGGTTATAACATTTTATCATTATTTTATGATTTGTTTATATCCACACCCACTAATCGGGGTGGGCCGAAAACACTAGAAGCTGCTAGTTAAGCAAAATTTTTGCTATTTGGGAAAGATTCAAATATGCAACAGTAAATTTTAAAAAATTTTCATTTTAATTAACAGCTTAAATTTAACAATATTTTGGAATGTCTGCAATTATCTTGTTACACAATGTGTTTTTATATACTTGTCGCATTATTGTTTGTACACAGAAAAAATTTGAAACGAATTTCAATCAACAAAAACGCGGATTCAATCAATTTTTTTATTGAAATTCCTCCAATAAAAAAAATTGTTATACCAATCATCAAATTGTAGGTAATTGATTGAAAATTTTTTCAATCAAACATTTCTTCGATTTTGATCAAAAGTTTGTTAAATTTTTTGTTTAAAGTCAATCAAAATAATGATTGATTTAAAAAATGAATTGTAAGCTTATGACAAAATTATCAAAAAAATCATCTTTTTTACTTTCTAATATGTTGTCAACAATCAGTGTTGCCATATATCAAGATTTCCCTTTTTTGCAAGTTTTTTGAGGTGCTAAAAAGATTTCAAGATTTTTTCTAAAAAAACAAGTTTTTTGGAACATAATACTACTAAAGTTTTTTCAAGTTTTTCTTAATTAGTTAAAAATACAAAAAGTATCAGTTTTTTTGTAAATACCCGAAATATTGGTCCCACCCAACCTTTCAGTATACCGACCAATTCAGAATCACTATTTGAGTTGACTTAGCGTGTCCGTCCTTCAGTCTATGTAAACGGTTACAATTAAATACGGCTTTATTCTATAAACGTATGAGATATTCGATTAAAATTTTGTTTTTAGCTTGGTAACCTTATTAAATCCATTTAAAATCACATCATTCTTTGACTTGGTCACCATATGAAAATTCCACCCGATATTCATTTAAATCTGTAAGTTGGTAACATAGAATAATTTTTCACTTAAATTGTGTATTTGCTGCACTAATAGAAGATCTTATCACATATAGATCCAATCCGTCATATATTGTCGAGCATGCACTGGTCTTTGATATTTGCTTACTGTGTTCAATTTTCTGAGCCTTTAGAAATTATGACTCTTTGAAGGCTCAAAAATATGGAAATAATGGAACGCTCGAAATTTGGAGTCCTGAAAGGTTCATATTTGACTCTAAATTATGGATGTGTAAAAAATTCAAAATGTTTTTTAAACATTCATAAAAGAGTCTAAAAAGACTCAGAAAAGAATATGAACACATACTTTTCAGAATCTTTTACGAGTCATAGAAAAACGCTAGCCTATGAAACAGGGTTCGATTCCCACTAAAACCTTGGTCGATTTCGATGCAACGAGACGACGATCATTGTAACCAGTGCCTAATTGCTGTAACTATGCGAAAAGTTTTCGCATCGAGAAAAAAAAAATAATATTGTAGTCATTTAGTTTTCTACAGGGTGAGTATAATGATGCTAGTGTTAAAAACATAGAATACAAAAAAGAAATCAAAGCTTTTTTCTGAATCACTCTGTGACATACTGGATGACTATAAAGTTATTTAATTTTTTTCAATGCGAAAACTTCTCGCATAGTTACAGAAATCGGGTACAGTTCTCGGTTAGGTTTAAATAATTTGTAATTAAATTGGGAAAACTAAATAAAAACTCATCATTGGATATACATTAGGGTGGGGCGATTTGAACATCTTAATGGGCGCTTCGCGTTTCTGATTCTTGGGATTGTACTGAGCAAAAAAGTCAACTAGACCATACGTCTACGGTGAAAATCGAGCCTCCCGATTTTGATTTTTGCAAATTTGCAAATTTTTTTGGGCTCATATTTCGTAAACTATTTGAAATTTTGACTTATTTTCAAAAGTAAAGTTGTAGCTATTGTCTCGGGCTATAATTTCTTTGAACATATTACTTAGAAAAAACTTCGTTTTCATGGTCAAAAAGTCGAAAATGTAGAAAATTCACCACTTTTTGTAATTTTTTTTTAATGATATTTTGGCCTATAACAGCCAAACCATTGAGATTTTCGATCCAATACTAAGACAAAAATTGTAGCCAAGACAATATTTAAGAACTTTCTAGTACATCGCAAAAGCATTAGAACGCTCCTTCAGGCAGTTTTGGCATTGTGAAAGTGCAAATTTTTTGTGAAAACATTGATAAATTACCATTTTCAGTTGTTCATAGCGCAAAATCATAAAAATGTTCTATTTCATATTTTTATTCTATTTATTTATTTATTTTATTCTATTTATTTTATTTCTTAGTTTTTATTCTTTACAAAAAGTGTTGAATTTTCTACACTTTCGACTTTTTGACCATGAAAACGAAGTTTTTTCTAAGTAATATGTTCAGTGAAATTGTAGCCCTAGACAATAGCTACAACTTAAATTTTGAAAATAAGTCAAAATTTCAAATAGTTTACGAAATATGAGCCCAAGAAAATTTGCAAATTTTCAAAAATAAATAAAGTCTGAGAAAAAACTTCAAGTCAAAATCGGGAGGCTCGATTTTCACCGTAGTTGACTTTTTTGCTCAGTACAATCCCAAGAATCAGAAACGCGAAGCGCCCATTAAGATTTTTTTCCTTCCTTACTAATCGCCCCACCCTAATATACATATTATAAGAGCCCTCAGAAAAATGGACCATTTTGAAAGGAAGATGAGGGTTGTTTTTTTATTATTTTTTTACACTTGATATAAAAATTGAATTGAAAATACATAAATTTGTATTAATTTTAAATAATTTCAATGCTTTTGAAAAAAAGATTTTTTTTTTCAGAAATAAAAAGTTTTTTCCAAAAAAATATATGGCAACACTGTCAACAATAGAAAAAGTAAAGCCCGATTATTTTGTATATTTTAGAATTAATCTATTCAAACAAATTAAAGCGAAAAAAAATCTGGTATGTTGAAAATTTGTAACAAAAAATAGCAAAAATTTTAATCAAAACATACATTTAATTGAAAATTTTTAGCCAATAATTTTTTGTGTGTACATGTATCTATCTAATCTTTTCATACACAAATTTGTACTCAAATTCTACATTTTAGCCATGAGCATTTTAGTTTTAGACAAACAAAAAAACAGAAATTAGTTCAAGTTGTTACTTAACAACAATTAGATGCTTATTTTTCAGGTTGCTTGTTTTTCAAGTTTTACTACGCACAGTGGAGCAAAATGAAAACATGTTTGATATAAATCACACTCAAAAAAATAAAACTGTAAAGTTAACAAACTTTTTTTTGTTAACTCGAGTTTACTGACTTTTTAGCAAATTTTTAGTTAAAATCAACGTTTTAACTACTTTTTTTTGTTAAGTTCAACTTTAACTTTAAATCTGAGTTTACGAATTCTTACTTATTAATTTGCTGATTTTTTGTAACATTTTTGTCAAGTGAAAAATTTTAAACATTTCTTGTGTAGCCTCCTATGCAAATCTCATAAGTTCTACTTAATCTGAACTTAATGCTGTGAAAAAAAAATAAGTGAAGTCTTAGTGTTTAAAACAAATATTTAACAAACTTAAAATTTTTTACAAAAAGTTTAGCTGAATTCAAGTAATAAAAAATGTTACGAAATTTTCAGCTGAATTTTTGTTAATATTACGGTTTTTTTGCTACATTCATTCTACGAAAAGTTAACTAAATATTTTTTGTTAAATTAACTAGAAATTTAGTAGGTTCAAAATCAGATGTTTTTTTAGTTAAATTTAACTAAATTTTTTGCTAACTTTACAGTTTTATTTTTTTGAGTGCAGGAATTTAGTATTGACAATTTAAATTACAAATTTCTCTCACAAGGGAAGTCTCTCACAAGGGAAGTTTCCAATTATTCGACCCTGCCGGTAAACCGGTTAGGGCATTATTCGGAAATTGACGAAAATTGGTTAATCGGTTATTCGGCTCGATTAATCGGGAAAAGTGGCGATTAATCGATTAATCGTCAAAAACAATGAAAAATTAATTTTAAACTATTTTTTTAAAGTAATGTAACAAATAATAAAAGTATTTTAAGTAAAATTTAGTTTTCAGTCTTTATACACACACAAAAAGTAAGAATGAGTTTCAATTACCATTTTAATTGATTTTGAACCCATTACGAAAGAAATAGTATTAATTACTAAAATTTTTAAAAGTTTACTATCGCAAAAGTACATTTATTCTCAATTGACGGACATTTTCGAAATTTATTAAAAAATTTTATTATATCAATAAAAAAAATAATTAAAAACAAAATCAACTTTTTTAAATTTCTATTTAAAATTTTTTTCTTTAAAATTTTATTTGAAATTTTCTTAATTTCAATCGGGATTTCTGAGTTTTAATTGGCCATTTCAGATTTTCAATTGGTATTTCAAAATTTCAATTTACTTATAATTGTAATTTTTAAATTTTGATTTTCTAAACTATGAATATCAATTCAGATTTGTGAATTGCAGTTGGCTTTTCTAAATTTCAATTGGTATTTCTTAATTTCAATTGGGATTTTTAAATTTTAATTCTGCTTTTCAGAATTTTAATTGGTGTCTTCTAAATATTAATTTTAATTTATATAATTTGATTTGACTTTTCTAAATTTCAATTGTGATTTCAATTGAGATTTCTGAATTTTATAAGCTCTTTAGAAACAGAATTATCTTTTCCGAATTTCATTTAGAATTTTTAAATTTCAATTTTGCTTTTCTAAATTTCAATTGAGATTTCTTAATTTCAGTAGGCTTCTGTAAATTTCAATTTTGTGAAATTGGGAGTTTCTGAATATCAAATTTCAATAAGCTTTTCTGAATTTGGATTGAGCTTTCGTAAATTTTAATTGGGCGTTTCTGAATTTCAATTGGGATTTCTGAATTTCAATTGGGATTTTCTGAATTTTAATTGGGATTTTCAATATGGCGTTTGAAAACATTAATTAGGATTTCTGAGTATTAAATGATTAAATTTTTAATTTTGCTTTTCTAAACTGTTAATTGCTGGTTTCTGAATATTTTTTTTTTCTGTAGTTTTGACTTTTTTCGGAAGTGTTTGTAAAAAAGAGGAAGTGTTTCAAACAAATTATAGTAGAATATAAAGATAATAATATTAACCGGTTAACCGAACCATTTTAACCGATTAATCGGGTCGAATATTTATTTGCGTTTTCAATGATTTGTTTCGACATTAACCGAAATAGAGGCGATTAATCGAGGAATCGGTTAATCGATTAACTGAATTGGAAACACTAGAAGTCTCCCTAGTGTCACCCTCCGATCTTCATGAAATTTGGATATGTTGTTAAAACGAAAATTAATTCGACACGTATTTTTGTTCAGCGGCCCAAACTCAGTTTTAGAGGGGTCGATTTGTGTGGGGGGAAATTGAGCTTTTTCAGTTTTTTACGATTTACGCCTATTTATACAAAATAAATATAGGCATGTGTGATATCAGATTAAAGGTATTAAAAATACCTGTCTCGAGTTGCTAACAACGGGCCAAAGCAGTTAATATTTTTCAAATTATATTTTGTGAGGATGTTTGTTCTGGCTCGAGGTCATTATTTTCTTTACTAATTAAAACCATGATATTCTCATAGCATAATTTTCAAGAAAATTATTTTTTGTTTTAAATTTATTTATGTTGGTCATTTTTGCAAGACTTAATCGACACGTGTTTCGGAATTTGTCAAGATTCCATTGTCAAGATTATTTAGCAAAAATAGAAACGATATACTACAAAGTAGCAAACGAGTCTAATGACAAATCGTTTGTGCACAAACTAAAACATTAATACATATTCGACTCTATCCACAATGTGAATTAGAAAGACGAAGAAATTGTACTATGTTAGTAAGTAACGATTGTCAATAACCAACAAAAATATTTAAAACATTTTATTTATTAATAAAAATTAATCAGAATTTGAACATAATGGTTGGCACGCCATAGTGATGAATAGCCCTAATAATGGTATAATTTCATTCACAACAACAAAAAACATATTGTTGTAGTCCAATGGACTATCGTATGTAAAATGTTTTAAATATTTTTGTTGGTTATTGACAATCGTTACTTACTAACATAGTACAATTTCTTCGTCTTTCTAATTCACATTGTGGATAGAGTCGAATATGTATTAATGTTTTAGTTTGTGCACAAACGATTTGTCATTAGACTCGTTTGCTACTTTGTAGTATATCGATTCTATTTTTGCTAAATAATCTTGACAATGGAATCTTGACAAATTCCGAAACACGTGTCGATTAAGTCTTGCAAAAATGACCAACATAAATAAATTTAAAACAAAAAATAATTTTCTTGAAAATTATGCTATGAGAATATCATGGTTTTAATTAGTAAAGAAAATAATGACCTCGAGCCAGAATAAACATCCCCACAAAATATAATATTTTAAAGGTCGAATAAAACAATTTTTATTTATTAATAAAAATTAATCAGAATTTGAATTTTTCAAATTATTAACAAAAATGTCCTAAAATTTTGGTATTTTACTCAATATGACAAAAAGTTGTGCAGGTTTTGACACGTTCTTAGCACACGTAGATAGGTTTTCAAAAGACCTTTATGACTAGGTTTCTTTGCATAATAAAGGAGATAAACGAAAAAAAACTGAAAACCCTCTTTTTTACCCCCTACACTCAAAAAAAAAACTGTAATGTTAGCAAAAAAAGCTTGTAAACCTACAAGAAAATTTGCTGATTTTGAACCCACAATGTTTTTGCTAAAGTTAGCAAAAATGTTTTGCCAATAATTAGTTAACTGATTTTTTTTTTTTTGAACTTAGTTCATACACATTTGAGGACCCCATTGGGTTCGGACCCAATAGGTCCAGACCCCGATGGGCCTAGACCTAGTTGGGTTCCTTAAAAATCGTCATAGTTTTTGATCCAAAATTTGTGTCCGTTTCGCTCTACCTTGCTTAGTTTTTGAGATACGTGATTTTAGGGGATCACTGAGGTCTTGAGAATTAAAAAACTCGATAACTTCAAAAATATTACTCGGAGAGCTTTTGAATATTTTGCGGTCTTGTTCCACGTGTTGAGAGCTACAAAAAATCTTTTGGACTTTTTGTTGTGTCGGCAATATTTACCGAGATATGAGCATTAAAATTTTCGGGAATGCTAACTTTTTTGGATCCAAAGTTAGGTCCCTTTAGGGTCCACACATGTAAAGAGGACCGACGATACTATGGAGATTCTAAGAACCAAAAATGGCCTCCATTTTGCTCTATCTGGCTTAGTTTCCGAGATAGCGCCATTTTAAGTTTTCTGAAAATAAAAAAAAAAAATTACCATTTATTTTTGCTAATGTTAGCAAAAAATCTTGTAAAAATGTTGTCAACTCAATTTCAAATTTAGCAAAAGAAATTAGTTCAAAGTTTGTTTAAAATTGCTAATGTGCTAAATGAAGTTTACAAGAATTTTTTGCTAACATGCTAATCTCAACTAAAAATTTGCTAAAAGTTAGCTAACTAGCATTAGCAAAAAAAAACAAGTAAGAAAATTATAGTCGGTCAAGACCGACCATATAATACCCTCACCAGAGTTTCCCGGAAAATGGGTCCCAAGTTCAAACATGGACTGATTAGATCTATATTTTGTCAAATCTTTAATAAGTGTAAAAAGCACTCACTAATCAAACTTGAGTGGAATAGGCTTCTTTTTGTTGACAATAAATCGCTTCAACTGAATATCGGGGGAAATTTCCACATGGGACCTAAGTCCAAAAATGGTCCGATGATAATCAGATTTGATAAGGTTATTAAAGAACGCGTTTAACATACACAAACAGAATTTTAATTAAAATATTTTCTATTTTCATGAAATTTGAGAGATTTATGTGAAAATCGGAAAGGTGGTTTGTATGGCGGCTACAAGAAGAACTGGTCCGATTTCTTTAAAATTCGGAATGTTGATTTGTGTGGATAAAACATGATTACCTGGCAAATTTCGAAAAGATACCTATTAAACTGCGGCTATTAGAGTCATTTGAGCCAAAACTAAAGAGGGCCTTTGTATGGGGGCTAGGTCTAAATATGAACCGATTTTTTCCAATTTCAATAGGCTTCGTCCTTGGGCCAAAAGAGGCTTAAGTTTCAAATTTCAAGTCAATTGATTAAGAATTGCGACCTGTATCGTGTTTACACCGTTTACATGGACAGACAGACAGACGGACGGACGGACATCGCTAAATCGACTCAAAAAGTGATTCTAAGTCGATCGGTATACTTAAAAGCGGGTCTAGGACCAATATTTCGGGTAGTTACAAACATCAGCACAAACTCATTATACCCTGTACCACAGTGTGGTGTAGGGTATAATTAGTAAATCTACTAACGTATTTTTTTGAGTGTAAATATAAATCTGCTCTACCAAATAAAACCAATTCCATAAAGATCCGCGAGTGACACTAGGGAGACTTCTTTTGTCAGTTCGAGAAAGTTTTAAGTTTCTGTTAACGCTTTATACTCAAAGCCCCGTTGTGACGTCAAGTTGTCTGTTTTGGGTGTTTCGGAATTTTCCGGGATCTTTGTATGTCATGATAACCCAAACTAATTCAGTAAACATAAAAAGTTCTTACAGAAAAATAATAAAGCTTTTAAATATTTTCCAAAAAACTCAACCGATTATTTTCAAAATATTTTAAATCCGTACCACTGTGTTACATTTTAACGTACATTAATAACTTTGCATTATGAGTTTAGACTAATTTATATAATATCTAAATGAAAATGAATGAAACTTACCTTTTGCCTTGGCAACAGTTACTAATGCACTCATTTCTGTGCATGTGTTTTGTTTTATAAGTATTGTGGCTTTTAAATTTTTTTTCTTATTTTTATCCTAAATAATGAAAGACTTTATTTTTGATACCTGAGTTATCTGAAATGAAAGAATAAAGAAAATAAAATTAATGTACTTATAAGAATTTAAAAATTAGCTTAATTAGTTTTTCTTTAGAAATTCGGTGAATATAATAAATTAAATTTTTTAAACTGGTACAAAATTTTTGTCAGGAATCTGGCTTTTCATCATCAAATCTTAGATTCTCTAACATTTTTCCCAAACAAAAATCTCAGGTAATATGACATATAGCCTATCGATTAAGCATAAGCTTCTGGATCATTATTTCTATAAAAAAAGTCGCAGATTGTGTGAAAATATTCCTGTAAAAAAGGTTTCAGATTATGAGACATTTTTTTATAGAAAAATTCTCGAATTCTGGGACATTTTGCTTATAGAAAAAGTCTGAGACATTTTTCTTACAGAAAAAGTTTCAGATTCTAAGACATTTTTCCCATAGAAAAAGTCTCAGATTCTGAGACATTTTTCCCAAAGAATAGTATCTAATTCTGATAAACTTTTCCTACGGATAAAATCACAGATCCAGAGAAAGGTTTCGGATTCTTTGACATTTTTCCTATAGAAAAAGTCTGAGATTATGAGACATTGTCTCACAATATTAGTCTCAGGTTCTGAGACATTTTTCTTATCAAAAAAGTGTCAGATTCTGATACATTTTTTCTACAGAAAATGTCTCAAATTCTGAAAACTTTTCCAATAAAAAAGTTCTTATGTTCCGTGACATTTTTTCTATAGAAAAAGTCTTAGATTCTGAGACGTTTTTACAATAGAAAAAAAAAATCAGACTCTAAAACATTTTCCAATAGAAAATTCACAGATTCTGAGACATTTTTTCTTAAAACATTTTTCACGAAAACGTGTCAGATTCTGAGGCATTTTTCCTTTAAAATGTTTTCACGAAAAAGTCACACATTCTGAAACACACATTACGACCGAAAGTTTTTCGGTCATAACCTCCATTCGTACTACGGATACTAAGTCCTAAACAACTTCGGTCATAATCCCTTTATTTTGCGGAGGGGGTGGGTTTAATGCATGGAGTTTGTAATCCCTTAGCCCGGCCAAAGGCCGGCTACGCAGAAAAACTTTTAAGACAAAAAAAAAATTTCACATAATTATTGGGATTATGACCTATTAATATAGTACACATAATTCCTGTAATGGGGATTATGTCCACTTTTTACGTGGTCATTGTCCCCATAAACTGGGAATTATGTCCACTTTTTTTTGGGATTATGTCCAAATTTTTTTCGGTCATAGTCCCTACTACCGTTATGGGAATTATGACCGAATTCGTTTTGGTCATAATCCCCATAACGGAAATGGGGGTTATGTCCGTGAGGATTATGTCACCTATATAACATCTTATCCGAGATTTGAAAGATCTGTACTGATCCGAAAAATGGATCTCTAAGATTATATCAGTTTTAATCGGACGGATACAATGTCATCCGAAAAATGGGTTTACATAATTAGATAAATCCATTTTTCGGATGAAATCTGTCTGATTAAACCTGATCTAATCTTAGCGATCCATTTTTCGGATCAGTACTGATCCTTCACATTTTTACTTGGGTAATCACGTTAACTTTTTAAATTATTTTGTGTAAACATTAAAAATCTGCAGACACCCTATAAAGATTTTTCTATTATTACATTTAAGATAATAACATAATCATAAAACTTTTTTTTTTGTTTTGTAACAAAAACAAAACCAATGATGGATGGCTGGAATGAGTTAAACAAAAGAAACAAATATCAAATCAAATCAAAAAAGTTAAATGAAAAAAAAAAAAAACAATCCCAGCAAAACTTAGATTACCAAATAAGGTATAAAATAAGGTATATGATCTCTTATTTTATACATTGCAGCATTGATGATTTTAACAGGCGATGAGACTCAAAGTAATGCATCCACATTATCACATAGAATACCAGTAAGGTATAAAATAAGTCATAAATTTATAACGAAGAATACCAGTAAGGGGTAAAATATATGATATTTTATAGGTTACGAGTAAGGTATATAATATAGCATACCAGAACGTAATATATAAGGTGTTACGAGTAGTGAAAAGGTAATTTTGTATTAAATTTACTCACGTGATTATAAGTGAGTGTAAGTAGATATAATATGCTAGTGAGTGTGAGACGTTAGAAATTTCTTGTCGTGAGCCCATCTCTAGTTTAAACTTATGCATTTTTTTATAAAATAATTATTTTTTATGTTATTGTAATGCATTATGCATTTAATTATAAATAATGCATTATTTCAAACTTTTAAATAATACATAATGTAACCAAATATAAATCATCCATGATATAATGTTTAGAAATAATAAATATGAAATACATTTTTCCAATAATCATGCATTACGTAGCAAATTATTAGTAATGTATTATTTTTCACTTTAAAATAATACGTTGTGGAACAAATGTTTGGTAAGACATCCTAAAATAATGCTACAAATAAGGTATATACATTACCTGGTAATGTGTTATATAATCACTACCCATTACCAAAGTTTTGCTGGGATACACCAACCAACACAAGGCACGGAAATCAAGCCAAGTAGAAAATAATAAGTGTAATGGGTGATTCCATGTCAAACCGCACAGAAAACTGTGATTTTCGGATTTGTCACCTCCGATTTTAATGAAATTCGCAAAAAATATTTCACATGCGTTGTTTTCATAAAATGATTACCTTACAGGCTCCAAAAATTTTTAGTTTTCGAAATATGGCGTCTTGAAAATTGGCAAAAACGTAAAATTTTCAATAAGGTGCACATACAAAGTCACCCATAACTTTAAAACTATAAAACCCACAATTACCAAATAGGTACCATTTGAAAGCTGAAAGGATTACCTTAAAAGTGACATGCACAATTTTTTCTTCTAATGAAAGGTCAAGGGTCATATTTCAATGTCTAATGTTCAAAGACCTATATCTCAAAATCCGATATTTTTAAAATTCTCAAAAAAATATATGATAACAATCAAGTTTTTCCCTACATTTGCATCAAAATTTCAGGATGGACACTCATATGGTTCCAAAGTTACAGAAGAAAACGTGCTCAAAGGCAAGGTTTTTTCTACGAGTTCATATAAAAAAATATTGCACAAACAAAACAATACACATATAGCCCAGGAAAATAAGGAGTCATCTGCGGAAAATCGGATAGGTTCTCTGAAAATTTGCACTGATCTTAGTTTTGACAATCTTAATAAGAAAAAAAAAGTCCCCAGCAATCACCCGTGTCCTTGCTGAGATATTGAGGTCAAAGGTCACAAAAACCGGGTTTTTTACAGTTTTTTGTTAATATCTCGCTTGATATGCGTCGTACGCTTTAAGAGTCTATTACAAAGCTTGAAGAATATAAAATTATCTACAATATGTTTCTTATTACTTTTTTCGTATCTCTCACCGTTTTTGAGATATTTAGGCCAAAACTCACAATAACCTGATTTTTCACAGTTTTTTGCTTATATCTCGGTTAATTTGAGTCTTACGCTTTAAAAGTGTATGAAAGAACTTATAGAATATAAAATTATGAACAAATTTCTCTCTGTAATTTTTTTCGTATTCCTCACCGTTTTTGAGATATGGACGAATTTATCTTTAATTTATGAATACAATAGGGACACGAAATAATGACACCAAACATGAAAACTGAAAAGGGCATATCTTCTAAACGAAATCGTGTATTACTAAAAAATAAAAAATGCTACGTTGATAATTAATCTAGCTTTTATTTGAGTCTGATCTAGAGCAGATTGTGTAATTTTTTAATACACTCAAGAAAAAAAACTCTGTCAAAAAATCTGTAAACAACTTTCAGCTTCAAAATTTAAGCAGAGTTTTCTGCTGAAATGGATCTTTTTACTAAGTTTTCAGTCATTTAGTATAGAAATTAACAGAAATCAGAAGATTATTCTTCTAATTTTACAGAAATATTTAGCAACTATCTTTAAAAAAAGTTTTTTTTTAACCAATTATTATATTGGTTGCTGAAATCAACAGATTTTTTCTGCTAAAATGAGCTGATTTTTCTGCTAAAATCAGGAAATTTTTCAGGTGAAATCAGAAAATTTTCAGCTGAAATCAGCTGATTTGTCTGCCTCGACAGATTTTCTCATTTAGCTCAAAATGGGCAGATTTTTCTGCAGCTTTGACATAGGTTTTATTTTAAGTGTGTGCTACGAGAGTCGAGCTAGAAAAATAAAGTTATATTAAAATATTTTTTGATCCAGGTTTTCTAATATGTTTCCCAAAAAAACTCAGTTTTTTCTAAGTTCAAATTTTTTTATTTTTAGTAATAATCTTTTTGTTTATCTTCAGGTATCATATAACTTGCCGATCAACAAAAAGTTTCAGACCAGGATTGTTTTGTAAGAGACCTCCTTTTTTAATAACACAAAAAATATTTTTTGTTGCTTTTTTTAATTACTCTACACTAAGTTGTAAGAAACACCCGATTCTCATTTAATTACTCGTAACTAAAAAATATTTTAAAATAGGGCAAATCCACCTCAAACCACACAGCATTCGGATTTGTCACCTTCGATTTAAATAAAATTTGACAAATATATTGCAAATGAATAGTGTTGCTAAAATCATTACCTTTCTGGGTCCAAAACCTTTCGGTTTTCGAAATATGGCGTCTTGAAAATTGTCAAAAACGTAAAATTTTCAATAAGGTGCACATACAAAGTCACCCATAACTTTAAAACTGTAAAACCCACAATTACCAAATAGGTATCATTTGAAAGCTGAAAGGATTACCTTATAAGTGGCATGTACAACTTTTTCTTGTAACGAAAGGTCAAAGGTCATATTTCAAGGTCTAATGTTCAAAGACCTATATCTCAAAATCCGATATTTTTAAAATTCTCAAAAAAATATATGATAACAATCAAGTCTTTCCCTACATTTGTATCAAAATTTCAGGGTGGACACTCATATGGTTCCAAAGTTACAGAGGAAAACGTGCTCGAAGTCAAGATTTTCTCTACGAGTTCATATGCAAAAGCTTACACACACGAAGCAGCATAACATGCTAGCATGCTGCTAGCAGTAAACAAACAATGGGACGGACCTAAAAACTGAACCCATTATTTATTAATATTTCGACCTCCTGAATTTGATTTCACTGAATTTTATCGTAGGGTTTTCTTGTTTTCTTACAAGGAAAATCTTCAAAGTGAACATACGTAATTTCTTTGAAATTTATGCCCATGAAAGACAACAAATATCTAACATCGACCTGTCTGAGCTTATTGGTCTTAATTTAGTTTTACAGGGTTAAACGGGAGTCAAAAATGACCGATTTTTAGTAATTTTAACTTTTAGGTACATTGATGCCACTTATATCAGATCCGTTTCATTTGAAAAAAAAAAAAAAATTGGCGTCTGTTTGAGACATTTTATTTGTTGCATAATTGTTTTTGTTAAAAATGTATAGTTTTTGTTATAGTTTTTGTAAAACAAATTCATTATTGGTACTATTTTCTATTTAAATTAAGCAATCACATGAATTTTTTATTGGCAGTTTTTCTTGCAGGTCGGGTTTCATCCGAATTTAAAAAAAAAATCTTTATTAGTGTGTCCAAAATAAAATAAGGCAAAAATTCAAAGAAGTTCGAAAAATTAGTGTTTCCATTTCTAAACCATTTTTATGCTTGATTATATTCTTTTTTATGAGCTTTATTCCGCTTTGAACATACGGTTCCCCCACCCCATTCCTATTTCCCTACTATGGAAGAATATAGGTTTCGAATGAAACCGATCTGTTATATATGGCATCAATATAAAGTACCTAAACTTTAAAATAACTGAAAATGGGTAATTTTTAACCCCGTTTAACCTGAATTTAGGCCGACAAGTTCAGACTGGTTGATTTTAGATTTATTTTTTCTAGCTTGTGTATAAATTTTAAAGAAATCAGGTATGTTCACTTTCGAAGACTTTCCTTGTAAAAGAACAAGAAAACCACTACAATATAACTCAAAATACATAAAAAGTTTTAAGCCTTGTTCTAGGCCCGCACCTTTGTTTACGACTATTAGCCCAGGAAAATAAGGAGAAAAAAAGGGCAATCTGCGGAAAATCGGATAGGTTCTCTGAAAATTTGCACAGACCTTAGTTTTGACAATCTAAATAAGAAAAAAAAGTCCCCAGCAATCACTCGTGTCCTTGCTGAGATATTGAGGTCAAAGGTCACAAAAACCGGGTTTTTTACAGTTTTTTGCTAATATTTCGCTTGATATGCGTCGTAGGCTTTAAAAGTCTATTACAAAACTTGTAGAGTATAAAACTGCCTACAATATGTTTTTTAATACTTTTTTCGTATCTCTCACCGTTTCTGAGATACTAAGGCCAAAATTAACAAAAACCAGAATTTTAACAGTTTTTTGCTAATAACTCGCTTGATATGAATGATACGCTTTAAAACTCTATTAAAAACTTATAGAATATAAAATTATGTACAAATTTCTCTTTATAATTTTTTTCGTATCCCTTACCGTTTTTGAGATATGGGCGAATTTATCTTTAATCTATGAATATAATAGGGGGCACAAAATAATGACACCAAACATGAAAACTTCTAAGGGCAAATCTTTAAAACGAAATCGTGTATTACTAAAAAATCAAAACTGCTACGTAGATAATTAATCTAGCTTTTATTTGAGTCTGATATAGAGCAGATTGTGTAATTAATGAAAATGCTGCGAAGGTCGAATTGTAAAATTAAGTTATTTTAAAATATTTTTTAGTTACGAGTAATTAAATGAGAATCGGGTGTTTCTTACAACTTAGTGTAGAGTAATTAAAAAAAGCAACAAAAAATATTTTTTGTGTTATTAAAAAAGGAGGTCTCTTACAAAACAATCCTGGTCTGAAACTTTTTGTTGATCGGCAAGTTATATGATACCTGAAGATAAACAAAAAGATTATTACTAAAAATAAAAAAATTTGAACTTAGAAAAAACTGAGTTTTTTTGGGAAACATATTAGAAAACCTGGATCAAAAAATATTTTAATATAACTTTATTTTTCTAGCTCGACTCTCGTAGCACACACTTAAAATAAAACCTATGTCAAAGCTGCAGAAAAATCTGCCCATTTTGAGCTAAATGAGAAAATCTGTCGAGGCAGACAAATCAGCTGATTTCAGCTGAAAATTTTCTGATTTCACCTGAAAAATTTCCTGATTTTAGCAGAAAAATCAGCTCATTTTAGCAGAAAAAATCTGTTGATTTCAGCAACCAATATAATAATTGGTTAAAAAAAAACTTTTTTTAAAGATAGTTGCTAAATATTTCTGTAAAATTAGAAGAATAATCTTCTGATTTCTGTTAATTTCTATACTAAATGACTGAAAACTTAGTAAAAAGATCCATTTCAGCAGAAAACTCTGCTTAAATTTTGAAGCTGAAAGTTGTTTACAGATTTTTTGACAGAGTTTTTTTTCTTGAGTGTATTAAAAAATTACACAATCTGCTCTAGATCAGACTCAAATAAAAGCTAGATTAATTATCAACGTAGCATTTTTTATTTTTTAGTAATACACGATTTCGTTTAGAAGATATGCCCTTTTCAGTTTTCATGTTTGGTGTCATTATTTCGTGTCCCTATTGTATTCATAAATTAAAGATAAATTCGTCCATATCTCAAAAACGGTGAGGAATACGAAAAAAATTACAGAGAGAAATTTGTTCATAATTTTATATTCTATAAGTTCTTTCATACACTTTTAAAGCGTAAGACTCAAATTAACCGAGATATAAGCAAAAAACTGTGAAAAATCAGGTTATTGTGAGTTTTGGCCTAAATATCTCAAAAACGGTGAGAGATACGAAAAAAGTAATAAGAAACATATTGTAGATAATTTTATATTCTTCAAGCTTTGTAATAGACTCTTAAAGCGTACGACGCATATCAAGCGAGATATTAACAAAAAACTGTAAAAAACCCGGTTTTTGTGACCTTTGACCTCAATATCTCAGCAAGGACACGGGTGATTGCTGGGGACTTTTTTTTTCTTATTAAGATTGTCAAAACTAAGATCAGTGCAAATTTTCAGAGAACCTATCCGATTTTCCGCAGATGACTCCTTATTTTCCTGGGCTATATGTGTATTGTTTTGTTTGTGCAATATTTTTTTATATGAACTCGTAGAAAAAACCTTGCCTTTGAGCACGTTTTCTTCTGTAACTTTGGAACCATATGAGTGTCCATCCTGAAATTTTGATGCAAATGTAGGGAAAAACTTGATTGTTATCATATATTTTTTTGAGAATTTTAAAAATATCGGATTTTGAGATATAGGTCTTTGAACATTAGACATTGAAATATGACCCTTGACCTTTCATTAGAAGAAAAAATTGTGCATGCCACTTTTAAGGTAATCCTTTCAGCTTTCAAATGGTACCTATTTGGTAATTGTGGGTTTTATAGTTTTAAAGTTATGGGTGACTTTGTATGTGCACCTTATTGAAAATTTTACGTTTTTGCCAATTTTCAAGACGCCATATTTCGAAAACTAAAAATTTTTGGAGCCTGTAAGGTAATCATTTTATGAAAACAACGCATGTGAAATATTTTTTGCGAATTTCATTAAAATCGGAGGTGACAAATCCGAAAATCACAGTTTTCTGTGCGGTTTGACATGGAATCACCCAATAACTTAATTTTACAATTCGACCTTCGCAGCATTTTCATTAATTACACAATCTGCTCTATATCAGACTCAAATAAAAGCTAGATTAATTATCTACGTAGCAGTTTTGATTTTTTAGTAATACACGATTTCGTTTTAAAGATTTGCCCTTAGAAGTTTTCATGTTTGGTGTCATTATTTTGTGCCCCCTATTATATTCATAGATTAAAGATAAATTCGCCCATATCTCAAAAACGGTAAGGGATACGAAAAAAATTATAAAAAGAAATTTGTACATAATTTTATATTCTATAAGTTTTTAATAGAGTTTTAAAGCGTATCATTCATATCAAGCGAGTTATTAGCAAAAAACTGTTAAAATTCTGGTTTTTGTTAATTTTGGCCTTAGTATCTCAGAAACGGTGAGAGATACGAAAAAAGTATTAAAAAACATATTGTAGGCAGTTTTATACTCTACAAGTTTTGTAATAGACTTTTAAAGCCTACGACGCATATCAAGCGAAATATTAGCAAAAAACTGTAAAAAACCCGGTTTTTGTGACCTTTGACCTCAATATCTCAGCAAGGACACGAGTGATTGCTGGGGACTTTTTTTTCTTATTTAGATTGTCAAAACTAAGGTCTGTGCAAATTTTCAGAGAACCTATCCGATTTTCCGCAGATTGCCCTTTTTTTCTCCTTATTTTCCTGGGCTAATAGTCGTAAACAAAGGTGCGGGCCTAGAACAAGGCTTAAAACTTTTTATGTATTTTGAGTTATATTGTAGTGGTTTTCTTGTTCTTTTACAAGGAAAGTCTTCGAAAGTGAACATACCTGATTTCTTTAAAATTTATACACAAGCTAGAAAAAATAAATCTAAAATCAACCAGTCTGAACTTGTCGGCCTAAATTCAGGTTAAACGGGGTTAAAAATTACCCATTTTCAGTTATTTTAAAGTTTAGGTACTTTATATTGATGCCATATATAACAGATCGGTTTCATTCGAAACCTATATTCTTCCATAGTAGGGAAATAGGAATGGGGTGGGGGAACCGTATGTTCAAAGCGGAATAAAGCTCATAAAAAAGAATATAATCAAGCATAAAAATGGTTTAGAAATGGAAACACTAATTTTTCGAACTTCTTTGAATTTTTGCCTTATTTTATTTTGGACACACTAATAAAGATTTTTTTTTTAAATTCGGATGAAACCCGACCTGCAAGAAAAACTGCCAATAAAAAATTCATGTGATTGCTTAATTTAAATAGAAAATAGTACCAATAATGAATTTGTTTTACAAAAACTATAACAAAAACTATACATTTTTAACAAAAACAATTATGCAACAAATAAAATGTCTCAAACAGACGCCAATTTTTTTTTTTTTTCAAATGAAACGGATCTGATATAAGTGGCATCAATGTACCTAAAAGTTAAAATTACTAAAAATCGGTCATTTTTGACTCCCGTTTAACCCTGTAAAACTAAATTAAGACCAATAAGCTCAGACAGGTCGATGTTAGATATTTGTTGTCTTTCATGGGCATAAATTTCAAAGAAATTACGTATGTTCACTTTGAAGATTTTCCTTGTAAGAAAACAAGAAAACCCTACGATAAAATTCAGTGAAATCAAATTCAGGAGGTCGAAATATTAATAAATAATGGGTTCAGTTTTTAGGTCCGTCCCATTGTTTGTTTACTGCTAGCAGCATGCTAGCATGTTATGCTGCTTCGTGTGTGTAAGCTTTTGCATATGAACTCGTAGAGAAAATCTTGACTTCGAGCACGTTTTCCTCTGTAACTTTGGAACCATATGAGTGTCCACCCTGAAATTTTGATACAAATGTAGGGAAAGACTTGATTGTTATCATATATTTTTTTGAGAATTTTAAAAATATCGGATTTTGAGATATAGGTCTTTGAACATTAGACCTTGAAATATGACCTTTGACCTTTCGTTACAAGAAAAAGTTGTACATGCCACTTATAAGGTAATCCTTTCAGCTTTCAAATGATACCTATTTGGTAATTGTGGGTTTTACAGTTTTAAAGTTATGGGTGACTTTGTATGTGCACCTTATTGAAAATTTTACGTTTTTGACAATTTTCAAGACGCCATATTTCGAAAACCGAAAGGTTTTGGACCCAGAAAGGTAATGATTTTAGCAACACTATTCATTTGCAATATATTTGTCAAATTTTATTTAAATCGAAGGTGACAAATCCGAATGCTGTGTGGTTTGAGGTGGATTTGCCCTAATAAGAAAACAATGAAATATTAAAAACAACAATCAGTAACTTGACTAAACACACAACTCATCAAATGTCAAACAGTTTACAAACACACATTCAACAAAGTTTAGCAAAGGACTCAATATAAAAAATAAACAAAAAAAATATATGTATAGAAAGACTGACAGACAGACAACATTTACTAGTATTGGCACACAATAGTCCTAATGACAAACTAAGTGAACAAAACAAAAAAAAAAACAAAATAAACAAGTAAAAAAACTAATTCGACTTGGCCGAATTCATAAATACCCTCCACAATGCCCAAAATTTAAGACCTTTTATAAAAATTTTGACTTGAAAAATTCTATTTTGCGTAAAAAAAACAATTTTAGTCATTTTTGTAAAAAATAATTCACGTTTACATTTTTTAAGTGTAATTCATGAACACACTCAAAACAAAAACCTTACAAAATTACATGAAAAACTCGTAACTTTTTATCAAAAATTTTTTAATTAAATTTGTAAAATAACAAAAAAAATGTAAAATTACAAAAATAGAAATGTAAATTTCGATCGAAAATTTTTTGTTAAAAAAACAAGGAAAACTGTCTAATATTGTCAAAATGGGATTACGAGACTTCTTTGTAATTTGACAAGATTTTTTTTTTTCTTTGTAACTTTTGAACCACTAGACCAATTTCTTTGAATTTGCAAAACCACCCTGACTAGGAAAATTACAAACATATGTATATGCGAAACTTCAGGAGTAACAAAGGACAGACAGACATCGCAAGATCGACTTAAAATCAGACAAGGAAGAACAGTAAAAAAATCAATTTTAAATTTTTCAAAAAATTCAATTTTGAATTTTAAATAAAATTCTAAAGAATTTTGTTTTAAATTCTTAAAAGAAATAAAATTCTAAAAAATTTTATTTAAAATTCTTAAAAGAATTTTATTAATAAAAAAAAGAATTTTATTTTCATACAAATAAAATAAATAGATTTCAAACAAGTAAATATTTTAATAATGTTCGAGTATTTCTATATATTAAGGTAACTTAATTAGCTAAATACATCCTCATATGATAGTAAATTGCCACTATCTTCTAATTTCATGTAATTTAATAATTTACTTAGTTCAAACTTATAATGCAATAGTATTTTTTTTAGTAATTTCCAAAATTCTCATCTACTTATTTATAGAAAACCTCTTAAAATATTCTCATATTTTAATGTAGTTCTCTGATTCTGAAAAGTTTTTCGAACAGAAACTTTATAAAGAAATTTTGTACACTTTTCTAAAAATAGAATCTTTAATTTTATAGCAATTTTCTATAAAAAAAAGTGTTTTCTGAGGCAGTTTTTCAGATTGTGAAACATTTTTCATATAGAAAATTATAAGGGTCTTAGACATTTTTCTAAAGAAACATTTTACGACACTATTTCAACAAAAAATTTTAAGATTTAGAGACAAATTTTCTATAGAAAATTCTTACAAAATTCTTACAAACAGAAAAATGTTTAGATTCAGATTATTTTTTTTCGTTCAAAAAAATCTCACATCTAATATAGTTTTCTATAGAAAAGTTTTGATCAATGATTTTTATAAAATTTTCCTATATAAAAATTCTCAGATTCTAAAAGATTAAAAAAAATCATATTCTTAAAAATATTTCCATAACAAAAATTCTTAGATTTGAAAATATATTTCTCATAGAAAAGCTCAGATTCTTAAACGTTTTTCCTATTGAAAAGTTATCCGATCCTGAGAAATCTTTTTTGCAGAAAGATTCTTGGGATTCTGAAACAGTATTTTTTAGGAAAAATTACCAGTTTTTGAGGGATTATTTTTTAAAGATTTTTTTCTATAGAAGTTATAACCTTTAATATATTTTTTCTACAGAAAAAATATTTAAAATTGTGAAAAATGTTTCAATATAAAAACTCTTTTATTCAGAGTCAAATAAGCATTTAAATATTTTGTAAAGACAATGTGGAATTCTGAGACATTTTTCTATAAAATATATTTGAGATATTTGTTTTCCCTTAGAAAATGGTGAAAATAGGTGTTAAATTCAGTTAGAAAATGTCCACGACTATAATGCCATTTAAGTTTTATGTATGCAATTTTTTTAATTCTGAAATATATTATCTTAAGGATGTAAAAAATGTATTGTGTAGAGACTAACTTTTGCATTCTATCTATGTTATATAACATTCATTGTAATATGGATTTATTAACTTCTTTTTAATCAAAATTTACCATTAATTAACATACATAGTATTTAAAAATTCTAGTTTACCACATTAGTATAAACTAACAGTTATTACTTTGTTTTATTATTATTTGTTTTACAAAATGAAATTCAAACCAAAAATAAAAATCTTTAATTTTTTAGAATTTTATTTATAGGAAAATAAAATTCTATTTTTTTTGAGAATTTTATTTTTGGAAATAATAAAATTCAAATGTTTTTGAGAAATTTATTTAAACAAAAATTTTATTTCAAATACG
Organism: Pegoplata infirma; assembly: GCA_963921195.1. Classification (NCBI taxonomy): domain Eukaryota; kingdom Metazoa; phylum Arthropoda; class Insecta; order Diptera; family Anthomyiidae; genus Pegoplata; species Pegoplata infirma. The sequence goes on along the minus strand of OY992536.1, from coordinate 255,603,720 downwards.
TTATGAATTTTAAATAAAATTCGAATTTTTCCCTTGTCTGCTTAAAATCGATATAGAATAATTATTATATATACTTTATGAGGTCCTAGACCTATATTTCACGGTGTTACAAACTGAATGACAAATTGTTATATATAGTAGATGGTATATCACTAGAGTGAAGGGTATAAAAATTACATAAACAATATTTTGATGTAAAGTGAGAAGTTAAGGAATAACAAAACAAAACAAATAAAGCCATCAACATAAAGTAATAAAAATAAAGCACAATAGCAAAAAAAATACAAAACAAACATATGAATTGTTAATGTTGTTAGCAGTTAGTAACTAATGTAACAAATGAAGAGAACGGGGGAAGAAAAAAAAACAAACAAATATGTGCTCATTAAAATTATACAAACTAGCAAAATAACACAAACACCTTCATATCACTCATACAAACAAACTTTAAAGAGTGTTTCCAAAATTGTTGCTACTCAATATGATTAAACAAGGCCTTGAAGAATATATTAGGCTTGGTTTTTGCAGACCGGATTAAAGTTAGTTTTAAATCTTTTTAGATTAAAATGGGTTAAATCACGTCCAGAATTTTTTTTCTGAATCAACACACAATTACCTACACTAGTTTACAAATTTAAAAAAATTTTGCGATCCACATAATTTTGCATTTATTTTTTATATAAAATCTTACGCTTAACCCGAACACCCACTCCAAAGTTGTGTAAGTAGAACAGTTTTGAAGATATTGACAACTTTTAAAATTTTCATCTTTTCAATAAAGTGGTTTCACTTAAACTACAATATCTCCGGAACAAAGTAATCGATTTCATTGTTTTTGGTTTTAAATTAAAGAAAATTAATTGATCTATCAATTCTTCATACAACATTTTTTAATCAGATTATCACATTAAAAGCTAGTAATCGATATATCGAATATTTTGCTTCAATTTTACCTAAATTTGCCTAAAAATATAATTGCATTATAAATTTTGCAGAAAAAAAAAATTTTAAATTCGTTTTTCTATTTGACGTTTAAGTCTGATCTAATACGAAGAAATAAGGAGACTGTTTGTAAATACATCAACACTATTCCCAAATTTTTTCAGGAAATACAAACAATATTTAAAAAATTTACAAAAATATTTCAAAAAATCTGCATTTATAATCTAAAAATTTCCAATTTTTTTTTTTAATTCCAAATATGTTTTAGCGCCCAACCTGAATCAAATTACGTCGCGTAAGGCGTAACGCCCAATAATTTTTCGTTTCTAATATTTAAATGTGAGTTACCTAAATCAAACGGACGTAAAAATTTCAAATTTGATGTGTTTGTTTTTGTTTTTTTTTTACGTCTTGCGCTACGCATTTGATTCTGGTTCGACCCTTAGAAACTTCTTTACCCAGCAAAACTTGCATGACTTCCAGAACTAGTGCTAGAGTACTTCTTTTTTGCTCGACTAGTTCTCTATCTCGTTCTCAGAGTCATGATTTTTGTTTGAAATTGTCACCCTCAGAACTAGTTCTAGGGAAGTAGTCTAGGAACAATCACTCCTCCTATGGAACGGTTCCATCAATACTTCTAGAACCAGTTCTTTATCCCATTCTTTAACCCATGATTTTTCTTTGAAATTGTCACGACAGGAACCACTTCCAAGAAGCTATTGTGGCACTAGTTCTCTATCTCGTTCTCAGAGTCATGATTTTTGTTTGAAATTGTCACCATCGGAACTAGTTCTAGGAAAGTAGTCTAGGAACCCATGTATGGAACGGTTCTTGAAGTCATTCTAGAACCAATTCTTTATCTCATTCTTTAACCCATTATTTTTGTTTGAAATTTTGTACATTTTTTTTTTGCAAAAAAAAACATTTTTGAATTATTTTTTGTTGAAAATATAACGCAATATCCGCACTTTACTGAACAAAATTAGTAGTATTTTTTATTTTTTTAGTCATTAATGCAATTAGAAATTATCTAGAAGGAGAATAAGGGATTTTGAAAAAAAAAATATATTGTAGGGACCAAAAAATATACGATTATATGCTTAGTTGGATTACTCAAATTGCTTACTATTTTTGCTACAATTGGAAAGTTTTGTTTACTTTTTGTAATAAAATAAATGTAATAAATAAAGTAGTTTATTACAGATTGTAGTAAGGTAATTGAATGGATCTATAAAAACCTATTTGCACTAATGCCCCAATACTTAATAATACCAAGCAAATTACCCAATACTTAATAATATTTTTAGCCCCTCTGTACATATTTCAAAAGGTTTGACTATTTCCAAAAAGAAGATGCAACAGAGAAATACGTAATCAAATATATATTTTTTTCTTTTTTGAAAAAAATTATAAGTTTTTGAAACAGCTTCTATGATGTTATTTGAGAACCAGTATTTGTTTCATGGAAGTGGTGCAGAAGTCATGTACGACTAGTTCCAAATCACTAGTTCCCAAACTACTCCAAAAAATCTCTTTGGAATCAAAATATTACCCTTTTGGATAGCTTCTAGAACTAGTTGTGACATCACTACTTATTGTTAGTTCCTGGATGCTCTTTGAGAACCTATCGTGACAAACTTTGAAGTACTTCTAGAACTAGTTATTTTTGAATGACTCCGAAAAGTTTTGCTGGGTTATATGTTTCAAAAACTTTATTTTCTCAAATTTAGATTTGAGAAATTTTCAAAATATATTTTAAAAATTTCTATTTAAGTTTTAAAAATTTTCAATAACAATTCTGAAAAAAACAGTTAAAAAATTTTCCTAAAACACATTTGACAAACTTTAAAATATAAATAGTTAGATATTTCTGCACTAAAAAAAACTTGTAAAGTTACAAGAACATTTTATAACTTTTTTTTTTTGGTGCCTCCAATTTGACAAAAATTCCTAGTTATTTTACAAGATTTTTACAAATAATTTTGTAATTTTACAAGCTTTTTACCTAAAAAAATTGTAAATATACAATTTTTTGACGCGATAAAACTTACAAGGAGGTTTCGTGACTTTACTAGATTTGTAAAATTACAAGAAACACTGTGAAATTACAAAAAAAAATGTAAATTTCGATCGGAAATGACACTGTGCTACAGTGAAGAAATACTTCCGATTTGACATGGTATAAGTTGTTGGTTTTGTCGAGTAGATCACAAAAATGCCCATTAAACTTTCCAGACACCCTCAAATTTTAGAGTTATTGTCAAAAAACGTTTTTTCGGGAGTTTGCTCACTAAACCTTGTGTAATTCAGTAAATTTTCAACCGATTTTAAATTTTTTAACTGTTTTGTATAGAAGTAGGATAGGGCTGTGAATTGGTCTACACATATAAGATAGATATGGGGGTTTTCGTGTCAACTGACACAACTTTTGAAACCGATGTCTTCCGATCGGGATGAAATTTGCACCAAGGTTAGTCCTATTGGATAGTAGTTCAGACACAATTTTTCAACGAGATCGGTCAAGAACTCTCTAAGTTAGAGGGGGTCGAAATTTGACATTTTGGCCAAAGAGGTGTTTATTCTCATCCATGTAACTTCTTACCTATTGTTTTTAGCAAAATGTGTCCCAAAGAGTTTAGATAGCTATTTCTTCAGTCTTTCGAAAAAAAAATATAAAAAAAATAAAAAAAAAATTTTTGATTTTTTTTCTTAAAAATCCAAAACTTTTTTGACTTTTTCCTCAAATTGGGCCCTTTTTTTTTTTTTTTTTTTTGATTCAAAAGAAAGCTTAGGTGATTTCCTTTAAGAGCTGTGGGGTCGCTTAGTGGGATGCGAGTGGGATATATATGAAAATTTTTTTTTTTTAACTTTGGAACACAAAAAACCGTTCTTCAATTTGCACTATTAGGCGTGGGATAGCTAACCAGTTTTCGATTTCGATCCGCGATACCCTCTAATTTTTTTAGGTTCGAAAAAGAAAGCACGAGCCAAAAAATGGGGGCGGTGGGGAGGGGCCATATGGCCCCTCATTGGGGTCAAAGTTGGGCGTAAAGAGGTAAAAATCATCAAAAAGCCCCAAAACTCCCCTAGAAACGCCCCTGGAGGGGTGCAATGTGAGACCGACCTCCAATAATTTTCTGCCCCCAATATTTTTCTTGAACATACCTTACCCCTATTTCCACTTCCTAAGGGGGCTCCCATACAAACCATTTTTAAAAAATTTGATCCTACCATTCTAACTTACCCTAAAGTGCCCCTAGTGGGGCCAAATGTATGACCGACCTCCATTATTTTATTAATTCCAACATTTTTTGCAAACATACCTACAATGTATCTTTAACCCTTAAGGTGGTCCCCATACATTTCTTTTATTTTTTATAAACTTGTTTTATTAAACCAGCTCCTACCGCCCCTACCGTGCCTCCTAGAGAGGCAAAAATTACGACTAACCCCCATTATTTTTTAGTTACCAACATTTTGTCCGAACATCATAACACCCTATCTCCACTCCCTAAGGGGCTCGCATACATTATAAAAACATGTATTTTTAAAAACTAATAAAAAAATAAAAAAAATTGTATGGGGACCCCCTTAAGAGTTGAAAATAAAGGGTAGGTATATTCCGAGAAAATGTTGGAGTTGAAAAAATATTGGGGGTCGGTCATACATTTTACTTCTCTAGGGGCACCCTACGGACAGTTAGAGCGGTAGGAGCAAATTTTATAAAATGTCATTTTGTATGGGAGCCCCCTTAGGAAGTGGAAATAGGGGTAAGGTATGTTCAAGAAAAATGTTGGGGGCAGAAAATTATTGGAGGTCGGTCTCACATTGCACCCCTCCAGGGGCGTTTCTAGGGGAGTTTTGGGGTTTTTTGAGGATTTTTACCTCTTTACGTCCAACTTTGACCCCAATGAGGGGCCATATGGCCTCTCCCCACAGCCCCCATTTTTTGGCTCGTGCTTTCTTTTTCGAACCTAAAAAAATTAGAGGGTATCGCGGATCGAAATCGAAAACTGGTTAGCTATCCCACGCCTAATAGTGCAAATTGAAGAACGGTTTTTTGTGTTCCAAAGTTAAAAAAAAAAAATTTTCATAGATATCCCACTTGCATCCCACTAAGCGACCCCACAGCTCTTAAAGGAAATCACCTAAGCTTTCTTTTGAATCAAAAAAAAAAAAAAAAAAAGGGCCCAATTTGAGGAAAAAGTCAAAAAAGTTTTGGATTTTTAAGAAAAAAAATCAAAAATTTTTTTTTTATTTTTTTTATATTTTTTTTTCGAAAGACTGAAGAAATAGCTATCTAAACTCTTTGGAACACATTTTGCTAAAAACAATATGTAAGAAGTTACATGGATGAGAATAAACACCTCTTTGGCCAAAATGTCAAATTTCGACCCCCACTAACTCAGAGAGTTCTTGACCGATCTCGTTGAAAAATTGTGTCTGAACTACTATTCAATAGGACTAACCTTGGTGCAAATTTCATCCCGATCGGAAGACATCGGTTTCAAAAGTTGTGTCAGTTGACACGAAAACCCCCATATCTATATTTTTTTTCTATAATATCTAATTTTTTTGTTATTTTTTGAAAATTTTTCGAGTTTATCGATTTTTTTCTGCTATAGTTCGTTTGACAACCTTAATATTTATAAACGTATTTTTAAAGAAAATTTAATTCTGAATATGATGAGTTATATTTTGAAAAAATTAGATAACAATTGACAGAATTCTGATAATTTTTCTAAAAAAGAAAATTAAAATTCTGCAGGAAATCGCCGTTCAGACAACACAGGCAAAAAAAAAATTATCATAAGAGGTCATTTACGATATTTTTATGGTTTTTGGGTCGCTGAATCCGAATCTGGCCTTTAAATTGCACTATCGCGTCAGGTTTTTGAGATATTTAACATAAATTAATATATCAAAAACTTAATAAGTAAGATACACACAAAAAAATAAATTTCCAACCGAATATATCAGTTGTATCAACTCATTATTTGGTTTTCGCTACTATTTTTGGGTGTGACAACAGATTTTTTTTATTTTTTCAAATAAATGTCTGTTGTATCAACCGAATTTAGTTGAGACTATCGATATTCAATTGTGACAACCAAAACGCAAAACTATATACCGATTTTTAGTTGTATTAACCGAATTTTAGTTGGAAATTTGGAAATTTGTTTTCTGTGTGTAGCGCAATGTGAAGATCAAATTCGAGCTCAGGGGGTAAAAACCCTTTAAAATAATGATACGTGACCTCTCGGTATGTTCGTTTATTTTTTTAGTTATTTTTGCCTGGGTTGTCCGAACGCCAGTTTCATGCAAAATCTTAATTTTCTTTTTTAGAAAAATTATCGCAAGTCTGTCAATTGTTGTCCGATTTTATCGGCATAAAGCTCATCGTATTCACAATTAAATTTTCTTTAACAATACGTTTATAAATATAAATGTTGTTGAACGAAAAATTAGATATTGTTGAAAAAATCAATAGATATCTTTCTTATAGAGTAAATCCATATCAACATAGCAAAAAAAATTGAATTTTTGACGTCAATCGACCCAAATTTCATGAAACTCGGTATATATATTGGGACTTACTCAACTTATACTCAAACAAAATTTAAGACTTTTGACTTCCGTAGTTTTGGAAATATGACGTTTCAAAAGTCAAGAAAATCCTTTAAAAGGTAAATTACAAATATTTATATCTCGAAAAGTATTTGAGGTAAATCACTCCCAGACAGCTTTTTTTAAAGACAAAATCATCACCTTTAAAATATCATTTTGCAAAAATTTTTATTGTGGGATCTTTTTTGTGTTTCTGCACAATTCGCGATTCGCAAAAACATACCAAAAAAAGCGACATTTTTAAAAATCTAAAAAAAATATATGTTAATGGTATGAGTCTAAGCTACAAGCTCTAAAAATTTCGCGTTGGTGAACGTATTAAGTCCAGAGATATTAATAAAAATGTGTTGATAAGTAGGAATTTTTTTTTAAATCTGGGCCATTCCAAAAAATTTAGCTCAAATTTTAGTCATTTTTGGAAATGGTGTCTCAGATTAATTTGAACCTTGACATATAGATAGCCCTCATAAATATGATATGTGTACCATATATCGTTTTTTTACATTTGGTGTATTTAACGAATTATGGCGGGTCAAAGATTGACTTTTTAAGCAAAAGTAAGAAAAATACATCACGTTTAAAGAGCTGTAACTTCTTAACCAATGACCCGATTTTCACAAATTTAGGCTCATGTGAAAGCTGAAGTTCTTCTTTTAGAAAATATTTTTAAAATGACACAGTTTTTTTTACAGAAATGATGCAAAAATGCAAAAACATTTTTTCTTTTCGAATATTTAAAAAAACACATCTTCGATTTTTTTTTAATAAATTCTGGTGAAAAATAATAATGTTTTGTATAACATATTCAAAATACAGAGTGGGATCTCCATGGGATCAAAAAATATTCTGTTTTAAGTACGAGGTTCTCATATTTTTCCCTTAGAAAATTTAAATTTCTAATGTTTTCAAAATTTTAATAGTATAATTTTCTTTGAAAATTTAAATTTTTAAATTGAAGAAACATAAAATTTTAATTTTCTAAGGTAAAATTTAAGAACTTCGTACTAAAACCAGAATATTTTTCGATCCCATTGGGATCCCACTCTGAATTTTGGATATGTTGTACAAAACAGTATTGTTTATCACCAAACTTTTTTTTTCAAAAATCGAAGATGTGTTTTTTTAAATATTCGCAAAAAAAAAATGTTTTTGAATTTTTGCAACACTTCTAAAAAAAAACCGTATGCTTTTGAAAATTTTTCCTAAAAGAAGAAGAATTAAGCTTTCATATGAGCCATTACTTGTGATAATCGGATTACAAGTTAAAAAGTTAGAGCACGTTAAACGTCATGTATTTTTCTGACTTTTGCTAAAAAAGTCGAACTTTGACCCGCGATAATTTGAAAACTACAGCAAATTTAGAAAATCCAAAAATGCAACATATCTCATATAAACGTGGATATCTAGGAACCAAATTGTCAGTGGCGTCCAAAGGCATGTTTCCGAACAGTGGGGCGAAAATTTTTGGAATTACCCATCTGATGAATATTTAATTACTATTTTTGAATATTTTTGCAAATACATAAAATAAAACGGTGAAAAAAGTAAAGTTGATGGTACACACGAGTATTACACATGAATATATTGTAACATAACTTTTTATCGATTACACTACTTAACAAAAGTCAACTTTTTTTGCAGAGACTTCTAGAACACATTTTAAAAAGTATTTGGCCTACACGAATCTGTCATCATAAACATTTTATCAAATTGTCTTCTGGACATATATACCTATTTTACAGACTAAGCCCTCAAACCCAAGAAAGAAACGTAATAATAAATGTTTCACACTGACATACCTCATATTATTTGTTCGTTTTATATTTTTGTATGCTTCAGCTGCAAAAACTAAATGTGCAAATCACGCGAACGCGATTACATAAAAATGACAATGGATTTGCGTTTAGTGGATTCACGTTAAAGAGATCAAACGACTTAAGAATATGTATTTTAAACAATGAAAATTAAAAAAATAAAAATATTAGGGAAAAAAGTATATGCAAATAATATTTGCAAATTTTGCTCAAAATTTAGATTTTTTTTGCAAATATTTTCGCATAAACTCAATGAATTTTGAAATAATATGCATTTTTAATAATTTTTCTAATATAAAGTCATTCGTTGGTTTTTATGGGCAGGGACCGCAAAAGAGGTCTTTTCTCGAAAAGGCGATTTGATCAAATTTTTATGATGACAGATTGGTGTTAAAGAGACCAAAATACTTTAGCAAATGTAATCTAAGAGTCTGTGCAAAAAAAGTTGATTTTTGTAGAGTAGTGTAAATGATATATATTCATGTTATATTGTAGCTATGTGTAGTACCCGTATGTACCATTTACTTTACTTTTTCACCGTTTTATTATGTGTATTTGCAAAAATATTAAAAAAAAAATTTAATTTTCATCAGATTGGACAAAAATGTACTACTTGGCAACACATTTTTATTCATATCTCTGGTCTTAATACGTTCACCAACTTAAAATGTATACAGCTTGTAGCTAAGATAGTTACCAATAACATATATTTTTTTCAGATTTTTAAAAATGTCGCTTTTGTAGATATATTTTCGCGAATCGCGAATTTTGCAGAAATAAAAAAAATTCCCAAAATAAAAATTTTTGCAAAATGTGATTTGAAAGGTCATGGTTTTGCCTTTAAAACAAGCTATCAGGGAGTAATATTGATCAAATACTTTTGAAGATATAAATGTTTATATTTCATCCTTTAAAAGATTTTCTTCACTTTTGACACGCCATATTTCTGGAACCACGAAAGCTAAAGGTCTCAAATTTTGTCTGAGTATAAGCCTTATAAGTCCTAACATATACACAAAGTTTCATCAAATTCGGAGGCATCGAAGTAAATCAGGGGTTCATGTTGAAAAATTTTAACTCTATATGTACACCTAGAAAAGTTTTACAGTAACTATTTACGGTTGTTCAAAAAGTTATTCGGTGAAGTTGTTTTAAACGTTTTATCGTTTATTTTTCAAAAAAACTAAATTATTGAAAGATTTATACAGTTGTTAAAACAATAAACTACAAAAATTTACGGAAAAATATTTTTATCAGTTAAATTATTTTTGACTGATTATTCCGTATAATTTTACAGAAGTACGGTTTTTGTAGTTTGTTATTCAAATTAAAATATTTTTTCTTCACAAAATTAAAAATTCTAAACAGTTAAAATAACTGAAATATCATTTGTTTTTACGGAATGTCTAGTCATTTATTAACGTTTAAAAATAACTGAAAAAGTATGTTGTTTCAAGTGAAATATAAGTAGTCCGTTTTTTAAAAGGAAAAACGATTGTTTTAAATGTTTTTTCAGTTGAATTTACTTACAAAATATTTTAAGTGTATAAGGTGACCATTTTTTTCTGAGCTTAAATCAGTACGCCCAAGTTTTTATGTTTTTTTTCTAAAAATTTTTTTCTATAAGAAAATACTGATGTTTCTTCAGCACTCAAAAAATGTCGGTTAAACTAACTTGACCCCAAGTATTTTAAGTAAAAACAACTGCTAAAAAACAACTGTTTAAAAACAACTGTTGTCGCTATTTTGCAGAAAATTTAGTTGACTTTAAACGACTTCATTTAAATGTTTTGATAGTTTCAGTGCAGATTTTGAAGACTTTTTCCGTAGGTTTTGACAACTTTTCCTGTAAGAAAACTAAAGGCCCTGATTTTCTGAGCGCTTTTTCGAATAAGCTCTGATGACATTACCTCGTCTAAGATCTTAGAATCATATCATCTTTCTAATAATATAAAAAATTCATTGGCCCATTTCGTTATAGAAAACCTCAAAGATTCTGTGCGAATTTTCATATAAATTTAGGAAGATCGAAATAACCTCATGCTCGGATTCATTTTTGAGTTTTTATAAATTATCTCATTTCAGAAAAACAACTCTGACGACTTATATTATGGAAATTCAAGTTTTGTACAGAATTTTCGAATAAAACTATTTTTTATGTTGAAATGTTCAAAAATCAGTACAATCAGTACATATTTAAAAAAATCAGTACAAATCAGTACAACGTTTTTTGATCAGTACACGTGATCAAAAATCAGTACATGTACTGATCAAATCAGTACAAATGGTCAGCCTATATATGTATAGACCAATTCACACACATAAAAAGCCCTATCCTTCTTCTATCCAAAACAGTTAAAAAATTGAAAATTGGTTGAAAACTTTTTCAGTTAGACGTGGTTTAGTGAGAATGGTCCCAAAAAAAAGATTTTTTACCATAACTTTAAAATTTGAGGGTGTCTGGCAAGTTTGATGGACATTTTTGTGATCTTTTCGACGAGACCTACAACCTTTACTACCTTATTTCAAAAGTATATTCGATTTTGTGTTTTTTGTAGCACAGTGTTATTTTTTTAAAAAAAAAAATTAAAACTTTCAAATATTGGTAAAATGGGATTACAAGACTTTTTCTAGTAATTTGACAAGTTTTTTTTTTTGAGTGTGAAATATAAGTGTGTGTTTGAATACAACTAGATATTTTTGAAGTAAACGTTTATGTTTCTTCTCTTTTTACATTGAAATTAAATGAAACAAGTTTAATAAACGTCTAAAGCTTAAAAAAACGAAAAAATTTCAAAAAAAAAACTAAAATACCCGCCTAAAGCTAAATGAAAAATTTTCCCGCGAAAAATTAAAAAAAAAAAATAAATGTAGAGGGATAAAATCTAAATTGGCAACGCTGCGTATGAGTGATGCTGTATTTCTCAATATGAATTTTATATTAATCATACGCCTATGCAGTTTTCATAATTTAAAAATCAAATATTTATAATGAATATTGAAAAAATGATATGATCACCCAATTATTGATCTATTAATTTCCGACATTAAAATCTATGACAGTCCCGGAAAAAAATTTTTAATTTTGTAACTTTGTAACTTTGTAAAAACTATTTCACGTCTTAATAGTCACAATGACTAAATGTTTACAATGATCATGTACACACACACACATATGGTGCTTATGACAACAATGCTCATTAAACTTTTTAAAACTATAAATGAAATATTTAGTTGGCATTTAAAGTGTGATACTTATATTTTATTAGGAAAAGTCTACAGCTTTAACGACTACACCTCTAGAAATGAAATCGAAAAGAAAACAATCAATAAAATTTAGAAATCGCTGAACTGAAATTCAGAAATCTTTCTTTTAGTGAGTGTCAACGGCAATGAAAAGAAAAGCTACACGATATATTTTTAAAACGCAGTTTGTAAAATGACATATTTATCACACTGTGAGATGCATTTATATTTAAACTTAAGTGGTGAGTTTCATATAATAGGGCGAAGAATAGTTTTCTTCTCAAATTTAAAACTTGAATTGCGATTTGAAATATATATTTTTTGAGAAACATTATCTTAATACCATGTTCTCACGTAGAGCTAAAAATTGTTTTTAGCTTCATTTTCAGTAATATACTGTAATAGAATAAAGAAAGTGCTAAAAATATTGTTGCTTAAAATGGTTTTAAGCTGTACATCAGAACAGGGTATAATTTTCCAAAATTTTTAAAAATCGTCAACTAATTGTTACCATCTTTTCGATTTTCGATGTTTTGCTCCTATTCGCTGCGTAATCCCTTAGAATTTTGTTTTTAAAATTATAACATCCCTAATATATAAATATATTCATAGTATATCTAATGATATATAAGCGCTTCATAACTGTGTGAAAAATAGCTAACGGCAAAATGTTCAACAAAAGACACAAAGTCAACAAAACATTTAAAATTCTCAATTAGGAGGATCTTTTCTGCATACCAACACAACCAACATTCGCATACTACATGCATACTTTTACAAACACACACATACACATACACAATATTTGGTAAAATAAAAGCAAAGATACGGTAAACAGAACCAGAACGTATGAAAGTCAAACATAAGTTTTACTAAAAATGGGTGTCAAGTTACAAACACAACCTAACCAAACCAACACAATACACACATTTAACCATAACAAAAACACATTTACTAACATAACCATATAATGCACTATGGGCCGGCTTAACAAAAATAAAAGATATAGATTTCGGCTTTTTTATCACAATTTTTTCGCTGAAAGCAAAAGTTACAAAAAAATAAGCTTATTTTAAAGAACAATTAATGAAATCATGAACGTAAATGAAACTGATTTCTTAAAATGTGATGACAATTTTTATCATTATATCTGGATCCCTTTAGGTGCCCCATTTTTCTCAAAGTTCTAATTTAAAATTTAAAAAAAAAATAATGAATTTGCAGACATATTTTTTTTTTTTAATTTTGTATCCAGTTTTTCTAAAATTGCAGGTATTTTGACCAAAATCTCAATTTTTAACACTGTTGAACTTATAGTTTTTTGACCGAATTGATGGTTTATTTCAAAAAAAAAAAAACGAATTGCAATTCCCAGCCCATAGTACCTCCATATATATTAACATACACAAAGAAAACAAAAAGCACTTTGTAAATGTGTAAACATACCCACTAGTGTATTTTTGTGTCTCCCCCCTTTTATTCTTCTCAAAAAGCATATGATTGTATTGTACGTATGTATATGTATAAATATCACAAAAAAAAAAATTATAAAATATATGGATGATGGCCTCATTTGTATAAGTTGATGAGTGTCATGATTATATTTGTTTTGTCGCTTTTAAACTTTTTACTGAATGAAATGAAAAAAAAAAAAGAATTATATGAGCAAAGAATAAAAAAAACTGAAAAAATAATTTATCATGAGTTAAAAACAAGCTTTAGTAAATCTGATCTCCATTCATTTAACTTTTTTTTTTGTTGTTTGTTCATTCAAAACATGTCTCTAATGTTATTTTTGTTTGCCTTTAAGCAACATTATATGTGGCTCTTAAACATCCGGTGTATAGAAAAAAAAAACACTCATGCATAGACAGATACATTTTTATATACCATACATACAACATACGCACAGACATTTAAACGAAATTAAAGACAGACTGTTTAGATCAACGTCAAATGTAATCATCATCATCGTCGTTCTCAACTAACTATTTATGTACTTGTTTTTATCATTATTTGCATTTAACTGTGTAGTTGTTGAGTATGTATTCATGAGTTAGTATTAGTTTAAAGGAATATGCAAATACAAATTCGTATATTTAAAGTTTCCGTTAGTTTATAATTATTATAATGTAAGTGTTTACATAATAAAGTTTAACGATTAAATAAACAGAAATGTAATTTTACCTATTCAAATGCAAATAAAGACTTGTTTTAACTTTTGTGAAAATTTAAATAATTTTTTTTTTCGACCTGTAAAATTAATAATAATTTGAGTAATTTTTTTTTTACCAATAGCGCCTTTACACGGTGAGCCTCAGTGATGTTTAGGTTGAACTTTAGTGTCGACGAAAAGTGCATACGCAGTTCGACTTTTACAAGATTAAATGTCACAAAACTGTTAACAGCAAAATCGGAGCTGCTCACATTCGCGAGATAACGCGAATTTTGTGTTTTTATTTTATAAAATTTTGACATTGAAGTTTTTTAAATACTTCAAAAACTGAGTATACATTTTTAATTGTACTTATTTAAAAGTCACAGAACAGTAAACATCAAAATCCTATCTTCTTTAGTTCGCGAGAAATCGCGAAATTAATTGTTTGCTGTTTTTGTTTTCGTTTTTTATCTTTGGATAGGTTTCGTTAAAATTTCGTAAAAACATGGTATGCAGTTTAACTTCTGCTTGATCAAAGATCCAGCAGTTGACATCGAAATAGTAGGAGTTAAATTTCTCGAGATATCGCGTAATTATATATTTTTTTTATTATTTATTTATATTTTAAAACCGGTTCTTCTGAAATGATAAAAAAAAGTGGCAAGCAGTTTGATTTGAGCATGTTGGATGAAATTAAAACTGCCCACAAAAAAAATATAGCTGCTTACTTTCGCGAGCAATAGCGAAAACAGCTTTTTGAGGGTTTTTCTTGTTTTGATTAATAAAATAAGTTTTTTTTAAATTGTTGAAAAACACGAAATGCACTTTGATTTGCTATTGATCAAAGGTCATAAGGCTGTTAACATTTAAATTCTAGCTGCTCAATTCTTCGAGATATCGCTAAAAAACTCGCTAAACTACTATTTATTCATTACTTTGTGTTATTTTTGGTCTATCAAAACAATTACTTCAATAAACGACAAAAATGCGGTATGCAGTTTGAATTCGAGGTTATTAAAGGTAAGCATAAAAATTATAGACGATCAATTTCCCAAGAAATTGCTAAATTACAATTAACGATATAAATGTGGTATGCAGTTTGAATTCGAGGTTATTAAAGGCAAGCATAAAAGTTATAGACAATCAATGTCCCAAGAAATTGCAAAATTACTGTTCACCCTTTTATATTAATTAACTTATTTTTCTATATTGTCTAAAATATAGGGAAAAAACAAGAAACGACAAATGCAGTTTAAACTTTACGTGGTTGAAGGTGATAAAACTGCTCAAATCAATATCTTCATATCATTTCTCGCGAAATTGAAAAGATATGATTTCGATGTTAACTGTTTTGTGACCTGTAAATAAATAGAATTAAAACTGTATACTCAGTTTTTGAAGATATTTAAAAAACTTCATTGTCAAAATTTTAGAAAATACAAAAACACTAATTTCGCGATATCTTTCGAATGCGAGCAGCTACGATGACGCTGTTAACAGTTTTGTTTTCTCCTACCATTTTTATACTCTCAAACAACAGTAAATGTCCATGTGTCCGTCCGTCTGTGGAGGACACAATGGAAAACACTTCTTGGTGTAAATTTTTTCTTGAGTGCAAACGTTTTTTGAGTTAAATATATTTGTGAACTAAAGTTTTGTGTGATCCCGGGCACTGCCTAATAGGTTATCATAAAAAGTAAATGGGACTTATATCCGATGCCTGATGTAGAAGGTGCGATGAACCTAAAACTGAGGAAACGGTGCAAAATATTCTTTGTCAATGCCCTGCTTTGGCCAGAACCAGACTGCACAAAAATAAAAGAATTTTATGTCTTGATACCTGCCAAACGATGTCCAAGGTCATCATCAGTTGGCAACCAGTGGTCGAAGTTTAAAAAATTTACGGATTTCGACCAAAATTCATGTCCGAATGTTTTGACAAAATCCGGCTTTAAAATAAGGATATATTGCGTATTTAAAAAAAAATCCAAAACCACGCTTTTGGTCCACAGATGCTGATATTTAAACACAAATATAAGTATTTTTATCAAAAATGGTCTCAAAAGTTAGAAAATGTTAAGTGTGTTATTTAAAAAATATTACAGAAAATATAAAAACGCGATTTTGGTCCAAAAATGCTGATCTGTGTCCGCAGCATTTTCAGACCAAAAGTCGTGTTTTTATATTTTTTTAATATTTTTTAGATAAAAAATATTAAAAAAATATCAAAACGCGATTTTGGTCCAAAAATGCTGATCTGCGATTTTGGTCCCCAGAATCTGATATATGACAGCTTATGGTAGAGCATAGTGGCATACAAACTTTGAACATTATAGCACACAATTAACGAAATGCATTTTTATAGTAATTATTTGTTGATAAATGTTTAAAGATTCATTTATTATGCTTTTTGAGCTTAAGTAATACAATTTTATCATTATTTAAAAACATTTTTAATATCCACGCCCACAAAACGGGGCGGGCAAAAAAACGTTTTTTTTTAATTCCTTAGTCTAAGTGCGGGACCTAGAAATTTTTCTGACTTCAAATTGTTTCATTTACTTAACAAAAAAACTGTGAAAATATGGCGTTTTTCAGAGGTTAGTTAAGTTCTTCAAGGGGGAACTTCTTTCCCAAGGTCCGATTTTGCCCATTTACGAACTTAACCTGCCTAGGACCAAAACACAAATTCCTGCCAAACTTAACGAGTCTATCTCTTTTATTTTGAACTGCATTGTGTCTTATACAGACGGACGGGCGGACGGACGGACATCCCGAGTAAAAATAAACATATATAACAATATATAACCTGATGCAAACAGAATAAATCATATATGATTATACATCGCGTGAGATATTTTCTAAATTTTTTATATGCAGTCATATGTAGTTACATATAATTTAATCATGATTCGGATTAAAAGGTTTCAGGTAGATATAATTATATAAAATTATATGAGGGCCAATACAAAATTTGGTTTTCTGTATAATTTAACATAAAAATATATATAGCTTATTCTGTTCCATATAAAACTATATATGTTTCCAATTAACCAAAAATTTTCTAAGTTTTTAAGGCAAAGTATGAGAAACTTTTTAAAATGTTCCTAAACATTTCCTTGTTAGGGTTATGTATATCATCTATCTGGTTCGAAGCGTACCCGAACATTTTTTTGTTTAAGAAAATTATATGTTTGGTGAATGTATCGTTGACCTGTGGTGTGTCTCAACCCAAACCAAAAAACACCAGGATTTTACATGTTTTTATGCAATTAGATCTAATTAGATCCACTAATATATGGCAATGTCTGGTCAAAACTCGAATGAAATCAAATAATATTTTATACAAGTTGATCTTTTTTAATGCAAATACATCCACCATTATTCGGATCAAATTGTGTATAAATTTATATTGTGTTACATATCATTATATATTGCATCATATAAAAATTTTTACTCGGGATACGGACATTCTTGAAAAGTCTTAGAATCGATCATAGATCAATAATTTATATACTTTATGGGGTTCCCGACCGATATTTCGATGCGTTACAAATGGAATGACAAAGTGAGTATACCCCTACACTGTAGTTGGAGGGTATAAAAATAATAAAATAATATATCATGAAATCTTTTTTAAATTTCAACTCAGTGAAACTGAAAAAAATTTTTAAAAAAACCGGCAGTTTTTGGAATTTATAAAAACTGTAAATGCAGTTGTGTAAACAAGACCTTGAACCATCACTGAGCAATGTTTAAGGATTACCCTACTTTATCCGTAAAAGTTACAGAGGGTTAAAGTTGAAAAATCGATAAAAATGGCTTGAAATAATCCATAGTTTTTACCTTCTTTCACTTTTTTTTTAAGTTCTCCTTATATTTCAATCTTTTCCGGCATAACACAAAGTCAGTACATATAAGAGATTATTTTAATGTTAGCTTGATAGATGCTTCATCGCTTGGTAAGAAGTTATAAGACGGTTAAGTTTTGAAACCAAAAATTAAGAGTTTTTAAATTTTCGAGGTTTTTTGATTAGGGATTTCGGCCCCCTCTATAAAATGAAAAAAGTTGAACTAGAGATGGTAGCTGTTGTAATTCTTAACATTTTGGAATTCATCCCGTTAATGTGCCACGATAGTTAAGGAGTTTCAGCAGATCAAAGTTCGAAAGAAAAAACGTAATTTTTTTAAAATACCAGTTTTTCGCGAGGCACATTCGCGGTTTCATTCGAAAATTGGTGGAGTCTTGCGTAAACCGAGTTTTTTAGGAGTTTACATAAAAAAATCACTGGCGGGTTTATAAAAAATAAATTGCAAAAATTTTATGGCATTTTTGAAAATTGTGCGAAATTTGCAAATCTGTTTCCATTTTTTTTTAGCAGAAATTAATGCATCATGTTCATTTTAATACACCAAAAGACGTGCCTTAACGAGTAGAACTGATTTGCTTTTTGACTTTTTACTTTAAGCAATTCTGAGCGGAAAGCGCGATGATTTTATCTAAACCTATTTTGATCTGGCACATCCAAGGCTTTACACGAAATCGGATGAAATTTTTTTTAAATGAAAGCCCACTTGATGTGTCATCATAAAATCAGAGGCGGGTTAAAAAATTTTGATGATTATAGATTTTTTGGACCATATTAAATTTTCTTGTTATAAAAAAGCATCACCGATTTTTTTAAACACTGGTACAATGAAACGATTTTCCGTGATTTTTTTTCAGTAATACCAAGGCGCATTGCCTAAATATGTTATAAAAAATTGTGAAACTTTTCTTTTACCGCGAATTAATCGCGATTTTAGGTACTTAGGTATTTTTTTTTTAAATCGTTTGGTCATTAAAGGGTTAAATTTATATCATATATTTTAGAAGAAATTATATATACTGGCATGTTTTAATAACGCATGCAACAAATGTGTAGAAAAAAAATATTTAAAATATTTTTAAGATTTTTTAAAACCGCTAAATCTTAAAACCGCCATAACTTTTGACCCCCTTGCGCGATTTAATTGACTCGAACGAATTTCTTATTCTTAAATAGATTCTAATATTTATGCCAACTTTCATCGATGTGCCATCAAAACAAAAATCACATCTTTTTTACCTCAAAATTTAAGTCTTAGCCGGAACTCCTCATATCACAATAATATTTAATAAGTTTTTTATACCCTCCAACCACAGTATGGGGGTATACTCACTTTGTCATTCCGTTTGTAACGCATCGAAATATCGATCGGGGACCCCATAAAGTATATGGGGCATTCCATGTCATCGGACACTTTGAAAAACTTTTTTTTTAGATTTTCCCAATTTGCTTACAGTTTTTAGTACCCTTCGAAAACTCCTTCGTGGTAAATTTTCAGATTTTTTTGATGACCCGTTCAAAAGATATCGAATTTTTAAAAATTGGTAGTTTGTTCCTTTACTCAAACTTCTTTTAATCATAACTTCTTCAATAATGGTCCAAATTTCAAATTTTTTTTTTTTCAAAATTTTTGTTTTTCTAAGTACTTTCTAAAAAAAAATCCCAAAAAATTCTTAAAAGCGCTCTAGTATGCGATTTTTAAGTTTTAAAACTTAAATCTCATTTTTGAAAATGTTTGTACTCTTCGATTTTTTTGTAATTTTTTTGTGGAAAACTTCTATCAATTCTACAAATTTTTTGCCCAGGAAGATCGTGGGATAACGATTATTACTATTTTTTAAAATTTTTTGAAAAAATTTTACTGTAATTTTCCTTTCTTAAAATCACTTCTACTGCTCCAATGGTGCGTCATAGAGGGGTCCTTTATAAGACCGACCCCAATTAATTTTTACGTCTTAACATTTCTTTGGAACAAATTAATACCCTATCTCCAATTTCTAAGGGGGCTCCCACACAAAACAACATTTTTTAAAATTTGTTCCAACCTCTCTAACTGCCCTAATAGTGATCTTAGAGCAACAAAATGTATGACCGACCCACAATATTTTTTTAGTCCAAACATTTGCTCTGAACACACCTACCCTCTATCTTTAACTGTTAAGGCGGTCCCCATACAATTTTTTTTATTTTTTGTAAATTTGATTTATTTAATCAGCTTCTACCGGTCCAATGGTGCGTCCGAGAGGGGTCATTCGTGAGACCGACCCCCATTTATTTTTACCCTACAACATTTTTTTAAAATATACCTACGCCCTATCTCCACTCCCAAAGTAGGCTCCCATACAAAATTACATTTTTATAAAATTTGCTCCAACTGTTATTTGTATGGGAGCCTACTTAAGGAGTGGAGATAGGGCGTAGGTATGTTTTGAAAAAATTTTGTAGGGTAAAAATAAATGAGGGTCGGTCTCACTAATGACCCCTCTCGGACGCACCATTGGACCGGTAGAAGCTGATTAAATAAAACAAATTTACAAAAAATAAAAAAATTGTATGGGGACCGCCTTAACAGTTAAAGATAGAGGGTAGGTGTGTTCAGAGAAAATGTTTGGACTAAAAAAATATTGTGGGTCGGTAATACATTTTGTTGCTCTAAGGGCACTATTAGGGCAGTTAGAGCGGTTGGTGAAAATTTTAAAA
Source organism: Pegoplata infirma (assembly GCA_963921195.1). NCBI lineage: Eukaryota > Metazoa > Arthropoda > Insecta > Diptera > Anthomyiidae > Pegoplata > Pegoplata infirma. The sequence goes on along the minus strand of OY992536.1, from coordinate 255,583,363 downwards.
AATGTCGTTTTGTGTGGGAGCCTCCTTAGAAATTGGAGATAGGGTATTAGTTTGTTCCAAAGAAATGTTAAGACGTAAAAATTAATTGGGGTCGGCCTTATAAAGGACCACTCTATGACGCACCATTGGAGCAGTAGAAATGATTTTAAGATTGGAAAATTACAATAAAATTTTTTCAAAAAATAGTAATAATCGTTATCCCACGATCCTCCTGGGCAAAAAATTTGTAGAATTGATAGAAGTTTTCCACAAAAAAATTTCAAAAAAATCGAAGAGTACAAACATTTTCAAAAATGAGATTTAAATTTTAAAACTTAAAAATCGCATACTAGAGCGCTTTTAAGAATTTTTTGGGATTTAAAAAGTACGTAAAAAAACAAAAATTTTGAAAAAAAAAATTTGATATTTGGACCATTATTGAAGAAGTTATGATTAAAAGAAGTTTGAGTAAAGGAACAAACTACCAATTTTTAAAAATTCGATATCTTTTGAACGGGTCATCAAAAAAATCTGAAAATTTACCACGAAGGAGTTTTCGAAGGGTACTAAAAACTGTAAACAAATTGGGAAAATCTAAAAAAAAAGTTTTTCAAAGTGTCCGATTTCACATGGAATGCCCCATATATATTATTGATCTATGATCGATTCTAAGACTTTTCTAGAATGTCCGTATGTCCGTCCGTCCGTCCGTCTGTATAAGACACGATGCAGTCCAAAATAAAAGAGATAGACTCGTTAAGTTTGGCAGGAATATGTCTTTTGGTCCTAGACAGTTAAAGTTCGTAAATGGGCAAAATCAGACCAGGGGGAAAAGTTTCCATCTGAAGAACTTAACTAACCTTTGAAAAACGCCATATTTTCTGAGTTTTTTTTTGTATTTTTGTTAAGCAAATGAAACAATTTGATGCCAGAAAAAGTTTAAGGTCCTGCACTTGGACTTGGGAAATAAAAAAAAATATTTTTTTTTGCTTAAGCTCAAAAAGCGTAATAAATCAATTTTTAAACATTTATCGCATTAGTTTATATGTCCTCCAATGATCCCTTCTGACCCACCCCAAAAAAAAACGCCTCTGCAATTTTTTTTTTTTGTAATTTTTTTTTAACTGTTGGAGGGTATTATAGATTCGGCACAGCCGAATTTAACACTCTCACTTGTTTTTTTCTTATTAAAAAAAAAAAAAAAATATTATTTATGTCACGTTTTATCATATTGATGACACCACTTCATCATATTGATGACACGTTACATTTGATGAAAATTTATGCAACATTTCATCATATTGATGAAGCTTTCAATATGAAGAAGCTTTTTCTTTGAGTCTAAAGTTATATTTTTAAAGCTTTTCGAGAAAATTAAAAAAAAAATATTTATCTATATTCCCCTTTACTGCTACAAATATTCAATTAACTTACTCCCAGACACGAAGTCATTTAGAATATAATAAAAAAGCGATTTAAAAACATAACAATTGCGGCTGTGGGATTTAACCATTGCCATATAATGTTTTTGTATTTTGTTTTAAAAACATTCTACTTAAACACTTTTATGTTTGCAACATGACATTTGTTTTTGAATTTATGCAAAAGAACAAAAAAAAAGTGTTAACGAAAAAGGTGACGACCATTAAAACGATTCAACAACTCTACTCAAACGAAAATTATTATTATTGCTGTGAGCTTTTGCAAGCATGCATTTGTGTGCAATAGGGTGTCCCTTGCAATTCAAGCCATTGCTTTTTTTACATGATTTTGTATTTTTTTGTATCCTTCAATATCATTTAAAATTTTCAACAAAATATTTTGTTAAAGTTTTCAAGTGACCAAGTGTGTTTTAATTTTTATTAAATAATAAAAATTAGTTATTTATTCGACCTTTTAATTGTGCAATGAAAAAGAGTTTATTCTGATTCGAGGCCTTTTCATGTTCCCCATTATGAATTAACATAACAAGTACTTATGATAACTCTACTTTCTTTATTAGGATATTCTCCCATTAAATACTCATAGAGTTTCTTGCTTTCAAAAATTTTGGCAATTTTCAGGAATGAATTGACGATCGTTTCGGAGGTGTTCCAATTCCCCCATCATCAGAATTCTTTAGAAAATTAGGTAATACTGTTAGCATGCAAACATCAAATATTCATACTCTAAATAATCTCAACTTAGTGAGAAAGCAAATATGATTTTCGAAGTTCCACCAGCATTACACCAAATATATTTTGAAAGCAAGTTTTTTTTGGTTACTGCATATTAGAGCACCCATATATGCATAATTGTTTTTTTTATCGCTCCCCGCTCATTTTCGGTTGAGTTAGGAGTAAAAAATAATATCTATCCAGAAATTGGACTTCTAGGTTGCAAACAGACCAAGCGGTTTGAACTTTTGACCTCAAAAATGGGCTAAAAAACCTTTATAGATTAATTTGGCTGTAACTCTTAAAATAAAAGTTTTTCGCAAATTACTTTCATAACATTTTTTTTGTAGATTCAAAATGCAAAGATTTTTCTCTCATACAGTTTTGATCTAAATATGTCCGATAGCGGTGTTTTTAGCGATTAAAGTCGAAATTTGGGTGAGACCTTTTTTTAAAAAAATGTCATAAATTTTTAAATTGGGAAAAATTTTAGCTCTTTGCATAATTTAATAGAGTATTGAATGTAGTTTTCCAAAAAAAATTTTTTGCAAAAATATATCGACCCTTCCATGAAAAATTGCCAAAATCCTACTCTGAACCACAATTTTTTTGACCTCCAACCACGTTATGGGGGTATATTCACTTTGTAAGTGCGTGTTTTACGCAACGGAAGATAAGTCTAGGATTCCACATAGTATATATGGGGTATTCCATGCCAAATCGAACACTTGGAAAATTTTTAATTTTATATTTTTTCAATTTTGTAGTACCCTTCAAAAACCCATTTCAAGTAAATTTTGATATCTTTTTTGATAATCCGTTAAAAAATATGGAATTATAAAAAAAACACGATTTTTTCTGTTTTTTACTTATCACTTCTTTAAAAATGGTCCAAATTCGAAATAATTTGTTAAAATTTTATCTTTTTTTTTCATCAAAGTGTTTTAATAAAGATTGGAAGACAAAAAAAAAAAAACTCAAAAACCGCTGAATATATTAATTACCTTTTTATTTTTAATTCTTTTTTATATATTACCATAATCCCACGATCTACTTAAGCTTATAATTTTAAGAAAATGTTAAGTTTACCACAAAAAATTAAAAAAAAATCAAATAAAAAATTTTAAGAAAAGATTGAAAAAAAAAACAAAGAGTGCAATCATTTAAAAATCGCATATTAGAACACTAAGAAATTTTTAATAAAAAAACAAAAATTAAAAAAAAATGTTGACCATTTTTGAATTTGTTTTGATAGAAATACGGAAAACGATAGTTGTTTTTTTTTTGAAAATTCGATATCTTTGGAACGGGTAATTTAAAAATTTTGAAAACTAACTTGGATGTGGGTTTTAATGGGTTTTAAAAAAAAATTAAAAATAATTAAAAAATCTAAAATAAAAATTTTCAAAGTGTCCAATTTGGCACTGAATACCCCATATATATTTAGGGAAATCCTAGACAGATGTTTCGGTGCGAAACTCACGGAATTACAAAGTGAGTATTCGCCTATATTGAGGTTGAATGGTAAAAAATGAGATTCAGAGAAGAACTTTGGGATTTTTTCATGGAAGGGTCGATATATTTTTGCAAAAAAAAATATTTTGGAAAAGTACATTCAATACCCTAGTGAATTGTGCAAAGAGCTCAAATTTTCCCCAACCCGGGTGAAAATGACCATGTATGTTCATATATGATGCATATATGGAAGTCCATACAAGTGCATATCCGTAATTTGAGGGTACATGTACATTAATGATCATACATTGTCATACATGAATTTGTATGTAATTTTTTTTTTTTCATAAAACGTCTATTAATTGAAATTTTTTCAAATATAAATAATTTGTACAAATTTATGACACTGATTTTTTAATAAAAACTAACGAACATTTTAAAAATATACTTTGGACTTTATGATACTTTAGGCTAAACAAAGCTTCGAAGATTTAACCACTTTTCGAATGAATTCACAAATAAAATACATTCGATTTTTATAGTCACAATACAATTATCTTTAAATATCAATATTTCTTGGAATGGATTCGATTTTTACCATTAAATCGAATTCTTGTTTATGAGAATTTTAAAAACTGAATGCAATCTTTATTTCATTTATTTATTATTCATGAGACTTTTAAAAATCGAATTTATAAAAACTTACGCATTCAATTTCAAAGTCGAATGAAAAAGAAACCGAATTCATTCTATATTTTAAAATCAAATGTAAATTCATTCAATAAATTGTCATTGGGGAATGCAATCATAAAAGTTTAATTCCTAACACCAAATCTTATTAAGGGATGAAATCATTCGCAGCTCTGACAGTAATACCGTCAGAGTGTTCGAATTTTCTTCTAAATTTGGTTGTTTACGTTAGTGCCGTTCATATTCGCCTATAGAATACAAAAATTATAATCAATCCTGATGATGTATGATCATTATTGTCCAACCGAACGACTTTTTCAGACTGAACCCATACATGAACTTCGTCCAATTTTGCAAAGTTCTGCCGAACCGAACCTTAAAAAAAATTGTTTTTAAGACATGTATGCTATGCAGATGCATAGCATATATGAAGGAGTATGACATATACATACCTATCCACACATAGTTGCATACATTTACATATATGGAAAACTACATTACTTGTGTATGTTCATATATGATCCCATATATGTCATACATTTCCATATATTGTTCATATACTATCATACATGGAATCATATATGAGCATGTATGAACATGTATGAACATACATGGTCATTTTCACCCGGGAATTTAAAAATTTACGAGAATTTTTTAAAAAAAAGTTCTGACCCAAATTTTGACTTTAACCGCTTAAAACACCGCGATCGGACATATTTAGGTCAAAACAGTATGAGAGAAAAATCTTTGCATTTTGATTCTACATAAAAATTGTTATGAAAGTTAATTGCGAAAAACTTTTATTTTAAGAGTTACAGCCAAATTAGTCTATAAAGGTTTTTAAGCCCATTTTTGAGGTCAAAAGTTCAAACCGCTTGGTCTGTTTGCAACCTAGAAGTCTAATTTCTGGATAGATATTATTTTTTACTCCCAACTCAACCGAAAATGAGCGGGGAGCGATAAAAAATACACTTTTGCACATCCCATACATTTTGTGGGTGCTCTACTGCATATACTACCGTCGGCAGTTGTTAAATACAGTTTTTGTTTTTGCCTTCTGTTATAGAAAACAAATTCTCTCGTATCAAGAGGGTTACCAAGTGTGTTTTAATTTTTATTAAATAATAAAAATTAGTTATTTATTCGACCTTTTAATTGTGCAATGAAAAAGAGTTTATTCTGATTCGAGGCCTTTTCATGTTCCCCATTATGAATTAATATAACAAGTACTTATGATAACTCTACTTTCTTTATTAGGATATTCTCCCATTAAATACTCATAGAAACGATCGTCAATTCATTCCTGAAAATTGCCAAAATTTTTGTAAGCAAGAAACTCTATGAGTATTTAATGGGAGAATATCCTAATAAAGAAAGTAGAGTTATCATAAGTACTTGTTATGTTTATTCATAATGGGGAACATGAAAAGGCCTCGAATCAGAATAAACTCTTTTTCATTGCGTTTTCAAGTGACTTTATTCACATCCTTTTATCCTAATATTGTAAAATAGAGAAATGGAAAAATTATGGGAGATCCTCCTTTTTCATTTGCCCTCAACAGTGTCATCCTAAGACAAGTAAAAATATTTCAAACATTTTTTACAAAATGTATCCTTTAAAACTTTGAAGTGCTTTTAAAAGGAAGCAGGATCACGAAATGAAAAACTGTAAATGCAGTTTTACTCCATTTGATCTCTACTCTTAGACTTATATCATCGGGTTCATGTTTAATATTGGCTGTCAGACGGTGTAATAAAATGATTAGCGAGTTTTAAACTCGAAATTTTTTACAAAATGTATCCTTTAAAACTTTGAAGTCCTTTTTAAAGGAAACAGGATCACGAAATGAAAAACTGTAAATCCTGTTTTACTCCATTTAATTTCTACTTTCAGACGTATATCATCCGGTTCATGTTTAATATTGGCTGTCGGACGGGGTAATGAAATGATTAGCGAGTTTTAAAATCAAAGACTTTAAAAATCCTTGTTTTAAGAGTGCATTTACCAAAGCAACAATTTTATTTTTTCTAATTTCTAAGGGACACCCTTTCGATCATATGTACATAAACCATTTAAATGTGCATTTTGCAGCAGTGTAAAATTTAACACATTCATCCATTTTACGTTTTAACAACTAAATAGATGTACGAATATTTATATACAAAGTGTTGCTTGGCTGGCTTTAATAGATGAATGAATAAATGTATGGAAACAACTGTTTAGAATGAAGAAAAGTGTTAAAAAAAATACGAGCATAACACATACAACATTTGAACAAAAGGATATAATAAAAATGTAACCGAGCTGAAATTTATAGACTCTAGATTTTTTTTTGTTACTTTTGCTTATAATGTTAAAGTTACATACAAGTATATAGTAGTAATGTAGAACGTTATAGGTATGCTTATAAAACTAGCAGTGTGTAATACATCATAGATTCTACAGCCACCTTTTCGTCTTCAGTGAAGTAATGACATTGTCCTTGATTCATTGATAGCTGTACCCTCCTCTTATTAAGTTTTTCATTCCGTATGTAACACATCGAAATTAAAATTGGTCATGGGATCCCGTATGTGGAAATACGTTTTTTATCACTACCCACTAAAAACTACTTCTTCGCCATAAGCAGGTTTGTAAGGGAATGTTGAGTTAACACTCCCTTACAAACCTGCTTACTAGGTGCATTTTTGTAAGCATATTGGATGCTCAGAAATAATTGCTCCAATAAAGCACAAAAATAATGTATTACCATCACTAAAGTATTTATGTCTGAAAAGTGTGTATGAAGGAAGTGCTCCTCGTAAGCACACAAATAATACTACAGTTTTAGTTTCTAAATAGAGTGTAGTCGAAACATTGGTTTTCACTTTTGCACATGCGTGCACGTCCGTTCACAAAAAAACTGAATTATCCGAATTTTCGTTTTGCTGTTTGTTGCTCGTTAGTCGTCGTATAATTTATAGTTTTTTTCTCTCTGACTTACGGTAGTGCATACTAGTTTCCCTACTGTAAGCGAATGTATTTAAAAATGTCTGTTTATATTCGTAATTTATAGAAAATTTATATTTCTATCCATGTCTTACAGTAGTGCATCTAGTATGCACTACTGTAAGGCAAAAATATCTTTGCGCTTGTGTATGCCAATAAAATTATGAGCTGCTTCCACAATCTCGATTATTTTTTGCTGGGTTATAGATCAAACCCGATTTTAACTGGAAAATACTTGTTTTTTTCATCCCGTCAAATGAAGTTTAATATTTTTCCCGAAGTAATCTAGTTAAATCTAAAAAATGTCATTAACTGTTTGTAGTTTATTTAAAAAATATTACGTTTTGTCGTTTTTAGAAGAAAAAACATTTGTTCAATGTTCAGTTTTTTTAAATGACTATTTCTGTAAGTAAAAATAAGTGATTCTTCTTTAATTTTTAATGATTTGTGTACGTTATTCCTTTTTTTTAATTTGTTGGCATTTTTTAAAGAGAAGTCATCAGTTTTTACCTACTTGTGTTGATTATTTTTTTTGTAGACAAAAAATTCAAAATTTTTTTTATAGAAATATAACAACATGTTTGTATCAAGTGACTTTGGTACGATGGGTAGAGTGTCTGGCCAGAATGTATTTAATTGTGGGATCGATTCCCCAAAAATTTTATTAAAAATTTTTTAAAATAAAATTCAATAGAAAAATTTTCAAAATAAAATGATGAAGCGGTGTCATCAATAACATTTTTATTTACTTTCAATTATTTGTTATTTTCTATTTTTAAAAACTTACATATTTTTTCCATATCCACCAAGATTTGAACGCCGGACCTCTTGTTCGGGCTCAGCCTCTAGCCACTTGTCTACAGAATATCAACAAATAATAACACTAAAAAGCAGTTTTGTTTGTTGTGTGCTAAATATAACGCTAAAATTTGTGTGTAACTATGCTCTGCTAAAAGCTGTGAGAGGGAAAGAGAGGGATATTGTACAATAATAAAATGTGTGTATGTATGTGTATAACAAAAAATGTTGAGTCTTCACATAAGCAAACGTTTGACGTTATCTAACTAAGTAGTGGTGCGAGATTTTCATCTATAGATAGCTAAACTAGCTAAGGCGTCGTAGTTTTTTTTATTTAAATATGTGTCGTTACTTGTTCTTTCAATTTCGATAAAATGTTTCATCATATTGAAGAAAAGCTTCATCAATAACAAGAAATTTGTCATCAAAATTGATGACAGCAAGTGATGAAACCGTATCATCAATATGATGAAGCATTTTTCTTTGAGTGTAGTAAGATCACGATCAACTTACCAATAAACAAATATAGCGATTACACAATTTTCATCTTCTAATCCCCAATGGGAATTAGAATACGAAATTAAAAACAAATGCACAAATTTTTCAAATTGATTAAAAATTACAAAATTTTGGAACATTTTTGTTAATAAGTCGAAAAATTTTGACTTTTTGACACAAGATGGGTATTTTAATTACCTTTAATCTGATACCAAATATGCCAATGTTTATTTTGGTTAAATATGCGTAAATCGTAAAAAACTGAAAAAGGTTAATTTGCCCCCGTACAAGTCGACCCTCCTAAAAAAGATTTTTGGCCGCGAAAAAAATACGTATCTAATTAGTTTTCGTTTTGAACAACATATCCAAATTTCATGAAGATTGTAGGTGACAACAGGGAGACTTCTTTGTTAGTTATACAACTTCCCAAGACATATAACGTGTGGCAGACCATTTGATTAAGGAATACGAGCTTCATTTTTGAAATTTATTGAAACTATCTAGCATTTTTTTAATTCTTCAAATTCTTCAAGTTCAAGATTTTAACATTTTTTTCTGCAGAAAAAATTTTTGGTTTTGACTCAAAACTTTTGAGATATTTGATATTTCTCATATTTTTAACCATATTTCCCTTTCTTATCCACTCAAATCCTATTTTTCCAATATTTGACAGTTTTCCTTGATTTTTAACAAAACATTTTTTTTATCGGAATTTACATTTTTTTTTTTTTGAATTTTACATTTTATTTGTTATTTTAGAAATTTTCAAATTCACAAGAATTCCTTGTAAGTTTTATTGCGCCAAAAAATTTTTAATTTAAAATTTTATTGGTAAAAAGCTTGTAAAATTATAAAAAAAGCTCATAATTTTTACTAGGAATTCTCGTAAAATATGTGGTAGCAAAAAATCTGGTAAATTCACGAGACGTCTTTGCAAGATTTATCGCGTCAAAAAAATTGTAAATTTGCAATTTTGTTGGTAAAAAACTCGTAAAATTAGAAGGAATTCTTTTCAAATAGGAGGTAGAAATAAAAATAAAAATTACAAGTTTCTCTGCCATTTAACAAGTTTTTTGCGTAAAAAAAATCGTAATGCTTTGTCGGACGAGCAAAACCATGGATAAGTTTTTTGAAAAAAAAAAGTGATGGGAAAGCTATAAAATCATAAAATTTATTAGTTTTTGCCGAAGGTGGTTTGTTTTTCATGATCGTTTAGATAATTTTTTTTTGGCTTTTTCTAAATCTGATAATTTTTCAATAAAAGAAATTCTTTCTACATAGAAAATATCAGAGGATAAAAAAATTATTTGTTATAGAATCAATGTCTCAGAATCTAAGACTTCTTCTTTACGAAAAATGTCTCAGAACCTAAGACTTTTTTCGTATAGAATCATTTTTGGATTCTAAGTACTTTTTTCCACAGAAAAAGTCTCAGATTCTGAGAAATTTTACAATAGAAAAATTCTCATATTTTAAAGCATTTTTGAGATATTTTTCCTATAGAACAGGTCGCAGATTATTAGATTTGTTCGAAATAAAATTTCAGATTCTGAGATCTTTATCTATAGAGAATGTCTCAGACCTTTTCCCATAGAAAATGTCTCAGATTCTGAGAGATTTTTCGTAAACAAAAAAGTGTAAAATTCTGGCACATTTTCACATAAAAAAGTGATAGATTCTGAGAAATTTCTCCTTTATAAAAAGTCTCAGATTGTAAGAACTTTTTCAGTCAGAAAAAGAATAACATTCTGATTAAAAGACCATTTTCCTATACAAAAAGTCTGAGATTCTGAGACCCCTTCCAAAAGAAAAAGTCACAGTTTCTGAGACGTTTTTCCTATTGAAAAAAGTTTTAGATTTAGATTCCATTTTCTTATATAAAAAAAACATTTTTTCAAAAGAAAACGCCTCAGACTTTGATATCTTTTTCCTATAGAAAAATTCATAGATTCTGAGACCTGTTTCCCAAAGAAAAAGTGTCAGCGTCTGAGTAATTTTACCTATATAATAAGTCTAAAATTTTGAAATTCTGAGACCTTATTCCTATAGAGAAAGTCTTAGATTCTGACCTTTTTCCCATAGAAAAAGTCACAGATTCTGCGACCTTCTTTCAATTGGGTAAGTTTCAACTTCTGAGACTTTTTTTCAGACTTTGAGACCTTTTTCTTTTTAAAAAAGATTTAGATTTTGAGACCTTTTCCCTTAAAATAAGTTTCAAATTCAGAGATTCTGAGACCTTTTTCCCATAGAAAAAGTCTCATATTCTGCGACCTTTTTTCAAATAAATAATTCTCAAATTTTTATACCTCAGTAGACAAAGTCTCAGATTCTGAGACTTTTAGAATTTGGGAATTCTTCTACAAAAATCCGATAAAGAAAATGTTTGAAGATGTAAACATTTGAGATTTTTTGTACCTTTTTCTATGGAAAAAGTCTCAGATTCTGTGACCGATTCTAACACATTCTGAAAAAGTTTTCCAAAATAGTTTTTCAATCGTTAGACTACATATATTTTAAAGATTTTAAGATATTATTCCTATACAGTAGACAAACATTTTTTATGTAATCCAAATTAAGATCTTGTAACATTTTTCTATACAAAAAAAAAAAACATATTCTAAGTAATTTTTTTATACCAAAATTCATAATAATATTGACAGATATTTTTTCACAGAAAATTTTCAGATTAAGTCACATTTTTCCTTTAAAAATTTTCAAATTTTCCCTATAAACATTTTCAGATTTTTTTCTATGAAAAATTTTTGGATTTCGAGATTTTTTTTAGAAAATTTCCTTCCAGTTTTTTTTTCTTCTTTTTCGTTCTTTTTCTGTCTTTTTCCTTTTTTTTTCTTTTTGAAATTTGGTCTGGGGGAAAATTTTTCCTTCCCCCACTCCCCCTTGTACCCGCGTATGATTATAAAGAAGTATTTTGTGTGAAAATTCATGCCAAAACATCGGGACTTTAGAATTAGTTCATTGTAACCGAGAATTCGTTATAACCGAGTTCATTATAACCGAGTTTGACTGTATAAACAAGTTCCCAGATTCTAAAAGATTTTTTTTTACATAGAAAAAATCTAAGATTCTGAAATAATTTCCCTTTGCATATTGCTCCAATTTTTGTGATCATTTCTGTAAATACAATACACTTAGTATATTGTAGCAACATTTACTAAATAAATGCTTGGTTATTCAGAAAGTTTACCCAACCTACGTGTAAATGAATGGAAATGTTTTATATGAGTTTAGACCTCATAACGGATACAGGATGTTCTATGAGTGCTTAAAGCAGTTTATATTCACAAATACAACATACTGACTACTGCAACACATACATACATATTGTTACTTATTGTTTCTGTTACTCTTTCTTTCATTATTTTGCCGCAAAATGCTACTGTTCTCTTATGGGTCGGGATATATGAACAACACCATCTGCACTTAAGTCTTTAATGGTGAGCAAACACTTGAATATTTGTAACACACACGGACGTTATTGTACATATATTTTTGTACTTAAAATATAGCTAGTCAGCAACATTCATCTACCTCTACATTTGCTACTAGCAGTTCTTTTTTTTTTTTTTTGTACAGGTCCACATCCTTAAGCGATAAAGGTGTTGCTTTAACCATTGTATACAAGTACTTTCTATTGCATCCATCATGTTAAAGTTCTACTTATATTTCTTTTTTTTGTTTTCGATGGAAGTTGGTTACAAACTTTTTTATTCTCTTCTTCTAACTTTAATTTTAATAAACTTCTAACATGTGGATGAATGAGTATTGGACGATGCAGCCAGTGTGTTGCAAGTGCATGTGTTTATCTTGCATTACGGGGGCGACATAATGAGTTTGAAGTCGCATGTATGCTAAGATTGATTACCTTTTAAGTAAAGTGAATGGGTTGCTTTTTTAAATGTATTTCATTGCAAATGGATTGCTTTAGTTGATTTAACTAGATAATCAGCAAAATTAAATAATTTTTCATTTATATATTTGACATCTTCCTGAACACCTGAATGGTAGGTAGTACAGTTTATGTTATTTCTTAGCAATTTTTTAATAGAAAAAATTTCCGTTTGTGATTCATATATTTCCTTAAAAAGTATTTTGTATAAAAAGCATCTCTTTCTTCTTAGATTCTGAAACATTTTTCCTACAGAAAAAGTATCAGTTTTTGAGACATTTTTCCTTAAGTAAAAATATCAGGTTCTGAGTCATTTTTACTTTAGAAAAAGTATCAGATTTTGAGAAATTTTTCCAATAGAAATAGTCTCATATTTTGAGACATTTTTCCTATAGAAAAAGTCTTAGATTCTGAGACATTTTTTCTATAGAAAAAGTCTCAGACTATGAGACAATTTTACTATAGAAAAAATCTCAGATTCTGAAGCATTTTTCCTTTAGAAAAAGTACAGATTCTGAGAAATTTTCCAAATGAAAAATTCTCAGATTCTAAGACCATTTTTCCTATAGAAATTGTCTTGGATTCTGAGACATTTTTCCTATAAAAAAAATTCTCAGATTCTGAGATATTTATAATGTGGAAAGAGTTCCAGATTCTGATATATTTTTCTTATACAAAAAGTCTCAGATTTTGATACATTTTTCCTATAGAAAAAGTCTCAGATTATGAGAGATTTTTTCTATAAAAAAAGTCTCAGATTCTGAGACATTTTTCCTATACAAAAAGTCTCAGATTCTAAGACATTTTTGCTATAGAAAAAGTCTCAGATTCTGAGATATTTTTCTATAGAAAAAGTCTCAGATTCTGGGACATTTTTCCTTTAGAAAAAATCTCAGATTCCGAAACATTTTTCCTATAGAAAAAGTACAGATTCTGAGTCATTTTTCCTTTAGAAAAAATCTCAGATTCTGAGACATTTTTCTTATAAAAAAAGTCTCAGATTCTGAGACATTTTTCTTATAAAAAAAGTCTCAGATTCTGAGACATTTTTCTTATAGAAAAAGTCTCAGATTCTGAGACATTTTTCTTATAGAAAAAGTCTCAGATTCTGAGACATTTTTCTTATAGAAAAAGTCTCAGATTCTGAGACATTTTTCTTATAGAAAAAGTCTCAGATTCTCAGACATTTTTCTTATAGAAAAAGTCTCAAATTCTGAGACAATTTTCCTATAGAAATAGTCTCAGATTCTAAGATATTTTTCTTATAGAAAAAGTCTCAGATTCTGAGACATTTTTCTTATAGAAAAGTCTCAGATTCTGAGACATTTTTGTTATAGAAAAAGTCTAAGATTCTGAGACATTTTTCTTATAGAAAAAGTCTCAGATTCAGAGACATTTTTCTTATAGAAAAAGCCTTAGATTCTGAGACATTTTTCCTATAGAAAAAGTATCAGATTCTGAGACATTTTTCTTATAGAAAAAGTCTCAGATTCTGAGACATTTTTTCTTATAGAAAAAGTATCAGATTCTGAGACATTTTTCTTATAGAAAAAGTCTCAGATTCTGAGACATTTTTCTTATAGAAAAAGTCTCAGATTCTGAGACATTTTTCTTATAGAAAAAGTCTCAGATTCTGAGACATTTTTCTTATAGAAAACGTCTCAGATTCTGAGACATTTTTCTTATAGAAAAAGTCTCAGATTCTGAGACATTTTTCTTATAGAAAAAGTCTCAGATTCTGAGACATTTTTCTTATAGAAAAAGTCTCAGATTCTGAGACATTTTTCTTATAGAAAAAGTCTCAGATTCTGAGACATTTTTCTTATAGAAAAAGTCTCAGATTCTGAGACATTTTTCTTATAGAAAAAGTCTCAGATTCTGAGACATTTTTCTTATAGAAAAAGTCTCAGATTCTGAGACATTTTTCTTATAGAAAAAGTCTCAGATTCTGAGACATTTTTCTTATAGAAAAAGTCTCAGATTCTGTTTTTCTTATAGAAAAAGTCTCAGATTCTGAGACACATACAAAAAGTCACAGATTCTGATATATTTCTCCTATAACATCTCAGATTCTGAAACATTTTTCTTTTAAAAAAAGTCTTGGATTCTAATAGATTTTTCCTATTGGAAAAAAAATCAGATTCTGACACATTTTTCCTAAAGAAAAAAACTGAGACATTTTTCTTATGGAAAAAGTATCAGATTCTGAGACATTTTTCTTATAGAAAAAGTCTCAGATTCTGAGACATTTGTCTTATAGAAAAAGTCTCAGATTCTGAGACATTTGTCTTATAGAAAAAGTCTCAGATTCTGAGACAGTTTTCGTATAGAAAATGTCTCAGATTCTGAGACATGTTCCTATAGAAAAAGTCTCAGATTTTGAGACATTTTTCTTATAAAAAAAGTCTCAGATTCTTAAACATTTTTCTGATAGAAAAAGTCTCACACAGAACAAAATATGGAGGAAACAAATTTGAGTAATCACTTGTTTAAAGTTTAATACAAAAATTGAGTAAGTTTTTAATTGACGCAATTAAAAATTTACTTAAAAATTTTAAAAACAATTTAAGTAAATAATTTAATAAAAATTAATTTTTTTTTTAATTTTTTTTTTTAACTCTCATAGTTTTTGAATTCTCGTTTAGTTTATAGTTTTTGTGTATGTCTATGAAAGTTTGTAATCGTCTTTATAAAATTTCCCTATGTTTTTGAGACATAAATATGTTTGGTAAAGTTTGAAAAAATAAGTTTTTTGTTTTTTTTTTCTGTAAAAAGATTTAAAACTTTTTTAAACTTTTAAAAAAGAGAATATATAAATTTTAAGCAAATTTTTAATTTTGTCAATTAAAAATATACTCAAATTTTTTTTAAACATTTAATAAATTTTTATTAAAAATTTACTCTATACTATTAAATCGTTTACTGGTACAAAATTGAGTAATTTCTATTACAAATTTACTCAAATATTTTTTTTATTTTTTTCTGTTTAGATTCTGAGGCATTTTTCCTAAAGATTGAGAGACATTTTTCCTATAGAAAAAGTTTGAGATTCTAAAACATTTTTTTCTATAGAAAAGTCTCAGTTTCTGAGAAATTTTTTCTGTAGAAAAGTCTTTTTTACACATTTTTTTCTCTTTGAAAAATAATTTCCGGATATCAAAATGTGCTAAAAAAACCTTTTTAAGTTCTTAGAATATAAATTGCAAGTTTCAAAAACAATATTTTCACGAGAAAGTACCAAAGTAATTTTCGAATTTCAAGTTTCTCTGACCATTATTATAAAAAACATGTATAAAAAAAAAATTCGACCGAATCTATGAATTCGCTCCACAATGCCCTTTTTAAAGAATAGCAAATTTTTTAATGTGAAAAAAATTAACAATTTTGATTAGAAATATTTTATTTTGCAAAAAAAACTTTTTTTGTCAGTTTTGTAAAAAAAAAAATAATTTACTAATCTTTTTTTCGAGTGTAAAATTTTTTTCGAGTGTAAATTTTTTTTTTTAGTGTAAAAATATTTCTGAGTGACAAAAATACTCCGTTAAGTAATTTTGTGGCTTTAGATGGTTTTTAAAGCTTGTTTTTTTAAAACTCGGATTTTTCAACACGGGAATTTTAGGTGAAACCAATCTGAAATTCAGGGTTTTGCTTATATCTTTTGAACCACTGAACCGATTTGGCTGAAATTTAAAAGGAGCTAAACCAGAGGAACGACAAATATTTATGCCACACTTCAGCACCCTCAGAATTGTCCTTCTAAAGTTACCGTGTGTTTTATCTCGTAAATTCACGAAAAACCCTTGCCGAAATTCAGTCTTTTGCTCATAACTTTTGAACCACTGGACCGATTTCACTGGATTACAATACCAACCTGACCAGGTAAATGCCCAACATATATGCTAAACTTCAGGAGCCTCCGTAAAGTCTTTCAAAAGTTAGCGTGTTTTCAACAGACAGACAGATGGACAGACGGACGGACGGACGGGCATCTCTAGATCGTCTTAAAATCGATCTAGGATCAGGAATATATATACTTTATGGGGTCTTAGACCAATATTTTGAGGTGTTACAAACGGAATGATAAACTTATATATACCCTCTATCCAGTGACGTTCCGTCTAATGTGCGGAGGTGTTCTCTGAACACCTAGCATTTTTCCCTCAAATAAGTCAGTTTTATATTTTTATAATTTTTTTCAAAGGTTCAAAAATATTTTCGCACACATAATTCGTCATGTACTCAAAGCAAAAAATTTACACTTTCAGTTGGTATATAATTTTTTATTTTCCGTCGTTTCATAAAAAAGTTATGCCAAATTTTGTAAGCATTAATGCAATTGTTTCCAACAGTTAAGTGAATGTCCGACAAAATTTAAAGAACAAACGAAGTTGTTGGGTTGTTCTTAACTTTGTTGCGCACACTCAACTAGTGTTAAATTACAACAACTACAACAACCAAAATTTAAATTTTTAAAGGCATTTTTGTGCGGCAAATTAAGTAGCACACGTAACTTTAAGAGGTGATATCTTTTTACTGGAAAGAGCTATTGCTTTAATTTAAAAGCCATATAATACTTTGCGATTTTATCTATGATTGTCATTAAAGATATCATTTAAATTTTACATGCAAGGTTGCCAAATGGTTGTCTAAAAAACACACCTTTTTACACGTTTTTTGATTTTAAACAACAAAAAAAATTATTTTTTTGTTTTAAATATTGAAAAACATGAAGGTTTGTTTGATGCACGTTAATTTTATTGTGATGATGTGAGGAAGAAAATATTTCGGCGATTGTTAATATTTTCAATTAAAGAAAATAGGGTGCATTGCGTATTGCCATTTATTTTTGGCAAAAAAAAATATTTTTCGCCAACATTAATTGTAACGCAAAATTCGTATTAAAACAATTTTTTTAAATACCGGTGCACATTGGTTCCAAATCAAAATCTAGCTGGACAAAAGTCCAAAAATTAGTGTCCTTAAAATTGGGAATTAATAGTGCTAGGGGCAAGCTAAGGGTGTGTTCTGATCAAACTAATAACCATTTTTTGGAATTAGGTCTTTAACTTTGTTAAATATGCGAATGAAATAACATTTTTGGTATCCAATATTTAAAAAAAAAATATATATATTTAAGTGTTCAACTAATAACATCATATTATCCATGTTACATCAATGGTTTCAAAACGGTTTATGTACAAGAAAGCTACAGATTTATACTTATTCTGGACATTAATAAGAAATTTATTATCGATCTTCTTCTTATATTTTTTGTACTTTGAAGTATGGTCAATAATAACAAAATTTTTGAGGACTTATGAAACTTTCGCAGCTTGCCAAAACCGAATCCAGGCATATCATGTCGAATTACTACATACAACTTATAGGTAATTTATTACTGAACGTTGTCATGCAGACATTTCTTGCAGGTTTTTGCAGGTTTAAAATTAATCACAGTTTTTATGAAAATAGATTTTCGCCTAAAATTTTTTTTCTAAATAAAGTATCGAATTTTTGTAAGTTTTTAATAACTTTTAAATATTATAATTATGCTTAGCTTAAATAAAGCATTAAATGTGATGATTCCTATTAAACCGCGGCCAACTACACACTTCGACTAAATTCAAGAATGTCCGTCCGTCTGTCCTTCTGTCTGTCTGTAGAGGACACGATACAGTCCAAAATAAAAGAGCTAGACTTCCGAAATTTGGCACGAATATGTCTTATATTCCTAGGCAGGTTAAGTTTGGAAATGGATAAAATCGGACCAAGGGGAAAAAGTTCCCCCTTGAAGAACTAAACCAACCTAAGAAAAATCGCATTTTTTGCAGAGTTTTTTGTACTTTTGCTAAGCAAATGCAACATTGTTCTCTCCGATGAAGTTCGAAATGGCAAGGGGAAGGTGCTCCCTAACGTTCGGCATAGCCGAATTTAACACACTCACTTGTTTTTTTTTCAATTACACTTCTCGACAAAATTTTTTTTATTTTTTAGAGATTACAAAACTTTAAAAAATCAGTTTTTGCATTTTATATTTCTGTTCTGCATATAAACCATTTTTGTCATTAATGAATTACTGAAATTAGAAAAAAAATAAAAATTTGTCGATTAGTGTAATTGTCTTAGAAAAATTTAAACACGTTTTTTGAACTCAGCGACCCCAAAAACATATAAAACGGTGATAAAATAATTTTGTCCAGCTAGATTTGGACTTGGAACCACTGTGCGGTGTAGGCATTTTTAAAGATACAAATATTTTTATTTAAAAACAAATTTACTGGTTAATTTTTTAAGTAAACTAATAAAGTTAATTACACAATTATTTTAGTGTGTCAACTAGTGTACTTTTTATTAAATCACACAACTCTACATATTCAGAAAAATTCACTTTTCCAGCAATTGCAATACATAAACTATATTTATTTTGAATTTCTGATTTAAAATCTGACTTCCAATTGTTTCTATCGCGTATCGTTTTTCAGAAAATCGCGTTTGAAAATGCAAACCCCCCAAATTTAGTACTTTTTTCATTCCACTATTACGTATTTCTACATTGGTGTCAAAAATAGGACTTAATTTTATAGACAAATTAATGTCGTGATTTTAAATCGCATTTTTGACTTAAAATAACTCAACTGTGATCATTATTGACCGTCATCTTTTAATTCCAAATCTGCGATCAACAAATTTCTAGAACCTTTTGTTTTTTGTACTTTTTGTGTATTGAAAAAGCAAAATTTCTTGAAAAGGGCAATAAAATTTGTTTTCTTGTTGGGCCGACAAGATATAGCCCTGCATAAGCATAAGCATAAGGGTGGGTATAAGCTTACTTTTTGTAACTGTGCACAGAAAGTCATTTCAGAACAAGTTCTAAAAATTTTAAATTTTGCGGAAAAAATTCAATTAATTAAGGAATTTTGTTAGTTTTGTGTTTAAAATATTTTTATGACAAAACGTGATACTTCTCTTCCAAAAATTGAGTTGTGCCTTGTTAGGTTTATATTAATGGTGAACACCCTGATGAAAACCTCACGGCACGTCCCTGCCTCTATCACTAGAGTGGAGGGTATAAAAAACAAGTAAGAAAGTTAGAGTCGGTCAAGACCGGCCATATAATACCCTACACCAGTGTTTTGTCAAATCTTTTATAAGTGTACAAAACACTCACAAACCAAATTTGAGTGGCATACGCTTCTTTTTGTATAAACCGATAACAATAAACCGATTTAACTGAATATTGGGCGAAATTTTCATAGATTTTGTAAGGTTATTAAAGTATGCGTTTAACACAGACAAACAAAATTTAAATTATTTATTTTAATTATATATTTTCTTTTTTTCATGAAATTTTAGAGATTTATATGAATATCAGGAAGGTGGCGCGTATGGGAACTACAAGAATAACTGGTCCGATTCCTTCAAAATTCGGAATGGTGAATTGTAAAAATACAAAAGACGTTTACCTGCCAAATTTCGAAAGGGTATCTCTTATAATACTGTTATTAGAGTCATTTGAGTCAAAATTTTTATTTTTTTTTTAATTTCAGAATTTCAGAATTTCAAGTGGGATAATTTTTTAACAAATGAAGAGCTTTCCGAGTTGTGGAAAACACTTAAAAAAAATATGCAATACAACTATTATCCAATATCTTGAAACACATTAAAATATTTTTTTTATGATTATGGGATTCTGACACATTTCTCTTATAGAAAAATCTCAGACTTGGAAAAAAAATTTAGATTCAAAAATTTTTTTTTTAATTTGTTTTTTATTCTATTTTACCAGATTGGAGATATTCTTGACTGAGACCTTTGCCTCTGTCAACATTAAAAATAATTGTTAAATAGTCATTATTTTCTTTTTTACATCTTAGATTAAAATAATATTTACACAACACCTTTAAAGAACATGTTAAAGAGTTTCCTGATTTTGTCACCCACTTGAAAAATTGTTAAGATCATAAAGTAAAATAGCACCTCTTCAAAGCAGAACAATACAAATAACAATAAAAAAAAAAACAGAAATATAACACCAAACAGTAGAATTTTGCACTCGAAAAATTGAAACAATACTGAGGGCATCATACTGGGGCTCTTATACATTTGAAAACGCATTCGTTGTTATATTCCTCTAAAAATGCAGTGACTTAAAAATCGACAACAAAACTAAGAATATGAGTTGAGTTCTATTCAGTTGAATGGTAACAAAAGATTCAAAGGACAACAAAAGGAATAAAAAGCAAACAAAAAAAAACAAACAAAAACACAAGAAAGGACTCATTTTACACAAACAACTAAAAATGAAAAAGAAGAAATTGACATAAAGTCAAACCAAGTTGGAAATATATATTTACTCAACTGCAACCCTTTTTTAACAAATTTGAATATTAACGTCATCATAACCAGCAACATACAAAAAAAAAACAAAAACAATAGCAGCCGCTACAAAATTATTCATTCAACAAAAAGAACAATAGATTTACAAAACCAAAGAAAGTAATGACGGACATGAAGGTGACGGTGAGTTAAATAGCAAATATGTATTTTTAACGCTGCTATCCTTTCATTTCTTATCAACATAATTTTTTTACATGGCAAAAAAAAACATAATAATTGTCAAATCATTCTAACTTTATTTTAAACCTAAGCACCGAATGAAGCTTAACGGCTACTTTATTTTATAATAATATTTTATTGTTGTTATTTTTTTGTTGCTGCTGATGGTGGTGGTTTTTATTAAGGTTGTGGGTGGATTTATGTTAAGCAAGTCTGTTTTTTTTTTCTGTAGTCCCTAATATTTCAATATTTTGCATTGTCTCTGCGCTCCTTTAGAATATTTAGTTTATGGCACGAGAGCAACGTCTGTTAACAATAGACCGGATGTGAAGCCCGAGCATTCAATTGTTGTATTCTATAAACAAACAACACAAAAAAACCAGACGCGAATTTCATCCTTGTGACTCTTATTTTATTTTTTTTTATATTCTAAATAAAAAGTATTTTTTTTTTTCCATAACATTGATAATGGTTGTTAATGGTCCCACATAAACTAAAAGACTATTATGTTTTTAACACTAAATAGCTAAAACGGAAAGATGTTTTAAAGATTAATATTTAATTTTTAAACAAACTTTTTTCTTAGCCATTTTAAGATAAAATTTGCAAGTTTTAAATTAGAGCTTAAGAAGTTGTGATTCTTAAAATTCCTCAAAAGAGAAAAATAAGTTAAATATTTTGTATACCCTACACTTAATGGTCGAGGAAGAATTTAAAAATGATTTTAGATTTTTTTTTACAAACCGCATAATTATTTTGAGAATTATATTTTGAGTAAGTTTATTCTAGCTCGAGGTCATTATTTTCTTTACTAATTAAAACTATGATATTCTCATAGATTAGTTTTCAAGAAAATTATTTTTCTGTTTTAAATTTATTTATGTTGGTCATTTTTTGCAAGACTTAATCGACACGTGTTTCGGGATTTGTCAGATCCCATTGTCAAGATTATTTAGGAAAAATAAAAACCCCATAGAGAAAAGTCTTTAATGACAATCGTTAATGATCAAACTAAAATATAAATAGGGCATTCCATGTCAAATCGGACACTTTGAATATTTTTTTTTTTTTTTCGATTTTCCCAATTTGTTGACAGTTTTTAGTACCCTTCGAAAACTCCTTCGTGGTAAATTTTCAGATTTTTTTGATGACCCGTTCAAAAGATATCGAATTTTTAAAAATTTGTAGTTTGTTCCTTTACTCAAACTTCTTTTACTTATAAATTCTTCAATAATGGTCCAAATTGAAAGTTTTTTTTTTCAAAATTTTTGTTTTTTACGTACTTTTTTAAAAAAAATCTTAAAAGTGCTTTAGTATGCGATTTTTAAGTTTTAAAATTTTAATCTCATTTTTGAAAATGTATGTACTCTAGGGCGTTTCATCAAAAACTTTTTTTTGGATTTTTGCTACTCTTGAAGCGGAATATGAATTCTTATGGCCTAAAAGATTTTTGAGATTTTTTTCAGATTTTTGGCGGGCCGGGATCAACTCTCTCAAATCGATTTTATGCTAAAAATGAGGCTATAAAACATAATTTTTTGTTTTTTTTTTGTTATGGTGCCTTGTTTTTACAAAAGTGGATAAATTACTTCAAAATAATGCTAGCCTCCTAAAAAAAAATATTCGCGGTAAAAATGATAATGTCAAAGGTCAATAATTTGACCTTAAAAGTAAAAATTTTGAATTTTCCAACATCAAAGCTCAATAACTTAAGAAATATGCAACGTAGGTTCGTGATGTTGACACCGTTTAATAGATATTTTAAATACCTTTCATTTTAATCCAAAATGACGTCTGTCATTTTAGTAAAAGTATTAAAAAAATTAAAAAAACTAACTTAACCTATTTTTTTCTTACATTTCACATGAGCTTAACCAACAAGTACATATGTTAGTATCTTATTATTAGGTAGAATGTCTGAGAATAGATAACTTATCATTTATGTATATGCGTTATGTGGTCCTATACCGATATTTCGATGTGTTACACACGGAATGCCAAAGTAAGTTTACAAAGAATGAGAATGACTTTCAAAACTTACTAATTAATGTTGATAATAATAGAAAAATTATACCTAATGTAAACAAAAAGGTTGTTGAAAAAGCGTAAGCGAAAGCTCTTTGAATATACTACTACTTTGGCACAAAATTACTTAAGAATTGTTTGGCTTTATATATTTTGTGTGAAAATAAATTGTGTTTGAGATTTAATTTTTATGTATTGTAATTTTAAATATATTTTCAGAATATTTATTATAATATTGTTATGCTTTTGATAATATTGTTATTCTTTTGATTTTGTATGATATACAGGGTGTTTCAAGTTCGAGTTTCTTTTTAAAATGCAAAATAAACACACTTTTTTAAAGGAAATTTATAATCTGTTTATTAATCTATATAGTAGAGGTGCTACCATTTATGAATAAAAAGTAAAATCTTCCAAAGGTCCCCGTGTGTACGCAGACACACGTCGATTCTTAAAGCAAAATGTTGGATAACATTTTGGCATAACTGTAGCTTTATCTCGGATATTCCACGCCGAATGTTGTCTTTCAATGCTAAAATTGTTTCTGGTTTATTTGTTTAAACACTCTCTTTAAGATGGTTCGAAAGAAAATAGTCCAAAGTCGTAAAATCTGACGATACTGGCGGCCAAATTGCTTCAGATCGTAGTGAAATTATTCTTCCGGGAATTTCGCTTAAATAAATTCATTGTTTCGTTGGCTGTGTGGTATGGCGTACCACATTGTTGAAACCTCATATTGTTAATATCATTATCATCAACAATAGGCAAAAAAAAGTTGTCAATATATCACGATACCGTAATCCATTGACGGTGGCGGTCTTGGCTGCCAAATCTTCGTGAAATCATTCTTTCCGGGAATTCGGCTCGCAATAAATTCGTTGTTTCGTTGGCTGCATGGCATGGCGCACCATCTTGTTGAAACCACATATCGTTAATTCGATATCATAAAAAATAGGCGAAGAAAAAGTTGTCTACATGTCACAATATCATAATCTGTTATCGGTAAAAATGTCATCGAAAATTTCGCTAAAGGAATCGACGTGATCCCGGGATCAACTCGCTCAAATCGATTTTATGCTAAAAATGAGGTTATCAAACATAATTTTTTGTTTTTTTTTTTTTGTTATGGTGCCTTGTTTTTACAAAAGTGGATAAATTACTTCAAAATAATGCTAGCCTCCTAAAAAAAATATTCGCGGTAAAATGATAAGGTCAAAGGTCAATAATTTGACCTTAAAAGTATAAATTTTGAATTTTCCAACATCAAAGCTCAATAACTTAAGAAATATGCAACGTAGGTTCGTGATGTTGATACCGTTTAATAGATTTTTTAAATACCTTTCATTTAAGTCCAAAATGACGTCTGTCATTTTAGAAAAAGTATTAAAAAAATTAAAAAAACTAACTTAACCCATTTTTTTTCTTACATTTCACATGAGCATAACCAACAAGTACATATGTTAGTATCTTATTATTAGGTAGAATGTCTGAGAATAGATAACTCATCATTTATGTATATGCGTTATTTGGTCCTATACCGATATTTCGATGTGTTACACACGGAATGCCAAAGTAAGTTTACCCCCATACTCTGGTTAGAGGGTATAAAAATTAAGGAAAATGCCGAATCTCCAAAGCAAGAATATATTTTTATGAATATACAGGGTGTTTCAAGTTCGAGTTTCTTTTTCAAATGCAAAGTAAACATACATTTTTAGAGGAAACTTATTATCTCTTTATTAATATATATTGTAGAGATTCTACCATTTATGAATAATAAATTATATCTTAGAAATGTCCTCCGAGTGTGCACTTACACACGTCGATTCCTTTAGCGAAATTTTCGATGACATTTTTACCGATAACAGATTATGATATTGTGACATGTAGACAACTTTTTCTTCGCCTATTTTTTATGATATCGAATTAACGATATGTGGTTTCAACAAGATGGTGCGCCATGCCATGCAGCCAACGAAACAACGAATTTATTGCGAGCCGAATTCCCGGAAAGAATGATTTCACGAAGATTTGGCAGCCAAGACCGCCACCGTCAATGGATTACGGTATCGTGATATATTGACAACTTTTTTTTGCCTATTGTTGATGATAATGATATTAACAATATGAGGTTTCAACAATGTGGTACGCCATACCACACAGCCAACGAAACAATGAATTTATTTAAGCGAAATTCCCGGAAGAATAATTTCACTACGATCTGAAGCAATTTGGCCGCCAGTATCGTCAGATTTTACGACTTTGGACTATTTTCTTTCGAACCATCTTAAAGAGAGTGTTTAAACAAATAAACCAGAAACAATTTTAGCATTGAAAGACAACATTCGGCGTGGAATATCCGAGATAAAGCTACAGTTATGCCAAAATGTTATCCAACATTTTGCTTTAAGAATCGACGTGTGTCTGCGTACACACGGGGACCTTTGGAAGATTTTACTTTTTATTCATAAATGGTAGCACCTCTACTATATAGATTAATAAACAGATTATAAATTTCCTTTAAAAAAGTGTGTTTATTTTGCATTTTAAAAAGAAACTCGAACTTGAAACACCCTGTATATCATACAAAATCAAAAGAATAACAATATTATCAAAAGCATAACAATATTATAATAAATATTCTGAAAATATATTTAAAATTACAATACATAAAAATTAAATCTCAAACACAATTTATTTTCACACAAAATATATAAAGCCAAACAATTCTTAAGTAATTTTGTGCCAAAGTAGTAGTATATTCAAAGAGCTTTCGCTTACGCTTTTTCAACAACCTTTTTGTTTACATTAGGTATAATTTTTCTATTATTATCAACATTAATTAGTAAGTTTTGAAAGTCATTCTCATTCTTTGTAAACTTACTTTGGCATTCCGTGTGTAACACATCGAAATATCGGTATAGGACCACATAACGCATATACATAAATGATAAGTTATCTATTCTCAGACATTCTACCTAATAATAAGATACTAACATATGTACTTGTTGGTTAAGCTCATGTGAAATGTAAGAAAAAAATAGGTTAAGTTAGTTTTTTTAATTTTTTTAATACTTTTACTAAAATGACAGACGTCATTTTGGATTAAAATGAAAGGTATTTAAAATATCTATTAAACGGTGTCAACATCACGAACCTTCGTTGCATATTTCTTAAGTTATTGAGCTTTGATGTTGGAAAATTCAAAATTTTTACTTTTAAGGTCAAATTATTGACCTTTGACATTATCATTTTTACCGCGAATATTTTTTTTTAGGAGGCTAGCATTATTTTGAAGTAATTTATCCACTTTTGTAAAAACAAGGCACCATAACAAAAAAAAAACAAAAAATTATGTTTTATAGCCTCATTTTTAGCATAAAATCGATTTGAGAGAGTTGATCCCGGCCCGCCAAAAATCTGAAAAAAATCTCAAAAATCTTTTAGGCCATAAGAATTCATATTCCGCTTCAAGAGTAGCAAAAATCAAAAAAAAAGTTTTTGATGAAACGCCCTAATGTACTCTTTGATTTTTTGTGTAAAACTTCTATCGATTCCAAAAATTTTTTGCCCAGTAGGATCATGGGATAACAATTATTACTATTTTTTTAAATTTTTTGAAAAAATTTTATTGTTATTTTCCAATCTTAAAATTATTTCTACTGCTCCAATGCACGGTGGTTAATTCCGGCCAATAATCAATAACTTCTTTATTTCTGCGTATAAATTGCTTGAATTTAATAATCGAATAAAGAATAACATATTTGATACCTTGCCCAAAAGTTGGACCTACAAATACAGTGGTTGGCCAAATAATCATGGACGTCCCAAATGTATCAAACATGTCTGCATATAAACAGCAATAATTTTATGTCAGAATTAAGAATAATATATTTGATCTCTTTTCAAAACGTTGGACATACAAATATAGTGGTTGGCCAACTAAGCTTGGACGTGTCAAATGTATCAAACTAATTAAGATGGGGGTTGGAACTAAAAACACAGCCTTAGTGTTAGCAATTTTTAAAAAAATAGATACGCAATACTTTTTAGTTTTGTTTTTTTTTTTTTTTTATTTGAAATATTAACAATCGTAATATTTTTCAAAGTTTAAAAGACAAAGAATTGCCAGGGTTTGAAGTTAATTGTTAAACTACTGAACCGATTAAACTACTGAACCGATTTTTGATTTGTAGATTATTTAATTTTCTAATACTTATCGAGGCCCTTTTTTTAAAATTTCACCTAATTAATATTTGAATGGAAAAAGAAATTAAAATTTTTCTATTTTTTAAGTTTACGTTAGCATATCTTCAACAACAATCAAATTTTTTCCAAAAAAAATGGCCACGTTAAGTGCTAGAAAATGCAATTATCTACAAATCAAAAAAAATCATCAAAATCGATTTAGTAGTTTTTGGTGTAAAAATGCTGTCAATTTTTCCCTTAAAAAAAACAACACACGATTGACTGGCAACCCTGAAAATTCTAGTTGACCAAATTTTGTGTTATAAAATTTTTAAAAATACTAAAATTTTCTTTCTTTGAAATGAAAAAAAAATGTTTAAAAAAATTACTAACATTAAGAGCCCAGTCACAATTGGCACCACCGACGACGAACCACATCAAAAGAGAGAGCGACACATTAAAATTAAACGACAGACGACTGGACACATTTTATAAAGAAAATGACGCCCATATCAGTTACACATTTATTTTTTTTCTTTAGTGATTCTTTAAAAGCAGGTATACAGTGCTTCTTGTTTGCAACAGACGCACAATATATCAACTCCATTTGGAAAAATTAGCATATTTTGTTGAACATATGGCAACGCTACTTGACAGAAATTTGAAAAAAATGAGAAGGTGGTGAGAGAGAACTACAAAAATAGAATGTGGTAACCGAATGGGGTGCCAATTGTGACTCGGCTCTTAGGTTGTTATTTAGATCCAACCCCCCTAACCCACATTTTTTTTTTTTTATTTCGTCTTTTTAAGTTTTTTTTAAACACAAATCTATGGGTTTTAAGTATAACACAGGTTGACAAAAAATTAACTTTTTCAATTTGCCTGAACTTTGACAACTGATTTATATGGACTTTGGTGCGCTGGTAAAGAGTCAAAAACGTTCGTTTTTTACCAAGGCTATAATTGCTAACACTAATTTTAGAGCCTCAGTTTAAAATACGAAGTTAACTATATTGGATGCGAGGATTCCAAAACTGTTATTAACTTATTTCTGACAGCTTTAGTTTTCGAGTTATAACGCAAGAAAATTTCGAAAAATCGAAATCCAAGAGTTGACAAACCCTTTGCAAATGTCTGAGGTTGCTTAGTAAATGCTAATAAAAAGATAAAATTTTTCAATTATATGATTAAAAAAAATATGTTATTTCGTGGCTTTATAAATCGAAAACTTAAGCCTGCAGGAAAAAACTAATAGCATTTTTGAAATCCACGTTCCCTATTTAGTCTAAATCGTGTCCTCAAATTTTGGCACAGTGATAAACGTGCTTAGATTTAGGGCATGAATGAAATTTTTTTTAAATTTTATTTAAGTGATATCTCAAAAACTAAAGATGACTCAAAAAAAGGAAGAACATTTTTAAAATCAGCATAGTCAATATACCTTAAATTTTCATACACTTTTTTGATGCAAGACTAGTGTTGGTAAATATGGACTCACAAATATAGCCTACTTTCAAAGTTTCCGTAGGCTATATCTCGAAAACTAGAGCTGACCCAAAAAAACGGTACCCCAATTAACCATAATTAACTATCAGACCCCGGGCAAAAAAAAGTGTTGCCCTGTGTAAATGTTAGTATCTCTTCACATTCACTACTTTTGTAGGTTTAAAAAAGTCCACCATTTGCAAAAAATGAGTCCACTAAAAATGCTCTGGTTTAAAGAATCGGTAAAAGTAGGGGCTGAAATTTAAAATACTCCCTTTTAATAGTTAAAATAACAAATTCCTTTTTATAGCTAACCTCTAATAGCCTCTAATTGATTGTGACGGTCTTTCAAAATTAATTTTTTTTGAGTTTTTTTTTTTTTTTATTTTTATCTAATTTTCATACACATTACTTTAAGACAAAAACGCATACAAAATCTGCAAAACCACATGGAATGATTATTTACTATAGGAATTAAAAAACCATGTGCGAACTTACAAAAATAATCCGAAGAAAAATGCATAGCCAACTGTTATTAAAAACTAAAATATACATTTTAAAAAAAGCTGAAATGAGATGCAAAAAATACTCAACTTTGCACCACTTTGGACAATAATATAGTTTAACAAGGCCCCAAAAAAGATTTAAGTTGTATGTTTTGAAGTATTAGCTTTAATATAGCATAAAAATTTCATCAAGATTTAAAAAAAAAAAAAAATGATTTTTGGCCGGAATTGACCACCATAGCAATGGTGGAACTATTATTGAAAATCCGCGAATTCGCGAATATATTCGCGTTTGCGAATTTGTGGATTTTCGCGAAACTAAAAACTAATTTATTTTAATTGCTCCATAGTGTACCTGTGTGCAAAATTTCAAATAAATTAAAGAACACTTAATTAGATGCTGGGAGACATCTCATGGAATGAGCGATATTTAATTTTAAATTTTTTTTTTTATCTGAAATTATTAATATTTTATCATAATTAACATATTTAACAATTTAAAATAATAAAAAACTCAATAAAAATGGCGCCAGGGAGAAGCTATTAAGATATTCATGCCTAAGTCAACCCGGACAACGCCGGGCGCTTCAGCTAGTATCATATATAAAAATCCATGGAAAAATTTTTCTAAACTTAAAAAAAAAACTCAGAAACAAAAAATTTTAACTTAACTTAATCGAAAAATGTCTCAAAATTTGAGAACTGTTCCATAAGAAAAACGTCTCAGAATTTTCAGTAGGAGAATAACCTGATTCGAATAAGATTTTACGTCGCATTAAAAATTTTTAATATTGTTTTTTTTAATCCTTTTATGCTTTGGATAAGAAGAAAAATTTTAAACGAAACCAACAAAAACTAATTTCACACTTTGAAGTCTTATTTTTTAACACTATACAGACAAAAATTTAAAAATAATATTTTGATATTATATTATTCAAAAAAAAAATATCTTATAAATCATTTTAGATGATTACCTCGTTATTGTTGGCCACAAACACATATATGAAATGCCAACATCCATAAGATTATAAAAATAAAAATGAATAAAAATACAGGCAACACATACCAGTAATTTTATATATGCACAAACTCATACACACACACAAACACACATACACATCGAATAAGCCTCCTTTTTATTTTGGCTGTGATAATACTACATATAATAATATTTTGGCTAAATGCCAAAACAATTTGTCTCTAACACTAGATGAATTTAACAATAAATAAAAAAAAAAATAATAGGAAAATCGAGAAAAACCCCACCAAATAACACATTACAGTCGCAAAAAAATCATAAGGCATGACTGGAAATACAAAACTGCATTTGAACTTAATATTCGTTTTTATACAACTTTCTGAAAAAAAGTGTATAAAATGTCACAAATTCTAAAGCCAATAGAGTTGTCATACAGGTCGCACTTTATCATAGATTCAAGCATTTATACAAACATAGATTCCTTTTTTATGAACATATACAATGTATAGCAGACATACATATAAATGCATACATATATATTAGAGTGTCCCTTATTTTGGAAATGTTGGAAATCTTGAGACGGTACCCGCTCATTTTTTTCCTTTTGACTTAAAAATAACTCAGGAAAAATTTTACGCCCCTAGGACCACTTATCCCACCAAAATTTGATTTTGGTGGGATAAGTCTTTCAGCGCTAAAAAATTTTTAGCAAAAAAAAAATTTTGAGCCGCCGGGGTCCTACAGTAAAAAATTTTTAAAAAATATTTTTTTTTAGTTTTGACCAGCAACGGGTTTAGCTGCTATGTTGCTTTAAATGATATATATTCATAAAAAAATATTTTTTGTATCTGTGACATCTTTATCGTGTTCTAAAAAAGGGTAAAAAATGCATTGTTGATTTATTTCGATACACGATAAAGATGTCACAAATATGAAAAATATTTTTTTTTGGAATATATATCATTAAAAACAACATAACAACTAAAACCGTTACTTTTCAAAACTAAAAAAAAATATTTTTTAAAAATTTTTTACCGTAGGATCCCTACGGCTCAAAATTTTTTTTTCGAAAAAGATAAAGATGTCACAGATATGAATAATTTTTTTTTTGGAATATATATCATTTAAAGCAACATAGCAGCTAAAACCGTTGCTGGTCAAAACTAAAAAAAAATATTTTTTAAAAATTTTTTACTGTAGGACCCCGGCGGCTCAAAATTTTTTTTTTGCTAAAAATTTTTTAGCGCTGAAAGACTTATCCCACCAAAATCAAATTTTTTGTCGTGAATAAGCAAACCAAGTAATATAATAAATAATAACAAAAAAATTAAAAATCAAAAAAAAATTTTTTTGGTTTGTATGGAAAAATGATTTTTAAGGCCCCGCTCTTTAAGGCCCCGTCGCGTAGGGAAGGCGTGGTCCTAGGGGCGTAAAATTTTTCCTGAGTTATTTTTAAGTCAAAAGGAAAAAAATGAGCGGGTACCGTCTCAACATTTCGAACATTTCCAAAATAAGGGACACTCTAATATATATATATTATAAAAAAAGACAAAAGTTTTTTGAATAAATTTTAACGCGACATATGTTGGAATTAAAAAAAATCATGGAAATTATACACTGTATAATGTACAGACTTACGTCTATGAACAATGACGAATATTAAATGCTCTATAGAGTTTATGCACTAAACTAAAAACTCTGTGAAATTATCAATAAATTATGCTGAGACAGACAGCACACCGCACATTGGTTCCAAATCAAAATCTAGCTGGACAAAAGTCCAAAAATTAGTGTCCTTAAAATTGGGAATTAATAGTGCTAGGGGCAAGCTAAGGGTGTGTTCTGATCAAACTAATAACCATTTTGGAATTAGGTCTTTAACTTTGTTAAATATGCGAATGAAATAACATTTTTGGTATCCAATATTTAAAAAAAAAAATATATATATTTAAGTGTTCAACTAATAACATCATATTATCCATGTTACATCAATGGTTTCAAAACGGTTTATGTACAAGAAAGCTACAGATTTATACTTATTCTGGACATTAATAAGAAATTTATTATCGATCTTCTTCTTATATTTTTTGTACTTTGAAGTATGGTCAATAATAACAATATTTTTTAGGACTTATGAAACTTTCGCAGCTTGCCAAAACCGAATCCAGGCATATCATGTCGAATTACTACATACAACTTATAGGTAATTTATTACTGAACGTTGTCATGCAGACATTTCTTGCAGGTTTTTGCAGGTTTAAAATTAATCACAGTTTTTATGAAAATAGATTTTCGCCAAAAAATTTTTTTCTAAATAAAGTATCGAATTTTTGTAAGTTTTTAATAACTTTTAAGTATTATAATTATGCTTAGCTTAAATAAAGCATTAAATGTGATGATTCCTATTAAACCGCGGCCAACTACACACTTTGACTAAATTCAAAAATGTCCGTCCGTCAGTCCTTCTGTCCGTCTGTAGAGGACACGATACAGTCCAAAATAAAAGAGCTAGACTTCCGAAATTTGGCACGAATATGTCTTATATTCCTAGGCAGGTTAAGTTTGGAAATGGATAAAATCGGACCAAGGGGAAAAAGTTCCCCCTTGGAGAACTAAACCAACCTAAGAAAAATCGCATTTTTTGCAGAGTTTTTTGTACTTTTGCTAAGCAAATGCAACATTCTTCTCTCCGATGAAGTTCGAAATCGCAAGGGGAAGGTGCTCCCTAACGTTCGGGATAGCCGAATTTAACACACTCACTTGTTTTTTTCAATTACACTTCTCGACAAAATTTTTTTTATTTTTTAGAGATTACAAAACTTTAAAAAAATAAGTTTTTGCATTTCATATTTCTGTTCTGCATATAAACCATTTTTGTCATTAATGAATTACTGAAATTAGAAAAAAAATAAAAATTTGTCGATTAGTGTAATTGTCTTAGAAAAATTTAAACACGTTTTTTGAACTCAGCGACCCCAAAAACATATAAAACGGTGATAAAATAATTTTGTCCAGCTAGATTTGGACTTGGAACCACTGTGCACCGCACAGATGTTCCAAATCTACACAAAAAAAAACTTGTCAAATTATTAATTTTACCTATTTTACCAATAATTGACAGTTTTCCTTGTTTTTTAACAAACACAACTTAATCGAAACATATATTTTTTTTTTTTTGTAATTTTACAAATTTTTTTTTGTTATTTTACAAATTTCCAAGATAATTTTACAAAAAAAAATCTAGTAAATTCACGAGCATTCCTTGTAATTTTTATTGCGCCAAAAAACTGTAAATTTGCGATTTTATTGGTAAAAACCTT
Source organism: Pegoplata infirma (assembly GCA_963921195.1). Taxonomy (NCBI): domain Eukaryota; kingdom Metazoa; phylum Arthropoda; class Insecta; order Diptera; family Anthomyiidae; genus Pegoplata; species Pegoplata infirma. Next base: position 255,549,832 of record OY992536.1, on the reverse strand, counting down.
GTTAAACTACAAAATTATTGGTAAAAGCTTGTAAAATTACTAGGCATTTTTGTCAAATAGGAGGAAGGAAAAAAAAGTTACAAATTTTACTTGTAAGTTTTCAAGTTTTTTTTTTTTTTAGTGTAGATTATCTCGACTCTAAGGGGATAAAAAAGTGTACTTTGGAAAATTTTATATTTCCGGAAATAATGGTTCGATTACCTAAAAATTTGGAATGTACGATCCTACAAAGGAAAAAGCATTCTGAAAATAAAAAGTTAAAATTTGAAATATAGAATCCTCTAGACGAAAAAAACATTCTGAAAACTTGGCAAACATATTTGTCCCCCTGGCCTGAGTTATTAGCAAAACCGTGAATTTCAGATTAGTTTCACCTAAAATTCACGTGTTGAAAACCCGTTAAACATGTTTTAAAAACATTGGTTAGTCACAAAAATATTTTACAACGTTTTTTTATCACACAAAAATAATTGTACACTAAAAAAAATATGCTCGACAAATACCTTACACTCAAAAAAAAAATTTAGTAAATTCTTTTTTTCAAAAATTATTTAAAAAAATTTTTTTTTAAACAAAATAAAATATTTCTAATCAAAAATTTTATTTTTTCACGTTAGAAAATTCACTATCACTTAAAAAGGGCATTGTGGAGGGTATTCATAGATTCGGTCAAGTCAAATTTAACTTTTCTACTTGTTACACGGTGAGCCTCAGCGATGTTTAGGTTGAACTTTTGTGTCGACGAAAAGTGTAAACGCAGTTCCATTTCTACTTGATTAAATGTCACAAAACTGTTAACAGCGAAATCGTAGCTGCTCGCATTCGCGAGATATTGCGAAATTAATGTTTTTGTATTTTCTAAAATTTTGACAATGAAGTTTTTAAATATCTTTAAAAACTGAGTATGCAGATTTAATTGTATTTATTTACAGGTCACAAAACAGTTAACATCGAAATCATATCTTCTCAATTTCGCGAGAAATCGCAAAATTAAAAAAAAAAATAAAAATTGGAAAAAATTTTATTTTTCGCGTAAATTAGCAGTCAAGATATTGATTTGAGCAGTTTTACCACCTTTAACAACATAAAATTTAAACTGCATACAATATATTTGTCGTTTCTTGATTTTTTTCCTTTATTTTAGACACTAAAGAAAAAAAAATTAATTAATATAAAAGCTTGAACAGTAATTTAGCAATTTCTCGGGAAATTGATCATCTATAATTTTTATGCTTGCAGTTTTGTTAACTTTAATAACCTCGAATTCAAACTGCATACCACATTTTTGTCGTTTATTGAAGTAAATGTTTTTCAGACCAAAAATAACACAAAGTAATGAATAAATAGTAGTTTAGCGAGTTTTTTAGCTATATCTCGAAGAACTGAGTAGCTAGAATTTAAATATTAACAGCCTTATCACCTTTAATCAATAGCAAATCAAACTGCATTTCGTGTTTTTCAACAATGTTAAAGAAACTTCTTTTATTAATCACAACAAGAAATAACCCCAAAAAAGCTGTTTTTCGCTATTTGCTATTTCTCGCGAAAGTGAGCAGCTATAATATTTTTGTGGGTAGTTTTAATTTCTTCCAACATGCTCAAATCAAACTGCATACCACTTTTTTTTTATTATTTCTAAAGAACCGGTTTTAAAATATAAATAAATAATAAAAAAAATTATATAATTACGCGATATCTCGCGAAATTTAACACCTACAATTTCGATGTCAACTGCTGTGTGATCTTTGATCAAGCACAAGTGAAACTGCATACCATGTTTTTACGAAATTTTAAAGAAACCCATCTAAAGATAAAAAACAAAAACAGCAAAAAATTTATTTCGCGATTTCTCGCGAACTAATGAAGATAGGATTTTTGCGTTTACTGTTCTGTGACCTGTAAATAAATACAATTAAATCTACATTCTCAGTTTTTTAAAATATTTAAAAAATTTCAATGTCAAAATTTTAAAAAATACAAAAACATTAATTTCGCGTTATCTCGCAAATGCTAGCAGCTACGATTTCGCTGTTAACAGTTTTGTGGCATTGAATCTTGTAGAAATCGAACTGCACTTAGGCGTAAAAAAGTTTTCTTTTGGAACTTTTTTCATTTTCTGAAATAACTATCCAAACTAAAAGTTTTAAATCTGGGATCTTTCAGTAATACCAAAGCATTATGAAAAAGTTTTGTTTTAAAAATAACGAATCTAAGGGGTCAAAGTGGAAAAAAGGGAAAATTGGTACATGAGAAGGACATATTAAGATTATTAAAAATTTTAAGGTCAAAGTGGGTAGAACTTGGGAAAAAGTAAAATTTCAGAATTAAAAATAAAGTGTATCTAATTCAATATTTTGTAATTTTACAACCAATAAAAATATTGAGTTTCCACAACTCTGTAGGGTACAGACAACAGAAAATAGTGTAAACGATTTTTCACTATTTAAAAAGAGATAATATTATAAAAGTTTTTTTCTCCATACTATTTTTTGTTGAAATATAAAAAATATTACATATTCTATATTACAAAACCATACGCCAAATGTAATAAATTACACACACTATGTTTTCACAAGTTTTTTGTAAACGAGAGTATGAACGTAAATCAGGCGCGGATCCAGATCTTGGATTCAGAAAGGAGGGGGAATTTTTTTACTCAAACAAAATTGTCTGGGATTCTCAGGTCAGATTTGCGTCATTAGTTGATTACATCGCTCAACAAATCGAAGGTTTTTGACTTCGGTTTGAAGTTTGATACAATTTTGAATCGCTGATTCCAAATCTGTGCTCTAAATTTTTCCATCACGTCTAGAATTTTAATTATTCGCGGTTGAAAATGCGAAAAAACGCGATTTTTGCATTTTTTGAAAGCCTGCACAGCAGCCACTGGGTGGAATAAAAATCTGGTATAAAGCGTTAGATCAGGATTGAACTATGATCTCAAATATATGATCAAAATAATTTGAAGTTGTTGCTTTATTATTGGCCAAACATGTATTTTAAAAAAACACTGTGAAAAAATTAGAAAAAGCACCATTTTTAAAAGACTCTAAAACAAAAACCAGATTATCAATATTTACTGTGATGAGCTCAAAATTTAGGCAAAAGTTCATTCTTTCTTATAGACTTTTAAACCTATTAAAGATAGCTTCCGTATAAACCAAAAATAACATAGAAAACTTAAATTTGTAAAATATTTATTTTTTTAGTTTTTCTTTGAAAAATATCAAAAAAAAACTAAACTTTTACAAAAATGATCATTTTAACAGAGTCATTTTAAAACGCAATTGTAACCCAACCAAAGGCAATAATTAGAAAAAATAGTTTTCTTGTTGGAGACCTAAGACAAATTATACTTTTGCGCTTTATACCAGATTTGTATTCCACTCAATAGCTGCTGTGCAGGCTTTCAAATAATGCAAAAATCGTAATTTTTCGCATTTTCAACCATGAATAACTAAAAATCTGGACATGATGGAAAAATTTGGAGAATAGATTTGGAATCAGGAGATCAAAGTCTACTTAAATTGATCACCAGAATTCAAACCGGAAAATGTGTGTTGAGCGGTGTTATTATTTAGGGTTTACCTGTTGTCATAATTAGTGTCAAAAATTAGTAATCAGACCAATTCAGAAACATAGATTGGGGTCAAGGTCATATTTCGACTTTGTCAGATTATGCTAGTTTTTGCTAGTAAGTCCTCTGGAAAAATTTCCTGAACGCTTTTTCCATCGAAATTCACACCAATAATGAATTTATGTAACCAAAAAAAAGAAATTTTTTAATAAAATTCATTAAAAAGTTAAAATTAAAAAAAGGGGATTAAAATTGTAACAATTTACATAAAAATTCTATTTCAAATCAAAAAATATATTTTTTTCATTTTGGTAATTTTGGCCAAGAAATGTGTTCAGTGGTCTGATATAAGAGAATTTTACAGTGTTTTTGACTCTTACAAAATTTTTGAACTAAAAAAATAATTTTACACTATAAAAAAATTTGAAATACTTAAGAAAATACACCCAAAAAAAATTTTACATTAAAAAAAAAAAAAATTACATTAAAAAAAATTTGTTTATGAAAATTAAAAAAAAAAATACTTGAAAAAAATTATTTTTACACTCAAAAAAAATACAAGAAAGGGCATTGTGGAGGTTATTTATAAATCCGGCCAAGTCGAATAAACCTATTTAACTTGTTAAATATTAAAAAACATTTTTTTATAAATTTTTTACAGATTATTACAACACCAAAACTATCAGATTCTGAAAAACCTGTCCAAAGAAAGTACCTGTAATTAGAAAAAATTACAACTTTAATGCCTTTTAACATTTTTTTTTGATTCTGTGACATTTTTTTATAGAAATATTTTTTTTTTCTGAGACATTTTTGCATAGAAAGTCTCAGATTTTCAAATATTTTATACACTCAAAAATAAAAACTTTGTAAAATTTCAAGAAAAGTTTATTTGACAAGAATTCCTAGTAATTTTACAATCTTTTTACCCAATAATTTTATAATTTTACAAGGTTTTTACCAATAAAATTGTAAATTTAGAAATTTTTTTACACGATAAAATTTAAAAGGTTTCGTAACTTTACTAGATTTCTTGCTACCTCCTATTTTACTAGAATTCCTAGTGAAAATTACGAGTTTTTTGTAATTTTACAAGCTTTTTACGAATAAACCTTGTAAATTTACAGTTTTTTGGTGCAATAAAACTTACAAGGAATTCTTGTGAATTTACTAGATTTTTTTTTTTTTTGTAAAATTATCTCGGAAACACTGTGGAACAAATTCAGGTTAGCAAAAGTTAGGTCGATTCTGAGAGTGAGGGGTGAAAATAGGGCGTACGGACATAGCACCCAAGGTCTTATCGCCCAAGCTGCGACATATATACCAAAATGATAGGTCTAAAAATGTTATTTCTCCCAAAACAAAGTTGTCAAAAAATCCAAAATATTTTTTTTGGGCGAAATGTCGAAATTACGACTTCTATGATTTGTTTTTTTGTAATAAAGGTTTTCTGCGTAGCCGGCCTTCGGCTGCGTAGCCGGCCTTCGGCTTAGGAATTACATGCATTAAACCCACCCTCTCTGCAAACCAAAGCTTTTTTGGTTATCAGGCCTTTTTCAGGCATAACAAATTTGATAGCGTAAAGGCCTGCTACCCTAGAAAACTTTACTTTGCGGAGAGGGTGGGTTTAATGCATGGATTTTGTAATCTCAAAGCCCGGCCGAAGGCTGGCTACGCATAAAAACTTTAAAATATTAGTGGTATTCAGAGTCTTGCTTGCCAGCCCTGGCACTGGTGGTAAAAGAGCACTTTTTAAAATTACTTTTCAAAATACATGTATTTTTTGAAAGAAGTACTCTTTTGCTACATTGCCAGGGCTGGCAACAAGACTCTGAATACCTCTATTGTGTTCAAAAAAAAAACAATATTGGTGAGTTTTATGATTATTTTTTTGGGTGCTATAGCTAGGTAAGTTGTTCACCGGTGAAAAAAAATGTTTCGAAACATCAATTAATTTGTAGCGAAAATTTGACAGTCATATGTTTGGTTATGTTTCGCGCATCAGCATACATAAAATAACTTTAATTAACATTTTTTTGGTAATTTATGTGATATAAATAATATTTACAGTCCCAAACACTTATAATTACTTCATTTTATATCTGAATGTTAAATTTCACAGCTTTTTAAATGGTCTGTACAATTTAAAAGAATGTTGCTTATAGTGTTGATGCGTATTGATGCAACATATACCGGGTTATTTTGCCGGTTTTTCACCAGTGAACAAAATACCTCTTCAGCGAAATTTTTACGCTTTTGTAAAGCCAGTGTGAATTTTAAGTTTTTTTATATGGAGTTTGACAGATTTTCACGTGAAAACCGAACAACTTACCCACCTTATGACATTTTTTAAATTCAACTTTTTGTTATTTGGGTAATATGACAGTTTTGATAATTTTTATTAATTTAAACAAAATTGTTAAAATATCTATATCATGAAATCCAGCAAAGATTTTATAAAATCTGACCGAGGGTCTTCAAATTTATCTAATTTTTTGTACACATGTGCTTTATAGAGCCAATTAAACATATCCATTTTCAGTTTTTTATATTTAAAAAAAATCGCGGTTTTTTCGCGAATTTAATTTTCTTCAAAAATTGAAAAAATCAAAAAAGTATGCTATTTTGAATAGCCATATCTTCGGAAGTATCTATCGAATTTCTTCAATTCAAAAAGCATTCGATTCAGACGATAGTCTTACTTTATATTAATGTAATAAAAAAAAATATTTTTAAAAAAAGTGCATTTTTGATGCAAATGCATTTTTTGGATGCATTTTTAAAACTTTCTCACCCTTCAATTTTTTTTAAACCTACATAAATCGAAAATATAGCATTTTTTACACAAAATTGCGTACAGCTTTTTTTGTGACGGAGTTTCGTAAAAATTTCGTAATTTTTTTAAAAATACCTTATTGGTTTTTCCATACAATTTTTTCATAAAATTCATAAAATAACAAAAAAAAATTTTAGTCTAAGGAAAAACTACGTAAGCATTTTTTAAAAAAATCACTAAAATTTTGTGAAACGCCGTCACAAAAAAAAATGTACCCAATTTTATGTAAAAAATTCTATATTTTCGATTTATGCAGGTTTCAGACAAATTGAAGGGGGAGAAAGTTTTAAAAAATGCATCCAAAAATTGCATTTGCATCAAAAATGCATTTTTTTAAAAAAATATTTTTTGTTAGTGCATTGTTATAAATACGGATTATCAGTTGAATCGAATGCTTTTTGAGGCGTAGAAATCCGATAGATACTTTCGAAGAAATGGCTTTTTAAAGTTACATAGTTTTTTGATAAAATTGCGAAATAAATATTAAATTGATTTTTTGTATGGAAAAAATCAAATAAGTAGTTTTAAAAATATCACGAAAATTTTTTGAAACGCCGTCACAAAAAAAACGGTACTCAATTTTGTGTAAAAAATGCCATGTTTTTAAATTATGCAGGTTTCAAAAAAATTGAAGGGGGAGAAAGTTTTGAAAAATGCATCAAAAAATTGCATTTGCATCAAAAATGCACTTTTTTTGGAAAAACTTTTTTTTTATTGCATTGGTATAAAAAAGGACGAACGTTTGAATCAAATGCTTTTTGAATCGTAGAAATCCGACAGATACTTTAGCAGATATGGCTCTTAAAATTAACATACTTTTTTGATTTTTTAAATTTTTGAAGAAAATTAAATTCGCGAAAAAATCGCGATTTTTTTAAAATTAAAAAAAATGAAAATGGATATGTTTTATTAGCTTTATGGAGAATGCATGCCGTTAATATAAAGAAATTCGAAAGACCTAAGGTCAGAAAATAGCATTATTTATGTGTTTTCTGGTGGATTTTGTGATATATATAATTTCCCTATTTGTGTGTTCCTCTTTTTTTGTCTATCCAGAGCTTATTGAAGCCCACTGATGAGCTACAAAGTTGAAAATTGGCATGCTTATAGTAAAACACCTGGGGCAGATCCTAACGTAGCCGGATTTTCGATTTTTTGCCTGTGGGCGGAGAAATAAGCGGGAAAGTGAGCGTGGCAAAATTCAATTTTTGACGTTTTTGCTTAATTTAAAGCCCCCAAATGACTTAGGAATCTGAAAATTTCCTAGAATATAGTCCTAACGATGCCGCATATCCCCAAGTAGTCGGATTTAAAATTTTCGCAATGTGGGCCGAGAATTGAGGGGAAAAGTGGAGTGGCAAAATTTAGATTTTTTTACATTTTACTTCTTTTGAAGCCCCCAAATGACTTAGGAAGCGGAAAATTGCATAGCATTTAGTTCTAACAATGAAGCATATCCTGAAGTAATCGGATTTAAATTTTTTAAACTGTGGAAGGAGAATTAAGAGAAAAATGGGGCGTGGCAAAATTGTGTTTTTTAATATTTAATTTGAAGACCCCCAATGATCTATGAAGATGAAAATTGGCATTTTTGCTTATTTTAAAATCCTCTAATGACTTAAGAAGCTGAAAATTTTCTAGCGTATAATCGATGAAGCATATCCTGAAGTAGTCAAATTTTAAATTTTTGGACTGTGGCACTGTGGCCGAAATCACTGATCTAGCGGCGCTTAAGTCAAAATTTAAAAATTAAGATCGATAAATGTTTTTGCACTGCATCGTTTTCCTATACTTTACAGAAAAAATTTACGTTTTTCTTTTGTTTTGCTTTCAATATTCGCACAGCTGTAAGCTACACTGCGGAACACTAAAAAATAAACAAGAGTTACGACCATCATTTCCATATATTTCGGACATGCTGATTCGAATGGCGTACTCCGTTTTTCGATGTATGGTACAGTTTTCTTGCAAAATGTCGTTAAAGATTTGCTGATTTAGAGACAGTTTTTTAACAAAAAAATTTGCAAAGTTAATGATTTATAAATTTTATGGCATGGAAAACAAAGATACGACTTGTAGCAATATTTCTTATGCAAATTTGGTTTAAAGCATTTCATCTTAAGTCATTAAATTCGCGAATTTCTTAATTTTTTAAGGTTTTCGCGAAATTAACAGCCAAATTGGTCTTTGATAAAAAACTTGCTTTTAGTGAATCAAAAAGGCATCCCTAACAATACGAATAGTGGGGAAAAACAGCTATATTATATGGACCATCATGATGAAAATCGCGAAAAACCGTTTTTTTGTATATGGTAGCATCACTTTACGAGATGATTTAAGGCTCCATCTTTTAGTATATAATGTAGTAACCTTAAACAACTAACTCACCAAAAATTCGGCCAAAAAAGTTTTCATTTGCAAAAGTTATCTTAACAAAAACTAATATTTCAGTGTTTTCCACACTCTTATAAATTTTTGTTGAAATTTACCCACTTTATTGTAGGTAACTGTTCTCCTACAATAAAGTGGGTAAAAATACTCGATGTGTTTAAATTTACACACAAAGTGTGTAGTTGTAAACATTTTGTGTGTAAACCTACAAATGAACTGCTTTCCAAATTCTCTGGCAATACACACAAAATGTGTAATTTTAGCTTACTTGTGCTCAAAAATAGATTTAAAATGTTTAAAATTGCATCTTAAATGTTTTCTTTTACATAAAAGGTGCCTAATTTTTAACAACCTGCTAAAAAATTTATTCCTATAAACAAATAAAACCAAAAATGCATTTTTATTATTATTTTTATAGTCTTTATTTAAACTGAAATGAAACTGGGTATAATAGTGAAATATGTATAATATTCAAAAATTATAATTTAAATACAAATTTTTTTGGGGTTATAAAATTATTCGTAACTAAAACTAAATATTAATAACAAATGAAAAATAACACGTGACAATAACCAAATAAAAGATAAAATTTGTTAAATTAAAGAATTGACAATCGCAATGAGTGAAGAATTCGTTGGAACTTTACCTTCTTATCATAAGTTGTTGTCTCAAACTGCAAGTATAAAAAAATTTCACATTATTTACGAGATATTTTTGATATTTAAATCATACAAGGGAATATTTTCAGAATCTGAGAAGTTTTTTCTGTAGAAAAATTCTCAGAATTCAAGATAATATTTCTTTACAAAATATGTCAGAATCTGAGACAGAATCTGAGATAATTTTTCTATAGAAAAATTCTTTGTAAAATTCTGAGATATTTTTTCTATAAAATCAGTATCTGAGATATTTTTTCTATAGAAAATTTTTCAGAATCTAAAGAATTTTTTCTATAGAAAAGTTATTAGAATCTAAAGAATTTTTTCTATGAAAAATTTTCAGAATCTAAAATATTTAAAAATTAGAAAAATTCTTAAAATTTGTTATATCTTTTTAAAGAAAAATTCTTAGAATCTGAGATATTTTTTCTAAAGAAAAATTATCAGAATCTAAAATACTTTTTCTATAGAAAAATTCTAGGTATCTAAGATATTTTTTCTATAGAAAAATTCGCAGTATCTGAGATATTTTTTCTATAGAAAATAAATAATAATAAAAAAATATAAAAAATATGAAAAATTTTCAGAATCTAAAATATTTTTTCTTTAGAAAAATTCTTAAAATATTTTTTAGAGATATTTTTTTATAGAAAAATTCTTAGAATCTGAGAAATTTTTTTTATAGAAAAATTCTCCAAATCTGGGAAAATTATAAAATTTTCGGAATCTGAAATAATTTTTCTACAGAAAACTCTCAGAATCTAAGATATTTTGTAATAGAAAAATTTTTAGAATCGAAGATATTTTTTCTATATTAAAATTCTAAGAATCTGAGATATTTATTCCATAGAAAAATTCTCAGAATCTGATTTGTTTTTTCTATAGAAAAATTCTTAGAATCTGATACATTTTTTCTATAGAAAATTTCTCAGAATCGGATATATTTTTTCTACAGAAAATTACTCAGAATCTGATATTTTTTTCTATAGAAAACTTCTTAGAATCTGAGATTTTTTTTTTCTACAGAAAGTTTTAGAATCTGAATATTTCTGTTATAGAATAATTCTCAGAATCTAAAATATTTTTTCTATAGAAAAATTCTCAGAACATAAGAAATTTTTTCTTTAGAAAAAATCTCAGAGCCTGAGATATTTTTTTCTATAAAAAAATTCTCAGAATCCATTGAATTTTTTCTATAGAAAAATTCATTAGATTCTGAGAATTTTTCTATAGAAAAAATTCAATGGATTCTGAGAATTTTTTTATAGAAAAATTTTCAGAATCTGATATATTTTTTATAGACAAAATATAAGATTCTGAGATATATTTTCTATAGACAAAATATGAGAATATATTTTTGTTCTATAGAAAAATTCTTAGAATCTGAGATATTTCGTATATAGAATAATTCTCAGAAACTGAAATATTTTTTCTAAAGAAAAGTTTTCAGAATCAAAAATATTTTTTCTATAGAAAAGTTTTCAGAATCAGAAATATTTTTTCTATAGAAAAATTCTCAGAAACTGGTAAATTTTTTTTTGCAGAAAAAAATCTGTTGGAATCAAAAAATTTTTATTGAAATCTTCCCAGAATCTGCTAAGGATTTGAAAAATTTTTTTCTGTAGATGAATTCTCATAATCTGAGACACTTTTTCTTTCCAAAAAATATTCTCAGATTCTGATATCCACACATTTTTGTAAAGAATAATTCAAAAAATCCAAGACATTTGTGGTACTTACCTTTCTGATTTATAATTGCAAATATTTACGAAAAAATGCAATGTATATTTTTCATAAATATTACGAATTTAAAAAAATCGCGTTTGTTTTTGTGTCTTTGATCAGCAACGCGTTGGTTAATATTTTCACTTTTTTTTAATTTATTTGTTTTCATTTTATGGTTTTTTCGCGCTATTTTAGTTTAATTGCGAGCATAACAAAATTTTCTGGTTAAATTTTCCTTTTTTATTTTATTTTGACAATTTGTATTTTAAAATTGTTGAACATAACGCATTTAATGTTTAATATTGAAAATTAAACACTTAATGTTTACAATAAACATTAAATGTGTAATTTTAAAAATTTTGTGTTTATAATTTTAAAAATATATTTATAAACTCACAAAATACTATATAATGTGCGTAATATTAAAAATTTTGTGTGTAAACTAAAATTTTAAACACTTGGTGCTCAATTTTAGGCGTTGTGTGTTATTTTACATAAAAATTTACCCACTTTATAGTAGTATTTTTACAAGGACTTTTTAGAGTGCATTCAATAATTATAGTTTTTGTTAAGATAACTTTTGCAAATGAAAACTTTTTTGGACAAATTTTGGGTCAGTTCATTATTTAAGGTTCCCACATTATATACTAAAAGATGGGCCCTTAAATCATCTCGTAAAGTGATGCTGCCATATACAAAAAAACGGTTTTTCGCGATTTTCCTCATGATGGTCCATATAACATATATGTTTTTTGTTCACTATTCGTAGTGTCATGGGTACCTTTATGATCCACAAAATGCTAGTTTTTTATCAGAAACCAATTTAGGGGTTAATTTCGCGAAAACGTAAAAAAATTAAGAAATCCGCGATTTTAAGGGCTTAAGATGAAAATCTTTAAACCAAATTTACATTAGAAATATTGCTACAAGTTATATCTTTGTTTTCCATGCAATAGCATTTAAAAATCATTAGCTTTGGAAATTTTTTTGTTAAAAAAGCAGCTGAAAATCAGCCAATCTTTAATGACATTTTGCAAGAAAACTGTACCATACATCGAAAAACGGAGTACGCCATTCGATTCAGCATGTCCGAAATATATAGAAATGATGGTCGTACCTCTTGTTTTCTAAAATAGTGGTTAGTTTTGTCACACAGTGCTATCAAATATACATTTTTTGCAGCAAGTGTATTAAAGGAATTTGGGGCCCAATTACTCAGTGAGTTTTTCTTGACACTTTTAAGTCAATTGTTTATACATTTTGAGCCAAAAAGTTTTAATTGAAAGTAAAAGGTATGTTTTAACTACAAACTATTTGTTTGTGGCCTGTGTATATCAAGTTTATTATTAGTTCATTATAGAAGTTGACATTTGTGATATAAACTATAGTTTCATGGACTGCAACTTTTGAAATTCGATCGTATTCGGTCCAATTCCTGTTTTGTTTATTATTTTGGGTTATTTTTGTTGTGACGTTTTAGTATGGCGTGCTAGTTCGCGCAAGTTGTTCGGTTTTTTAGGTTCCATCTGCTGTCCAAATAAACAGTTTAAACGCGATACAGATCACAGTTTTCAATCGATTTGGCTAAAATTTGAAATTTAAGATTTTTTATCGAAAGAACAAAACCTATTAAATTTTTGACAAAATCGGTCAATGTTATCCCATAGCCCCCATGTTAATTTCCCCTTCCAGTTGTACTTAAAAAGCCCTAACAATAGTATTTTAACAAATATCCTCGTGAAATTCGACTGTTAAATGTTTTTTGTAGCCATAAATAATCACTCTAAATTTTAACGGAATCGGAACATTTTAACTTCTAGTCCTCATACAGACCACCCTCCCGATATTCGCATAAATTTCCCAAAATACATAAAAACACTGAAATAAATATATATGGTTAAAAATTAAATTCTTTATAAGTTTTATAATCACAAATATGCATTGGGCTTTATTATTTTACATTTCCGAATTAAGCGCCGCTGGATTGGGTGTTTCGGCCACTGTGTGTGGGCGGAGAATTGAAAGAAAAATTGGGAGTGACAAAATTAAGATTTTTAACATTTTAACTTCTTTTGAAGCCCCCAAAGGAAGCGGAAAATGCACAGAATTGGCATGTATATAGAAGGTTTCATGTGGAAGATCAACACGAGCCTGGATTTTTGATATCCAGTGTATGGGTGGAGAATAAGAAAGGCAAAGGGCGTGGTAAATTTATTTCCATCTATTTTCTGAATATATATTTTATTTTTTTGTGTTTCTCTTATTTTTTGTGTATCCAGCGCCTTTTGAATCTCATTAAAATTGACAGGTATATAATAAAACACCAGGGACAGATTCTTACGAAGTCGGATTTTTTGCCTGTGGGCGGCAGATTACGAGAAAAAGGGGACTTGGCAAAATTATTTTTTTTAACATTTTAGAGTATTTTTAAGCTCCGCCCCAATGAATACGGAAGCTGAAAATCCCAAACATGTAGTCCTAACTATGAAGTATATTCTAAAGTAGTCCGATTTAACATTTTTGGAATGTAGATGGAGAGTTGAGAGGAAAAAGAGGGCAAGGCAATATTGTGTTTTATTTTTTTTATTTGACTAACTTTAAAGCCCTAATGACCTACGCAGCCGAAAATTTCAAGCATATTGTCCTGACACTGGAGCATATCCTTAAGTAGTCAGACTTAAAATTTTTGGACTGTGGACGGAGAATTGAGAGGGAAAAGGTGCGTGGATACGAGTATAGTACGAACGATGGAGCTTATCATAAAGCAGTCAGATTTAAAAATTTTGGAATACACAGAAAAAACAGTTTAATTGTGCCAGCCGAATTAAAAGCCAACTGCATGGTTTAATCACAACAACTGAAATTTTCGGTTGCGATTACCGAAATTTATTTGGACCCACAGAAGTTAAATTTTCAAAACAAATTTTGGTTATGGCAACCGAAAATTTTGGTTGTTGTTATTAAACTATGCAGTTGGCTCTAAATTCGGCTGGCACAACTAAACTGTTCTCTCTGTGTAGGGACGGAGAATTAAGAGAAAAAATGGGTGTGGAAAAATTATGTTTTTACATCTTACCTAATTTTGAAGACACCTTATGACCTTGAAAGATGAAAATTAGAATACATATGGTACGGACTATGGCAAAGATCAACAAAGATATCCAGTGAAAGGGCGGAAATACAAAAAATCCGTTGTGAATTTTGTTCAGTTTGTATATATAATCTGTAACGTAGCCGGATTTTCGGCCTCTAAGTCAGGGGGAGTGGCGGAAGACGACGAAACTTTGTTTTTAAATATTTAAACTATTTCTGAAACCCATAATGACTAAGGAAGCTGAAAATTGTAAAGCATAAAGTATTGACAATGGATAATATCCTTATGAAGTCAGATTTAATATTTAAACTGTGTACACACAGAAAAAAGAGCAGTTGGGATTCAGTTGTAATTATCAAATTTCTATTATTAAATACATAATTTAATTCTTCTTACTCATTTTCTACAGTAAGGGAAGAAAAACTTTACTAATGAGCGAAAAAATATCAATATAATCGTATAAATGCCTTAGGGACGATATATTGGTTGTATAAACAACATATTAAAATATTAAATCTGTTCCTGCAATTACCAGTACAAGTAACCATTTAAAATACAAAAATTGTATAGCACAACTATTAATTAGTCGTTTGTATCAAATATTGTTCTCTGCAATAAATGTCAGAAAAAATTATTGAAATTTATTTTTTTTTTTAGATTTATTAAAATTACTGGAACCAAAAATGTTTTATTAATTATCAAATTTAATAAAAAAAAACCGATACCAAGATCAAAAAAAGGGAATTCGCGCATTTTCTGGTCTTAACAGGGCAGATCAAACGTGGCGAAATCGACAAATTAAACTGTAAGTTTTTTAATAACAAGATTATCGCTCTAAATTTATTGAATTTTTTTTTTTCAGAGATTCACATGAGGAACACATGAAACACAGAATTTTCACTTTGTCAATACTGTAGCTGAATGGGTTCAGATGTCTTTAAGTAGTAAAAGAAGAATTTGAAAAATGTGAAAAATATAGATGAAGATGCGAGACGTTAACTTGTAAGAACTTGTTTACGAAAATGGGTGGAATATTAATGAAGGTAAAAGGATAATTCCTTGTATTCTGAAAAATTTTAAAACTAAAAGCTTTTCTATAGAAAAAAATGTTTCAGAATCTGAGAATTTTTCTATAGAAAAAATGTCTCAGAACCTGAGAATTTTTCTATAGAAAAAATGTCTCAGAATCTGAGAAAATGTTTCAGAATCTGAGAATTTTTCTATAGAAAAAATGTCTCAGAACCTGAGAATTTTTCTATAGAAAAAATGTCTCAGAATATGAGAATTTTTCTATAGAAAAAATGTCCAAGAATCTGAGAATTTTTCTATTGAAGAAATGTCTCAGAATCTGAGAAATTTTCTATAGAAAAAATGTCTCAGAATCTGAGAATTTTTCTATAGAAAAAATGTCTCAGAATCTGAGAATTTTTCTATAGAAAAATGTCTTAGAATCTGAGAATTTTTCTATAAAATAATGTCTCAGAATCTGAGAATTTTTCTATAGAAAAAAATGTCTCAGAATCTGAGAATTTTTCTATAGAAAAAATGTCTCAGAATCTGAGAATTTTTCTATACAAGAAATGTCTCAGAATCTGAGAAATTTTCTATAGAAAAAATGTCTTAGAATCTGAGAATTTTTCTATAGAAAAAATGTCTTAGAATCTGAGAATTTTTCTATAGAAAAAATGTCTTAGAATCTGAGAATTTTTCTATAAAAAAATGTCTCAGAAGAATTTTTCTATAGAAAAAAATGTCTCAGAATCTGAGAATTTTTCTGTAGAAAAAATGTCAGAATCTGAGAATTTTTCTATAGAAAAAATGTCTCAGAATCTGAGAATTTTTCTATAGAAAAAATGTCTCAGAACCTGAGAATTTTTCTATAGAAAAAATGTCTCAGAATATGAGAATTTTTCTATAGAAAAAATGTCTAAGAATCTGAGAATTTTTCTATAGAAGAAATGTCTCAGAATCTGAGAAATTTTCTATGGAAAAAATGTCTCAGAATCTGAGAATTTTTCTATAGAAAAAATGTCTCAGAATCTGAGAATTTTTCTATAGAAAAAATGTCTTAGAATCTGAGAATTTTTCTATAAAATAATGTCTCAGAATCTGAGAATTTTTCTATAGAAAAAAATGTCTCAGAATCTGAGAATTTTTCTATAGAAAAAAATGTCTCAGAATCTGAGAATTTTTCTATAGAAAAAATGTCTCAGAATATGAGAATTTTTCTATAGAAAAAATGTTTCAGAATCTGAGAATTTTTCTATAGAAATATATCTCAGAATCTGAGAATTTTTCTGTAGAAAAAATGCTTCAGATAGAGAATTTTTTTATAGAAAAAATGTCGCAGAGTCTAAAAGTTTTCCTATAGAAAAAATGTCTCAAAATCTGATTTTTTTTTCTATAAAAAAATGTCTCCGAATCTGAGAATTTTTCTAAAGAAAAAATGCTTCAGAATCTAAGAATTTTTCTACAAAAAAAGTCTCAGAATCTGTGACTTTTTCTATAGAAAAAGTCTTTTCTGAATCTGAGATTTCTTTAATAGAACAAATTTCCCAGAACCTAAGAATTTTCTATAGAATAGTTTCTCAAATTCTGAGACTTCTTCCATACTTTTTTTATAGAAACTCTATAGACTTTTTCTATAGAAATAATTTCTCAGAATCTAAGACTTTTTCTAAAGAAAATTTGTCTTAGAATCTGAATCCTGATACATTCTATTGAACAAATGTATCAGAATCTGAGACTTTTCCATAGAAAAAATGGCTTGGAATCTGAGACTTTTGCTTTAGAAAAAATTTCTTAGAATCTGAGACATTTTCTATGGAAAAAATGTGTAAGAATCTGAGATTTTTTTATAGAAAAATTTCTTAGATTCTAAAACTTTTTCTTTAGAAAAAAAAAGCTTCAGACTCTTAAAACTGTTCTTTAGAAAAAATCTCTCAGACCTTTTTTTATAGAAAAAATCTTTCAGACTTTTTCTATAAAAAAATGTCTCAGACTCTGGAATTTTCTCCATAGAAATCATCTCTCAAAATCTGAGACTTTTTCTTAAGAAAAAATATATCGGAATCTGAAACTTTTTCTACAGAAAAACTTTATCATAATTTGAGACTTTGTTTTAGATAAACATTTCTCAGAATATGAGAGTTTGCTTTAAAAAAAATTTCTCAGACTTTGAAAATTTCGCTTAAGGAAAAAATATCTAAGAATCTAAGTTCTTGAAAAAGTCTCAGATTCTAAGATATTTTTTACTATAGAAAAATTCTCACATTCTGATACATTTTTTTTATAGAAAAATTCTCTGAATCTCAAACATTTTTTCTGTAAAAAATTCTCAGATTCTAAGACATTTTTTCTATCGAAAAATTTTTAAATTCTGAGACATTTCTTTAGAAACATTCTTAGATACTGAAACATTTTTTCTGTAGAAGAAATCTCAGATTCTGCGACATTTTTACTATAGAAAATGTCTCATAAATGTCTCTCCATAGTAAAAGTATAAGATTCTAGGAAATTTTTTCTATAAAAAGTCCCAGATTCTGATACATATTTTCTATAGAAAGTCTCAGAAGCTGAACGTTTTTCTAAAATTCTGAGATTTTTTTAACTGTTCTTAAAAATTGTTGTAGTATTTAAATATCAACTTATGTATGTATGCATGTATATATTCTTTTAAAATTAACTTATTTAATAAATATATTACAAAAAAGCATTATTTTTGTCTTTTTATTTTACGGTTAAAGGAGCCCATTAATAAAATATTTTAGTTGTGGTGCTATAATATCAGTCATAACAACCATTTTTGTCTTATAATTTTTCGTTGCTTCAACAGATATATTCAGTTGCTCGTAATGAAATTCGATAAATATGCCATTCGATTGAAATGAAATTATTAGTAATCACAACTGATAAAAGTGATAGTTGGCTGGACTACAAAAATTTGGTTGGTTCTAAATTTGGTTGACACAACGAAACCGTTTTCTGTGTGTACGGAGAATTATAAGGAAAAATTTAAGTGGAAAAATGTTTGTGTTTTTTTAATATTTTAACTAATATTCGATTAGAGTTTTATTCTAGTTCGAGGCCCAAAAATATTTCTATATATAATATTGTCATAATAGAGTATTTTTAATTTATTGCTTTAAAAAAGTTACTCATCTCATAGTATATCTGTACTGATCAGTTTCATCCCCACTAAAGGAATCATCAGCAGACTTTAGAGAATCATCGTTGGTCAATCAAACATCAAACCAGACATTATATTTGATATATAATGTCTGGTCTGCTGTTATTGTAAAATAACAGCAACACATATATTAATAATTACCGATGGTGATTTAGTATATACAATTTTTGCTTTAAAAAGGTTATTTTTGTTGGAAAACAGATTTCGGACCTTCATTATAGTATTTCTCAAATAACTTGTGAAATATATCAAATATAATGTCTGGTTTGATGTTTGATTGACCAACGATGATTCTCTAAAGTCTGCTGATGATTCCTTTAGTGGGGATGAAACTGATCAGTACAGATATACTATGAGATGAGTAACTTTTTTAAAGCAATAAATTAAAAATACTCTATTATGACAATATCATATATAGAAATATTTTTGGGCCTCGAACTAGAATAAAACTCTAATCGAATATATATACATATATAAAGGCCGAATAAATACATTTTATTTTTATGTACCTTTTGGTACTAAAAATAAAAAAACAACATTTATTTTAACTAATTTTAAATCCCTTCATGATAAAAAGAAAGATAAAAATTTCCATGTATATAGGAGTGATCATGGGACAGATCCACACGATGGATTTGCTAAATTTAGTTCTAAAATTTTATCAATAAAACCTTTTATACTCATTAAATGTTTTTCCAGTTTGGGAAATATATTGATGTAACTCAATCTAGCAATATTAAATTTTTGAAGCACAAACATCATTTTTTATAAAGTTTGGTAAAATATTAGAACTATTGAGAAAAGTGATTTGGTGTTCCGCCTGGCAGGGACAGGCTATTCGACTAGTCCAAAAATAATGGCCATATCGTCCAAAAAAATTTGCAATAACAACTAACGCACATGCTTTTGGGTGGAATGACTTAAATATTTTGCTTCATAACACCACAAAAATTTTGTAAATCAATTTTTTAAAATATTTTAATTGTTGGACAGGTCAATAATTTTGCTTTTACAGATTGAAAAAATATCAATTAGTCGACGAGTTATAGCCAAAAAAACATATAAACAATATGCTGCAAGTCGGCATTTGACTGCAAAGTTCGAAGGTCGATTAAAAACAAATTCGAACTAACATAATCAAACGCCGCGATACGGGTCTTCTAATTTAGCCTCTATTTTCTCCCATCACTCTCAGAATCGACATTACTTTTGCTAACCTGAATTTGTTAAACAGTGAAATTTGTAAAATTAAAAAAAATGTAAAATTATAAAAAAAAATTAAATTTCGATCCGAATTTGTTTGTTAAAAAACCAGGAAAACTGTCAAATATTGGTAAAATGGTATTACGAGACTTTTTATAGTAATTTGACAAGGTTTTTTTGTGTGTATTTCCTACGAAATCAAAGTCTCAAATTCTGAGTAATTTTTACTGTAGAAAAAGTCATATATTCTTAACATTTTTTTTATAGAAAACATTAAAAATGTTTCCTTTTTTTTCTATAGAAAAATTTTTCGGTAAAAAAATTTTAATTTTTTCCAAGACATTTTTCAAATGTTAAATAATCCGGATTCTAAGACATTTTCTCAGATTTTTAGACATTTTTCTCACCGAAAAAGTCTTAGATTCTTAGTCATTTTCCCTAAAAAAAATCCTTAAATTCTGAGCTTTAGACTCTAATATTTTTCTTTTTTCAATAGACAAACTTTTAAATTTTACATAAAACAAATTTTATTATTTTTTCCATAGAAAATTTTTGATTTTTGCTTTTTCTCAGACTTTTCTGAAAGAAAAATCCTCTGATTTTTCTTATAGAAAAATTCCAAAACTTTTTCCTATAGAAAAATTTTAAATTTCTTGGACATTTTTCAAAAAAAGAAATTCTTATATTATTTCCATTTTTTCTTTTTATCCAATCTTCTTCTCAGATTTTTCCTCTAGAAAAAATCTCGGATTTTCCTCTAGAAAAAAATTTCAGATTTGTCCTCCAGAAAAACTTTCAGATTTTTTCTTTAGAAAAAAATCTCAGAATTTTACTTTAGAAAAATTTTCAGATTTTTTTCTCTAGAAAAATTCTCAGATTTTTACTTTAGAAAAGTTTTCAGATTTTTCTTAAAAAATTTTCTATAAAAAAATTATCATATTTTTTCTATAGAAAAGTTTTAAGATTCCAAAACAATTTTCTATAAAAAATGTTGGGAATCTTAGACATTTTTCATAGAAAAAAGTCTAAACTCATTCTGTTTTCTTTTCCTCTTTTCATTTTCCCCATCTTCTTTCCTTTCCGTTCCTATTTTTTTTTCTTCTTTTTTATTTAAAATTAGGTAAATATCCTCAACTTTCCCCCTCCGTTTATCCGCTTCTGACGTAATTCCACAAACATACAACTGGAAATTTTTTTTTTTTTTCATTTTCTTACTATAAAACGACTAAAAATGTAGTTTGCACATGAAAAAGTTAAGCTAAGGACATTTTATATTTGCTAGATAATCGCTATAGTAGACTTACTTTATATATTTTTTTTATGCTAGAGACACCATTGAAAAATAAACTTTCAGTTAATGGAAATGTACATGGAAAATTCAATTTCCTATTTTTTTTTTTTTTTGTTTGGTGAGATTATTTTTGCCACTTTTTCTTTTAACTAAGAAACATTTTTACTTATTTTTCGCTCAATAAATTTTCACACGAAAGTCTATTAAATTTTTTTTCCATTATTATTTCCACTTCATTTTTTACACGTTTTAACATTTTTATTTATTTTTTTTTTTCACTTCAAAGGTAAATTACCATTTTTTAAAGCATTTAATTTGCGTAAAGATTTTTTTTGTTAACATTCTAATAAATGCTTAATGTGGTGTTTAAGAAGAATAAAAAAAAAAACGCCTAAAAGTATATATTTTCTTTTAAGTATTTATTTTTTTTACTTTTATGCTGAAAAGTATGCTTTATATATTTTAGATTTTTTTTTTTTTTTAAATTTGATTGACTTGAAATATTTTCACACCATTTATATTTTTCTAAAGAAATTTTTTTTGCTCATTATTATTTTATTTATTTTTTTCTTTGTATGTGTTTGTGTGTGTATTTTTGTGATATTTACTTTTCACACTTTTAACTTGGAAAATGTAAATTTTTATTTTTTAATGTAGCCTATTTTTAGGTTGGCTTTCAATTTTTTCATTTATTTTTGGCCATACAAAGTTAGACGAGCGTAACAATCATTTACCAACAACAAAAATACACAAAAACCATTATGAACATCTTAGACCTTTTTTCAATTTTCTTGTTTTTTTTCTTCTTTCACGTTAACGACCGTAAACGAAAATTTAGGTTTTTTTTACACTTTTTGCATTAATAAGAAAAAAAGGTTTTTCCTTCTATTTTTTTATTGCCTACTTATAGGCTTAAACAAATAAAAGCTTTTTGTAGCATCTTTTGAAACTACATTTTAGCATACTAATGAAAATAAACCAAACCAAATAACCGACCGACCGACCGACTGACTGACACAGCATACAACCGTCCACAAATACAAAAAAAAAACCAAATCCTTTTTTATGTGCTTCCGAAAATATACATCTGTATGCGTAACTATAATCGAGATGTTTAGTGTTCAAAGTTCAAATAACAAATGAAATTTTGTAGCATACATTTAGGCACATTAACCCCTACACATATGCTTTATACTAAACTCGTACCCACACACAATCACTAATACATATTCAATTATTTATAATGGTAATGTGTGAGTGAAACTCCTTTCATAGTTACACATATCACTACTATCAACTTACTATCACACATAGAATTTATTATCTCTCGTCCTTGCCTCCTTCTACTACAACTACCATCACACACATACACACTATTCAGCTCTAATGGCCTTTTACAATAACAAAAACTACTACTATGACTACTACTCAAACCAAATTGATAATGCTGCTGGCCCTACAGCATCATAGCCATTAATCTCTATCACTATTACAATACAACAAGTCTTTTGAGTCCTTTATGACCACAAACACTAAACACAATCAATTTAATCCGTTTTTTTGGTTTTTATCCGTTAAACACGTCCAAACGCTATGAAATGCCGGCTAAGACTGAATTCTAAAACTTGTATCAGTCGTTATTATAATAGCAAATATTATCTATTTTAGCAGATAATTGCTGCTGCTGCTCTGCTAGCAGCTACCAAAACAACCGGCTTATAAATGTTTATTTCCTTAAGCTCTTAAATACTTGTAAAATTTGTAAAACTCTCTTATTTAACTTGTGCATATCTCTTAAAATGCCTGCATTGTTTTATATAAAATTTTTGTTTTTTTTCTCTACAAAAAAAATCGTCCTTATATACACCAAAAAATATTTTTGTATAAACACTGTGTTTTATATATAGAACTCAGTTTTGTTTTTTGTTGTTTTAAAAACGTTGCGTATGTATGAATGAAATTTATTTTTATTGTTTTCATTGTTATGATGTTTCGTCATTGTATACGTATTACATACATATGTATGTATAAAGTTTGTATGCATGTTATATACTCCATACATTGTGGTTAAATATCCTTGAGAGGGTAAGAGTAAATTTTGTGTGTGTGTGTGATATGTTCGCTAAACGACTTTGTTAATGTAGGTCGTTGTCATAATCACATTTAAATTAATTTTTCTGTGTTAAGATGGATTTAAAATGACAGCAAGCTGGAAAAATAAGTCTTTAAAATGTTTTTACTACTTGTTTTGACTTGTTTATGAAAATGATTGACATTTATTTAAAAACGCGACATACGTGATGAGATATGAGGTCTATAATCATAGTAACCCAGCAAAAACATGGTAATGAGATGTGAAAAGTAATCATTACCAAGTGCATTATTTATAATGAGTACCCATTACTATTAACATTATTTTAAGCCCAAAAGTAACTAATTTTGAATAGTATGTTGTTGAAATACTTTTAAGTAATATAAAATTAAATAGTTTTCAGTAATATGTTATCAAAGTACTTCTAAAGGCCGTTTGTCACGATAAGACTCAGTAAAATGAACTGTCAAAAAATCGTACAGAACTTAAAAATGTTATCGTGTAAATGCAAAGTGTAATGACACGGACGGTAATACGGAAGAAATTTTGACAGTCGTATAATACTCGTCATTTTTAGAAATATTTCTAAAAGCTGAGACTTTTCATTTTATCAGGGATGTTTTTTTTTTTAATTTATTGCCGAAAACATAAAAAGAAAAAACTTAAGATAGAAATTTAAGGTTGTTAATTTAAAAGTCTCTTATTTTAATGAATTTTTTAAAAATACACAACAAATTATCTTTTTCACCATTTATTTTTCTAAACAGCTGTTTTCATATTATTTAAAATGTGATCGTTGTAAAGAGCAATGTATCGAAAATATTTTTTGGTTTGATTTTTTGACAGGCAGACCAAATTTCATTTTATTTTGCTTTACTACGACTCAGTATTATCGTGACAAACGGCCTTAAGTAATAATATTCACTTGTCCTTGCATTTTTCAACCTTTACAATTCAATTAACTCAAAAATTACTTAAAAACTTAATAAAAATTAGGCAATTTTTAATTTTTATTAAAAACAAGTTGAAATTTAGGTATACTCAATTCCGTTCGGATTTGAAAAAAGTGGTTTACTCGTAAAACGCAAAACGAATATTATTTTTTCGGAATGAAATCACTTTCAAAAATCAAAGTGGAATAAAATTGCATAAAAGTGGTTTCATTTCGAAAAAAAATATTTGCTTTGCGTTTTACGAGTAAACCACTTATTCCAATTCCGAACGGACATGCCCCTTAAATGTTTAATTAATCCCATTTATTAACTAATTATTTAACTTCTTATTGGTAATGGGTTTTTACTCCTTATTAGTAATCCGAGGCAGTAACTACTTATTTATCTCCATACTCTGCACTAGTTATTTTTGTCTCACGCCCTTGTTAAAATAATTAGTGTTTCATTCAAAAAGTAACTAGTTATTAACAGTTGTTTTGGATTACAAAACCCATAACCCATGCCAATTTTAGCTGGGAATTACCCAGAAAAAGCCGTTGCTTAAAACCACATGAGAGTGCAACCAGAGAGAGAATCCATGATTTTTGGTCACTGAATGAATTCAAACAAGTGAGAGTGTTAAATTAGGCTGTGCCGAATCTATTATACCCTCCAACATGTAAAGAAATAAAAAAAAAATTGACAGGGGCGTTGTTTTAAGGGGGGTAAGGTAGGGGGAGGGGTCGGTGAGCTGGGGTGACTCCTTGGCCCCCACGGTATATGTTTACAACTTCATTTTTGTCTGCTTTGTGCACTTAAGTATTATAGTTTTATAATTATTTTAGTTATTTTTTTATCCACGCCCTTAAAAGAGGGGCGGGGCAAAAAAAAGATACATTTTTTAATCCCATGGGTCCAAGCTCAGGACTTTAAACTTCTACGAACTTAAAAATGTCTCATTTGGTTCACAAAAATACAAAAAAACGTCAAAAAATTAGCATTTTTAAGAGGTTGGTTTAGTTCTTCAAGGGGGAACTTTTTTCCCCCTGGTCCGATTTGGCCCATTTCCGAACTGAACCTGCCTAGGACCATAAGACATATTTATGCCAAACTTGGGGTCTAGCTCTTTTATTTTGGACTGCATCGTGTTAACTACAGACGGACGGACGGACATCGCTAGAATGTCTTAGAATCGATCACTGATCAATAATATATATACTTTATGGGGTCCCCGACCGATATTTCGATGCGTTACACACGGAATGACAAAGTGAGTATACCCCCATACTGTAGTTGGAGGGTATAAAAAGTAAGAGCTTTTTAGATAGCATAGCTGTAAAATCAAGCCATCCTAGAGTCGGTTCATAATTTATTATTACACTGTTCAAAAAGTTTTGGGTCATCGATTACACCAATGCCAAATGAATGTAGACTATTAAATACCAAAAATGGCGTACGGACATAGCGCCCAAAGTCATATCGCCGAAACTCGTAATTGTCATATCGCCCAAGCTGCGACATATAGTCCAAAATTGTAAGTCTAAAAATGTTATTTCTCCCAAAAACACAATTGTCAAAAAATACAAAATATTTTTTTTAGCGAAATGTCGAAATTACGACTTCTGAGAGTTTTTTTTTTTTATAAAGATTTTCTGCGTCGCCGGCCGTCGGCGGGCTTAGGGATTACATACTCCATGCATTAGATCCACCCTCTGCAAACCACAGCTATTTTGGTTAGCAGGCCTTTTTTAGGCATAAAAAATTTTATCGCACAAGACCCTGCTACCCTAGAAAGTTTTTTTTTGCGGAGAGGGTGGGTTTAATACATGGATTTTGTAATTTTTAAGTCCGGCCTAAGATTGGCTACTAGTTAAAGGTTTTAAATATTGCTTTAAAAAATATTATTGGTGAGTGTTTGGGCTTCCAATCGGGATATCGGAAATCCCGGGCTTTTTGGGATTAGGCTAATCCCGAATTTCGGGATTTCTGATTGTCAATCCCGGGACTTTCGGGATCCCGATTTTTTTTTTAATATTTTTTTATTATTTTTAGATTTTTTTCAATAATTTGTATATAATATGATTTTCTTGGAACAAAATAAAAAAAAAAATTAACAATAGTTCATTCTGGTACAGTACCGTTTTAAACATTAGGGCACACTGGGCATGTTCCCGGGGCACCCGACCTAAAGGGCCCCGAAATGCCAACAAATTCGCTTATGCGAAAATGGAGCAACATTTTTTTTTTTTAATTTCTTTTTAAAGAAAATTTCACAATTCTCAAAATCTTACAAATTTTTCTTATACATCTGAGACTTTTTCTATAGGAGAAATTTGTCCTACTTATATCAATAGTCTCAAACTCATAGAAATTTTTCCTATATAAAAAGTTTCAGATTGTGAAATATTTTTTGTACAGAAAAAGTCTCAGATTTTGAGACACTTATAGTATGCGAAATCTCAGAATTCGAGACATTTTTCGTTTCAAATTCTGAGATTTTGAAAGTCTTAAGTTCATAGAAGTTTTGCTAAAATAAAAAGTCTCAGATTTTGAGACACTTATCGAACTCAAAGTCTCAGATTCTGAGACATTTTTCGTATAAAAAAATCTCACATTCTGAGACAATTTTCATATAGAAAAAGTCTCAGATTCTGAGACATTTTTCATATAGAAAAAGTTTAAGATTCTGAGACATTTTTCGTTTTTAATTTTATGTTTTGGATTTTTACTCAAACTTAGTCACTTTTTTTTACTCACGCTTACTCACTATTCGCGTACCAGAAAGTACAAGAAATTGCCCATCCGTACGCATTATTCACGGCGGATTCAATTGACTCACGCGTGAGTCAGGTAAACTCTACTTTTGCTATACACATTTTTTACCAAAAGAAAAACATTGCTAAAAGATATATTTTTTTTGCAAGAAATTAAAAAAAATAACAAATAAATTTAACAAAAAAATAACATGCAAGCTTTAGCAAAAAAATTAATCACTTATGCATAAATTCGAGAATTTATGTAATTTTTTTTTAACTCACTCTCACTAAAACTGTATAACTATAAGTCACGACGAAATATAAGAAAGATAACTGAATACGGATATCCATCACAGGAATCCAAATATTTTTTGAAGTTCGCAACTTCAACAGAACTTTGCTAATCTTTGAGAATGTGTGGATTTGTCAGTGTGACAGAAAATACTGAAAGTTTTAGAAAATCCCGAAAAATCCCGAAAATTTACAAACAATCCCGTGAATCCCGGGATTCAAAATATCCCGAAAATCCCGGGATCCAAAATTTTAACATTCTAAATAGGATAATTTTGTCCTTTTTTCAAAAATTAATTAAATTTAAAGGATTTAAATGTTATACAAATATTTTCCTCATTAAATATTCAACAAATTTTAAGTGCATTAAATTTCACTACGGGCCATCAACAACAAGAAAATTTTCCAGCATATAAAAAATGCTTTAAAGTGTATAGTTTTAAAGCAATACAGTTTTTGTAAAATATCAAATTTTGTTTATTACTAAATTTATTCTTAAATGAAATTACAAAATTTTTTCTTTTTGAACAAAATAAAGCAAAAAACAAGTAAGAAAATTATAGTCGGTCATGACCGACCATATCATACCCTACACCAGTGTTTTCCTGAAAATGGGTCACAAGTCTAAACATGGACCGTTAGATCTTTATTTAGTGTAGAAACACACACAGATCAAATTTTAGTGGAATTGGTTTATTTTTTTGCCAATAGACCAATTTAACTGAATATCGGTCGAAATTTTCATATGGGGGACTAAGTCCAAAAATGGTCCAAATGTATTCCGATGCGATTAGGTTACCAAAGTACACGTTTAACACCTACAAATAAAATTCTTATCAAATATTTTAATTTTTATTTTTTTGAGGAAATTATGTGAATATCGGAAGGGTGGTTTGTATGAGGACTACCCACATCACTGTTTTTTTCGGGACTTTTTTTCTAAAATCATTTAAATCAAATTCTTTAGAAAATGTTTAAAACATTTTTCGGTAATTAGAAAATTTTGCTGATACTGAGTATGCGACGTAGACAATTTTGAATTCTTTCTGGGAATTTTCAAATTTTCAAAATGTATAAACTATTAAAAACCTGTCGTTTGATAAGCTTTTTAAAGTTTTCAGTAGTCACGAGATAGGTGATTTCGGATTCACCGGCACCATTATTCCCGCAGGGACGTTTCTCGCTCTGAATTAATTTTGGCACCAAAACAAACATTTGTTGTATTATTTCAAAAACTAATACGAAAAGTGTTTTTGGGATGTGTTTTAGAATCTGAGACTCTTTCTATAGAAAAAATGTCTCAAAATCTGAGACTTTTTTAATATGAAAAAATTTCTCAGAATCTAATGGCGTTTTCTTTTCTGAAAAAAAATGTCGCACTTTCTGCACTTTTTTTCTTTAATAACTCTTGTGCACAGTAATGTACAGTTAATATAGACATGTTAGGTACCAAAGGAAAGGTATTTTCAAGGCCTATCTAATGCTATATCAAACATTTTAAAACAATACTCTGATTTTGAGCTGATCCGATAAATGTAAATAATTATGGGTTTTTGATATTTTATTGAATAAAATACGCGCGTTTCGACATTTTAATATTAACAGATAGATACAACTCGGCAATACCTTTGTTTTGGTAACAAACATGTCTTTACTTACTGTTCATTACTGCGCACAAAGAGTCATTAAAGAAAAAAAAACTGCACGAAAAACTTTCCAGAAAAGAAAACGCCATAAGACTTATAGAAAAAATATATCAGAATCTAAAATTTTTCTTATAAAAAAATGTCTCAGACTCTGAGACTATTTCTATAGAAAAAACGTATGAGGTTAGAGGTGGGGAGTCAAAGACTCCCCACATAGACCGGATGGTCCAAAGCGAGCATCGGATACTTTTAGACTCTGAGACTATTTCTATAGAAAAAACGTATTAGGTTAGAGGTGGTGGAGTCAAAGACTCCCCACATAGACCGGATGGTCCAAAGCGAGCATCGGATACTTTTTCTATCGAAAAATGTCTTAGAATCAGAGCATTTTTCTATTGAAGAATCTAAAACTGTTTCTGTAGACAAAATGTCTCAGAATTTGAGACTTTTTTTTTATAGAAAAAATGTCACAGAATCAGATACTTTAAGTCTTTTTTATACCGTTCAAGACATACTAAAACACTTCGTGCTTAAAAAGTTATTTTTTTTAAGTCTGAGTGCCGTTCACACGAACAGTTAATTTAATAAATTTAATAATAGAAAAACCTCGAAAACAATAATAAAAACAAAATTTAATATTCCTCCTTTAAATATGCAAAGCATTTATATAAATTTAAGCGCCAAAAATTATGCAAACAATTTATCACATAAACATACATATGTATGTATACAATATAATAAAAAACACATGCTTAAAAAATGAATAAATGAAGGAAGCAAAAACAAACTTTACTACGCGACATTGAACGTGAAATCATGATATTTTTTTCCTTCCTTTTTTCTTTTTAACCATGTGTTTTTTGTTAGTCCTGCAAATACACGTGCTAACAAAAAACATTGTATTTTGGAATTTAAGAGAAATTCTATTGATACATAAAACGCATGCTCCTTCAATGCAGCTTTCTCTTATTAAAAGAGCTCTAATCAACTTAAAGTATCTGAAATAAAAGATAAATAAACTTGTAGAACACATTGTAAAACTTTTTGTATAGACATGACCTATGACAATAGATTTTCAAATGTTTTTATTTTGTTTTTTTTTTAAATTGAGATTTTAAATAGATTGTAGAGTTTAATTAAATTATTATTTTAAAATCCTTTTAGCACATACACACACACATATTTATGTATGTACCTGTAATTTACTGAAAAAATCTTATTAATTTGAATTTAATTATAAATGACAGTATTTTTTTTCAACACTTTATAAAATTGTTCAAGTATTTTATGCTCTAAAATACAATTTTACGGAATTATAAAAGTCATCCAAAGTATATTTCTGATTTCTATCTCTATTCAAAACTGACTTTGTTTTATGTGAGAATTTAAATACACACACACACAAAAACACCCACCCACTCATACACTAAAACTTTATCTGACTGTGTTGGTGATACATTTAAGCAAATTTGATATGAATTGTCGTTAGTGTCTATGTGTATAAGTGTGTGTGTGTGTTAGATTTCCCTACTTTATTCTTTATATCCAATTTGCATAATTTACATACTTGACGTTAACATTTTAAGGACTCTTAACCAGCATATGTTAAAAGATAAATTAATAGAATATAAATGGAGAATACATATTATTTTATAGGCAAACACTTACACAGCGATGCTTGTATGTACGAGGAAGTACATACAAAGATCATTATTCAAATTTGTAATTATCTTTTAAACATACACAATTTATTGTATATGACAGTTTTGAAAACTTTAAATTTCGATATGGCTAAAAGGGTTAGTAAACTCTTAAGGATATTTATTTTTATTTGGGAGAACATTTCATGATTTTTTATTTTTTTTTATTTAATTTAAAGATTTGGCTAAAATAACACTATTTTACAGAGATTTTGATCCACGACCTTTTGCATTTATTTTCTAGCGCTGAGTACGAAAATGAAGTAGAAAATTTCAAAAGTAAAACAGTCTTCGTGATATTGATAACTTTTTAAAAAGTGGTTTACTTAAACAAAAATATCTCCCGACCAAATCGGTGGTGATAATGATTTGAAATTGTCTTTAGACTGGTGTCTAATTTTAAAGCAGTTGCAGGACGCCTCCTCTGTTTGACTATATATGCTAACGATTAACAAAAAAGAAAATAAGAATTACTGTTTTTATTTTCTTAAAACCAGATATTATAGTAACTTGGGTTTGTAACTTGGATAATAATTCACCTCGTGGTGAATGAATGATTATTTTTCACAAGTTTTTTTTCATCAATATTTTTTTTCCATCAATTTTTATTTTTTATACCCTCCAATTAGGGATCGCAATTTCCCGCACTTTTTCATTTCCCGGGAAAGCGGGAAAAATTTTTGAACTTCCCGGGATTCCCGGGATCCCGCACTAAAAACCAATAATATTTTTTTTTTTTAGTTTTTAACAATTTTTTACATTTTTTTTTGAATAATTTGTACGTCTAACAAAGCCTGATACATTTAAAAGCAAATAAAATAAGAATTCAGTCTTATAAACCAAAAATAATAAATTAAGCTAAAAACTCTATTTAAAAAAAAATAATTTAACAATGTCCTGTTATATTTTTTAAGAAATTTTTGTTTAATAGAATGTGCTGTTTTTAGCATAGACATTTCACCAACAATAAGAGAAAAATATTTGTTTTTGCATATTATTGCAGATTTTTACGAAAATGCATATTTTTCATATTTTGTCATAAATAAGAAAACTGAAAAAACTTTACGAATTTAAATTAAAAAACATTGAAAATAAGTAAAAGTCACAAAAAAAATGCATAGTATTTATGAACTAATTCATAACTTTTTCATAATATTTATTATGTCGAATTGAAAAAATATTAAAATTTTTTTATGAATGAAAAATCAAAAATTTTATGAAAGGTTCATACTAGAGATGGGCGCGTGAGTGATTTTTGACTCACACTCACACTCACTCACGCTCACGACAGGAATTTTTGAATCACGCACACTCACTAACGAACATATTTTTTCTACTCACACTCACTCACAATCACGTGAATTTAATTCAACTCACTCTCAAGTGCACTCACGCAAGCTTCACTCACACTCACGTTGACTCACACTCACGAAACTCTTATTTATACAAAAAAAAAATTTAAAAAATAAAATTTCAAAAATCTTTTAAAATTTTCAGCAAAATTTAAAGTTCAGCGAAATTTTACATTTTTTTTGGGGTTTTTTGGGAAGAAAAGCCAAATTTTACAACTTCTTTGTTGCTTTTTTTGGTATGAAAGGAAATATGAAGAGAAAATAAATCACGCAAAATCACGCAAAAAAATCGACTCACGCACACTCACTCACGCAAAAATCTTACTCACGCACACTCACTCACGCAATTTTTTCTCCACTCACACTCACTCACAATCACGTGAGTAAAATTGAATTCAGTCACACTCACGCGTGATCACGCTCGAATCTGCTCATGTGCCCATCTCTAGTTCATACATTTTTTAAAATTTGTTCATAAATGCTACGAATGTGGTTCATTGGCAATTTGTTTTTATCTGTGTTCAAATAAAAAAATGTTTTTGTGATTATAAAAACAATTTTTTTAACTGAAAATAAAAAATAAAGTTCATATGTTTTGCTTTTAGTAAAACCTTTATAATGAAAAATGAGTTCTTAATACTCTTTACGTTTTTAGTAAATATTTTTGAATTTTTAACGCATATTTTCGATTTTTAAGTGCATACTTTAAGCACATATTTTCGATTTTGTAGTGCGTGAAAATTGGAGCCCTTATATTTAAAAATTTATTGACCTAAATATAGCAGTTAACTTGTTTATGTACATTTTTAAAATTCCCGGGAATCCCGCACAAATTTTCCGGGAATGCGGGAAATGAAACTTGACGAATTTCCCGGGATTCCCGGGACGAGAAATCCCGGGATACATTCTCTACCTCCAATCTAGTGATAGACGGTATATATAAGTTTGTCATTCCGTTTGTAACACCTCGAAATATTGGTCTAAGACCCCATAAAGTATATGGGGCATTCCATGTCAAATCTGACACTTTGAAAACTTTTTTTTTAGATTTTCCCAATTTGTTTACAGTTTTTAGTACCCTTCGAAAACTCTTCGTGGTAAGTTTTGAGATTTTTTTGATGACCCGTTCAAAAGATATCGAATTTTTAAAAATTGGTAGCTTGTTCCCTTACTCAAACTTCTTTTACTCATAACTTCTTCAATAATGGTCCAAATTTCAAATTTCTTTTTTTCAAAATTTTTGTTTTTTTACGTACTTTTAAAAAAAAAAATCCCAAAAAATTCTTAAAAGCGCTCTAGTATGCGAATTTCAAGTTTCAAAATTTAAATCTCATTTTTGAAAATGTTGGTACTCTTTTTTTTGTGTAAAACTTCTATCGATTCTACAAATTTTTTACCCAGGAGGATCGTGGGATAACAATTATTACTATTTTTTAAAATTTTTTAAAAAAATTTATTGTAATTTTCCAATCTTAAAATCATTTCTACTGCCCCAATGGTGCGTCATAGAGGGGTCCTTTATAAGACCGACCCCCATTAATTTTTACGTCTTAACATTTCTTTGGAACAAACTAATACCCTATCTCCAATTTCTAAGGGGGCTCCCACACAAAACGACATTTTTTTAAATTTGCTCCAAATGCTCTAACTGCCCTAATAGTGCCCTTAGAGCACCAAAATGTATGACCGACCAACAATATTTTTTTAGTCCAAACATTTTCTCTGAACACACCTACCCTCTATCTTTAACTGTTAAGGCGGTCCCCATACATTTTTTTTATTTATTGTAAATTTGTTTTATTTAATCAGTTTCTACCGGTCCAATGGTGCGTCTGAGAGGGGTCATTAGTGAGACCGACTCCCATTTATTTTTACCTTACAACATTTTTTTAAAACATACCTACGCACTATCTCAACTCCCTAAGTAGGGTAGGTGTGTTCAGAGAAAATGTTTGGACTAAAAAAATATTGTGGGTCGGTCATATATTTTTTTGCCTTAAGGGCACTATTAGGGCAGTTAGAGCGGTTGCAGCAAATTTTAAAAATGTTGTTTTGTGTGGGAGCCCCCTTAGAAATTGGAGATAGGGTATTAGTTTGTTCCAAAGAAGTGTTAAGACGTAAAAAATAATGGGGGTCGGTCTTATAAGGGACCCCTCTATGACGCACCATTGGGTCAGTAGAAATTATTTTAAGATTGGAAAATTACAATAAAATTTTTCCAAAAAATTTAAAAAAAATAGTAATAATCGTTATCCCTCGATCCTCCTGGGCAAAAAATTTGTCGAATCGATAGAAGTTTTACACAAAAAAATTTCCAAAAAAATCGAAGAGTACAAACAAATCTGAACACTTACCACGAAGGAGTTTTCGAAGGGTACTAAAAACTGTAAACAAATTGGGAAAATCTAAAAAAAAAAAAAAAGAGTGTCCGATTTGACAAGGAATGCATCATATATATTCATCATCCTCGATCGATTTTAAGACGATATACATATATTGAGCATTACATACATTGGGCATTTACCTGATCAGGTTGGTATTGCAATCCACGGTGGTCAATTCCGGCCAAAAATCATTTTTTTTTTTTTTTTTTAATCTTGATGAAATTTGTATGCTATATTATAGCAAATACTTCAAAACATACAATTTAAATCTTTTTTGGGCCTTGTAACACTAAATTATTGTCCATTGTGCTGCAAAGATGAGTATTTTTTGCTTCTCATTTCAGCTTTTTTTAAAATGTATATTTAAGTTTTCAATAAAAGTTGGCTATGCATTTTTCTTCACACTATTTTTGTAAATTCGCACATTGATTTTTAATTCCTATAGTAAATAATCATTCCATGTGGTTTTTGCAGATCTTTTGTGCGTTTTTGTCTTAAAGTGATGTGTAGGAAAATTAGATAAAAATTAAAAAAAAAAACTCTAAAAAAAATTGAAATACCATAAAAATCAATTAGAGGCTATTAGAGGTTAGCTATAAAAAGCAGTTTGTACTTTTAAGTATTAAAAGTAAGTATTTTAAATTTCAGTCCCTACTTTCACCGATTTTTTAAACCAGTCCATTTTTAGTGGACTCATTTTTTACAAATGGTGGACTTTTTTAAACCTACAAACTCCACCAAAATAGGGAATGTGAAGAGATACTAACTTAAAACGCATAGATTTGCGTTAAAAAACAACTTAAAAAAAATAAATGAAAAAAAATTTGGTTTAAGGGGGGTTGGAACTAAAAAACAGCCTTAATGTTAGCAATTTTTAAACAGCTAAAACAATAAATACGTAATATTATTTAATTCTGTTTTTTCATTTGAAAGAAAGAACATTTTAGTATTTTTTAAAAATTTCATAAAACAAAACTAGAATTTTCAGGGTTGCCAGTTAATCGTGTGTTGTTTTTTAAAGAGAAAAATGGGCTGCATTTTTACAGCAAAAACTACTAAAATTGATTTTTGTTGAAGATATGCTAACGTAAACTTAAAAAATAGAAAAATTTCAATTTCTTCTTTCATTCAAATATAAATTAGGTCAAATTTTAAGAAATTGTCACTATAAGTATTAGAAAATTATATAATCTCCAAATAAAAAAAAATTTTCATCAAAATCGGTTCAGTAGTTTTTGCTGTACAACTGCGGCCATTTTGTCCTTTAAAAAATAGCATCCCACAATTAACTGGAAACCCTGCAATTCTTTGTCTTTTAAACTTTTAAAAATATTACGATTGTTAACATTTTAAATAAAAAAACAGAATTAAAAAGTATTGCGTATCTATTTTTTAAAAGATTGCTAACACTAAGGCTGTTTCTTTTAGTTCCAAACCCCACCTTAATTAGTTTGATAGATTTGACACGTCCATGCTTAGTTGGCCAACCACTATATTTGTATGTCCAACGTTTTGAAAAAGAACAGATATATTATTCTTAATTCGGATATTAAATTATTGCTGTTTATATGCAGACATGTTTGATACATTTGGGACGTCCATGATTATTTGGCCAACCACTGTATTTGTAGGTCCAACATTTGGGCAAGGTATCAGATATGAGGCATTCCACACCAAATGTCCCGCTACAGAAAAACATGTGTCCCTTAAATTTCTGAATAGGTTGTTTGGATAGCCCTATATGTAACTAAGAAAATTGCGTTTTTGGTTTTTCAAATTTTCGAAAACTGGGCTTAGGAGGCGTGGTCAAATATTGGAAAAATGGTAAAATTTGTGGCGAGTTGCCTTGATTAAATATTTATCACATTAATACGGAATGCACCACAATGTCAAAAATTTACGTTCTTATATAGTTTTGTATGGGCTATCGATTAAAATTTTTTGTTTTGGAAAATTTTCAGAACCCGTTCTGAAATTTTCCATTTTTTAAAAAAGTAAATTTATCAAAAATCCGGCCACTTTTTTTTTTCTTTTTTATTTATTTTTTTAAAAGTTTAGATGTTTGTCCATTCACACAAAAAAAATCAGAAACACGTTCATCTTTTTTTTCGAGAAAATCGCATTTGAACTTTAAATTTCATAACAATTTTGTTATTTGCTTGTATTTCTTTGTATTAAAGTTGCGAATGAGTAATATTAATTGCATAAATATTCGTCATACGCTCTGTTGACACAAGAAAATACAAGCAAATTACAAAATTGTTATGAAATTTAAAATTCAAATGCGATTTTCTCGAAAAAAACGAAAAATACATTTCTGATTTTTTTTGTGTGGATGGACAAACATCTAAACTTTAAAAAAAAATTTAAAAAAAAAGAAAAAAAAGTGGCCGGATTTTTGATAAATTGACTTTTTTAAAAAATGGAAAATTTCAGAACGGGTTCTGAAAATTTTTCTTGGAAAAAAATTTTATTCGTTAGCCCATACGAAACTATATAAGAATGTAAATTTTTAAGATTGTGGTGCATTTCGTTTTAATGTGATAAATATTTAATCAAGGCAACTCGCCACAAATTTGGCCATTTTTCCAATATTTGACCACGCCTCCTAAGCCCAGTTTTTGAAAAATTGAAAAACCGAAAACGCAATTTTCTAAGTTCCATATAGGGCTACCCATACAAGCTATTCAGAAGTTTATGGTACACGTGTTTTTTTTCGCTGGACATTTGGTGTGGAATGCCTCATATGTTATTCTTAATTCGAATATTAAATTTAAGCTATTTACATGCAGAAATAAAGAAGTTATTGATTTTTGGCCGGAATTGACCACCGTGCATTGGAGCAGTACAGTACAAACATTTTCAAAAATGAGATTTAAATTTTAAAACTTAAAAATCGCATACTAGAACGCTTTTAAGAACTGTTTAAAAACAAAAATTTTGAAAAAAAAAATTGCAATTTGGACCATTATTGACAAAGTTATGAGTAAAAAGAGTTTGAGTAAAGAAACAAACTACCAATTTTTAAAAATTCGATATCTTTTGAACGGGTCATCAAAAAATTCTGAAAACTTACCACGAAAGAGTTTTCGAAGGGTACTAAAAACTGTAAACAAATTGGGAAAATCTAAAAAAAAAATCAGAGTGTCCGATTTGGCATGGAATGCATCATATATATTCATGATTCTCGGTCGATTTTAAGACGATCTAGCTATGTCCGCCTGTCCTTTTGGCTCTCTGTTGAAAACACGTTAACTTTTGAAAGACTTTACGGAGGCTCCTGAAGTTTGGAATATATATTGAGCATTTACCTGGTCAGGTTTGTGTTGCAATCCAGCGAAATCGATTTAGTGGTTCAAAAGTTATGAGCAAAATACTGAATTTGGGCAAGGGGTTTTCTTGAATTTATAAGATATAAAACACGCTAACTTTCGGAAGTCAATTCTGAGGATGCTGAAGCTTAACATATATATTTCTGGTTCGTATTGAATTTCAGCCAAATCGGTACAGTGCACAGTGCCACATTTGGCCTATCTAGGACGACAAAAATCCAATTTTAATTATATTGACTTGAAATTCGGTATAAATGTTCGTTTTGACTTCGAAAATTACATTATGAAAAATGTGGGAGGCCGGTTAAGGGCCACGCCCACTTTTTTTAAAATTTGTAATTTTGGTTATAATTTCTTTAAATTTGGTATATATACTCTCAATGACTGTAGAAATAATATCACAAAAAAAGGGGGCGGTCAGACAACTGCCACGCCCACTTTTTTAAAATGTGTTTAAAAAATATGTAAAAACAAGGTTTACATATCGCCCCACTGTAGTCGGCGTCGCAGACGGTCGCAAAAGTTAGTCGTTGAAATAAGTACTATGGATATTGGTCAATATATCTGAAAAAGTCCGGCGACCAATACGGACCAAACACAAAAGTTCTATTCCATCAAAAAAAATAAATATATTATTTTCTTTTCAAAAATTTGTATTTTGTTAAAAATTTAATAAAAAATAGAAAAATTAGTTTTAAAAAAAAGAAAAAATATTACTTAAAGCATTTAAATATCTTTTTTAAAATTACCAAAAAAGAGTGGATAAATATCTCTTTTTGTTCAAAAGTTACAACAGTTTAAACTCGACTTAATTTATGCGAAATAATGTACACAGGATTTTACCAGATGCAACTTTATGCACCCACATGTTAGTAACGAACAGAATTATCGATCTTATATGATTATTTCCGTGCTATTAGGAATGTTCTATAATACAAACAAACATATCATGAAAATCGGGGAACTTTTTTTTTTTATTTTTGTCGTGCTAGATTGGCCAAATGTGGCACTGTGCAGTGGTTTAAAAGTTATTAGCAAAACCGTGAATTTTAGATAAGTTTCACCTTAAATTCACGTGTTGAAAACCCGTTAAACATGTTTTAAAATATTGGTAAGTAACAAAAACAATTAACAACGTTTTTTGTCACTCAAAAATATTTTTACACTAAAAAAAATACACTCGAAAAAAATTTTACACTCAAAAAAAATTTTACACCCAAAAAAAATTTAGCAAATTATTTTTTCTTTTTTTTTAATTAATAAAAAAGTTTTTTTACACAAAATAAAATATTTTTAATCAAAAATAGATATTAGAAAATTTACTTTTACTTAAAAAGGGCATTGTGGAGGGTATTCATAGATTCGGCCAAGTCGAATTTAACTTTTCTACTTGTTTTTTAATTTTAAAGATTTTGCTTAAATAACACTAGTTTACAGAGATTTTGATCCAAGACATTTTGCATTTTTTTCCATGTAAAAACACGCGCTGAATTCAAAAATTTCAAGACAACTTTTCAAGACAAATTTTAAACTTTTTAAAAAGTGGTTTTACTTAATCTCCGGACTAAATTAGTGGATTAAATTTTTTTTGTTTTTAATTAAATGCTTTAAAATTTATACGCACAAAATTTTTCAATCTGATTATCCCCTTAGATTCAATTAATCGATATATCGTTATTTTTACTTTAATTTTACCAAAATTTTGAAATTTCAAATTTTGGCTGTACTCATGAACCGGACCAAAAAATTCTGAGAGCATGGCCGATAATAAAATTTCCGTGTCTCCCTGTTTTTCTAGATCAATATGCGTTTTCGCGAAAAATTAAAAAAATTTGTTTGTAGTATAGAAAAAATGCACTCCAGTCAGAAAGTGGGTATTAAAATAACATTCCCGTGTCTGTTAGGTTTTTTAAATCAGTTCGCGTTTTTCGTGAAAAATGCAAACAAAATATAATATTAAATTGTGTTTCACAAAAGAAGTATGAAATAGATCGAAAAAAAATTAGTAAATATGCTATTGAGAAAAATAGTATTACTAGATGTCTTTAGTAAAATTTAAAGGCGGTTATTTTCTTGGAACATATTAACCATCTACATCCTATTTTTAGGGTCATTTTTGTCCTTATTTCAAATACTCTCCTAGAAAATCATTAAATGGTACGTTTAAAGGGTTAAAATGTTTACACAAAAATGTTTTGCATCAAATTTTACTAGGGGTTGTCAAACACCAAAAGTTTGTGGGATGTTAGAAAAATGCTTAAAATTTATAAAAATATAATTTTATAAAAATATTTGATGAAAAAAAATGTTATAAGAAAATTTTTGATGAAAACAAAAAAAAAAATTTGAACAAAATATGTATAAAAAAATATTCATAAAAAAAAAAATTGATGAAAAAAAATGTTGATGAAAAAAAAATTTTTGATGAAAAAACATATATTGATGAAAACAAAATATTGATGAAAAAAAAAATAATCCAAAAAAATATTGACGATAAAAAAATATCCACGAAAAAAAATATTGATGTAAAAAATATTAATGAAAAAAAAATATTGATGGGAAAAAATATTGATGAACAAAACATATTGATTAAAAAAAAAATTATGAAAAATAATTATGCTACGTTTTATTCACCAGCTGGTGGATGTTTTTTTATTCACCACGTGGTGAATTATTATGCAAGCCACAAACCCAAGTTGCTAAAATTTTTGGTTTTAAAAAAACAGTACTGTTTTCATTTTCTTAATTCTTCGAAATCTTAAAAATCTTTTATGTTTCCATTTACAATTTATGTTTCTTATGTTTTTCTTCTAATGAAAAAAAATTAGATCGTCTCTAAATGTGAATTTCTAAATATTAATTATTTCTTAATTCAATTTTTTTTTCTTGTCCTATTAAAAAACTCAAACATGATTCTTTTGAAATTGAAGTAATAATATAAACATTTTCATTTAAATTATATTTTAATTAAGTTTAGCAGTAAATAAACGAAAAATTTATAGAGAAATAGGAATTTAAACTTCTACACCATCTTCTTTTAACACTTGAAATACTCAATAGATCATAATTTATTAAATTGAATCTTAAATGAATTATTCATATTTATGTAAAACTACATAAAAGAAATTTTCTTTGAGAATGAGAAAATCTTATCCATAGTCAGATATAAAATAAACAAAAGAGGGTAATCTGAACTATAAACACATGTATTGCATAGTTATGTACACTTGGAAAAAAAATTAAAATCGTTGGCTTGTCTGAATCAATGAATACCCTTCACAATGTCTAACATTTTAAGTAAAAGAATTATTAACTTTTTTTAACGTACAAAGAACTAAAAATAAGTTTATTCTAAAAAAATTTAGTAACAATTGTGTTTTCTTAGCTGTTTTTAGTTTTTTTTTTTTTTTCAAAAATATCTGATGTGAGTGAAAATGTCTGTAAAAACTATTTGTTTTTAAGTGTAACATTTTTTAAACAAAAAAGAATCAAAGTGAAAAAGTGTCGAAAAACACACAAATGTACCCGCAAGTTCTTTCGTTTAAAAAAAATTAATTTAAAAACTCTAGTTGGATCATACTGACTTCACTAAAGTTTATTTCTCCGATATCTTCTTTTTTGTACGTGTAAGTAAAAATCGTATCTATAAAATATTTTTGTATTTTCTATTGTTTAAGTTCATCATTCTCAGTTATTTACTTATACAAATATTAAAGTTAACATTAGGGTGAAATATTATAATTGAAAAATTAACCTAACTTTTTTGACAAATATGAAACAGGACCCATTGAGTATAAAATTTTTAACAACTTTGAGCCCATGAGAAAACTGAACAAGTTCTAAAAGTAGGACCAAAACAAGTGCGAGTGTGGAATTCGGTTGTGCCGTCTTTCAATCAGCAGAAAAATCTGCTGAACAATTAAATAGATTTTTACCTCCCGATCCAAAATCTGCCTTCCAAATTTTTCTATCACTTAAGGTTTTAAAGACATTCGCGTTTGAATATTGAATAATACACTAATTTAGAATTTTTGGGTCTCTACTGTAACTTATCCTTAAGTTGCTCACACAAAATATGACTAGATTTGTTGTAAATGTACCTCTTGATTCCATATATGAGGCATTCCACACCAAATGTCCCGCTACAGAAAAACATGTGTCCCGTAAATTTCTGAATAGGTTGTTTGGATAGCCCTATATGTAACTAAGAAAATTGCGTTTTTGGTTTTTCAAATTTTCAAAAACTGGGCTTAGGAGGCGTGGTCAAATATTGGAAAAATGGTAAAATTTGTGGCGAGTTGCCTTGATTAAATATTTATCACATTAAAACGGAATGCACCACAATGTCAAAAATTTACGTTCTTATACAGTTTTGTATGGGCTATCGATTAAATTTTTTTTTTTGGAAAATTTTCAGACCCGTTCTGAAATTTTCCATTTTTTAAAAAAGTCAATTTATCAAAAATCCGGCCACTTTTTTTTTCTTTTTTATTTATTTTTTTAAAAGTTTAGATGTTTGTCCATCCACACAAAAAAAATCAGAAACACGTTCATCTTTTTTTTTCGAGAAAATCGCATTTGAACTTTAAATTTCATAACAATTTTGTTATTTGCTTGTACTTATTTCTTTGTTTTAAAGTTGCGAATGAGTAATATTAATTGCATAAATATTCGT
Source organism: Pegoplata infirma (assembly GCA_963921195.1). Taxonomy (NCBI): domain Eukaryota; kingdom Metazoa; phylum Arthropoda; class Insecta; order Diptera; family Anthomyiidae; genus Pegoplata; species Pegoplata infirma. The sequence continues at coordinate 255,507,707 of OY992536.1, read as the reverse complement.
CATACTCTCTGTTGACACAAGAAAATAGAAGCAAATTATCAAATGCGATTTTCTCGAAAAAAAAGATGAACGTGTTTCTGATTTTTTTGTGTGGATGGACAAACATCTAAACTTTTAAAAAAAGAAATAAAAAAGAAACAAAAAAGTGGCCGGATTTTTGACAAATTGACTTTATTAAAAAATGTAAAATTTCAGAACGGGTTCTGAAAATTTTCCACAAAAAAAAATTTAATCGATAGCCCATACAAAACTATATAAGAACGTAAATTTTTGACATTGTGGTGCATTCCGTTTTAATGTGATAAATATTTAATCAAGGCAACTCTCCACAAATTTTACCATTTTTCCAATATTTGACCACGCCTCCTAAGCCCAGTTTTTGAAAAATTGAAAAACCAAAAACGCAATTTTCTAAGTTCCATATAGGGCTATCCATATCACCTATTCAGAAGTTTACGGTACACATGTTTTTTTTCGCTGGACATTTGGTGTGGAATGCCTCATATGTCATCTAAGTTCTAGCGAGTGCCGTTTTTGAAATATTTGTCTTTGAAAAACTCAAACTTTATTGTCAAGCACTTAGTGTCAAACGCGAATATCTCGAAAACAGAACATGCTTGAAAATTTTGGAATGCTTTTTTAAAACTTCTTAAAAAATCGAAAAACATTTAAGAATCTAAAATTTTTTGAAGAAAAATGTTTTTAAACTAAAAATTTTTCTGTTTATTAATAAAATAAAAATAAAATAAAAAAAAGAACTCAAAATCTTAAAATTTTTTCTTAGAATTTAAAACTTTTCAACTAAAGATTCTAATGAAAAAATATCTTAGAACCTGAAGTTTTATGTACACAAAAAATGGACCTAATTGTAAGTAAAATGTAGTCAAATCTTAAAATGCGACTTTGTTTTTTAGAAAAATGTCTCAGAACGAGACTATTTAAAAAAAAATGTCTCAGAATCTTACACTTTTCTAAAAAAATGTCTCAGAATCCCAGTTGGAAAATGTGTCACTGAGGAAATTTCCACAGTGATTCCTTGTGGAAATATCTTCAGGTTCTGACAAATCATAGGTAATCCTTGATGACATGTCCTTACATTGTCAGCACTTAATGTTAGCTTTAATAGTGTGGGCAATTCCTATAAGACATCTAAAAGGAAATGTCTTTAGAATAGCAGTATATTAAATTAAAATTTAAAATCTGGGCAACTCTTCAATTTCCAAGAAAAAGATGGCAATACTCTGTTTATTTAAAATAAATTCAAAATCTAACAAGTAGAATAAAAGTAATAAATAGACAAACAATTTTCAAAATAAAGTTTGGAACAAGTAGTAAGGTGTGGGACTAATAAACTGGAGGTTCCAGGTTCAAATCCAGTTGGGACTAAAAAAGACGAAAAGTTTTTTCTAAATATGAGATAGTTAATTTATAAAGGAAATTGGATAAGAGTAAAAACTAAAGGAAATACGAAATTTTTTTGTATTTTCGAATGACCAACGTCAGACACTTCCCCAAAGAAGTCTTAGGGACATGTCCCCAGGTCAGCTGATTTCGAGTGAGGACATTTTGAAAATTTGTATGAAACTGTCCTCAACCCAGTACATAGAGATGTCTTGTGTATGTCAGCAGTGACTCTGACATGTCACCGCTCCGGCACTGAGGATGGCCCGAGGACGTTGCCAACTGGGATATTAAACTTCTATAAGAAAAATGTCTGAGAATCTAAGACTTTTTCTATAGGAATATTGTCTTAAAATATTAGCCTTTTTCTCAGAATCTAAGACTTTTTCTATAGGAAAAATGTCTCTGAGACTTTCTCTATAAAAAATTCCCAGAATTTGAGGCTTTTCTATATGAATTATATTTCAGAATCTGAGAACTTCTATAGGAATAATGTCTCTGAATCTGAAAAATGTCACAAAATCTGAGATATTTTCAATAAAAAATTCTAAGAAGCTGAGGCTTTTCTGTATGAAAAATGTTTTAGAATCTGAGAACTTTTTATAGGAATTATAATATCTAACAATCTAGGTAAATGTCTCAGAATCTTAGACTTTTTTTACGAAAAGTGTCTCAGAATCACCGAACTTTTCTTAAGGAAAATTATTTCAAAATCTATGATTTTATGTATAGGAAAAATGTCTCAGAGACACAAGCTGAGACTTTTTGTGTAGAAAAATGCTAAAAATCTGAGACGTTTTCTTTTGTAAAAATATATTTTTCTATTAGAATAATGTCTCAGAATCAGAGTATTTTTCTATGGGAAATATATTTCAGAATCTGAGACTTTTTCTTTAGGAAAATTGATTTTTAATTATGAAAAATGTTTCAGAATCTGACAATTTCCTATAGGCAAAATGTCTCAGAACTGAGACTTGTTCTATAGGAAAATGTCTAAGAATTTGAGACTTTTTCTATAGGAAAAGTGTTTAACCATCTGAGAGTTTTTCGATAGGAAAAATATCTCAGAATCTAAGAAATTTTCGATAGAAAAAATGTCTGATAATCTGAGACATTTTCTATAGGAAAAATGTCGAAGAATCTGAGACTTTTTCTATAGGAAAAATTTTGAAGAATCTGAGACTTTTTCTATAAGCATCTGAAACTTTCTTTAGGAAAAATGTCTCTTTCTATAGGAAAACCCTCTAAGAATCTGAGACTTTGTCGATGGAAAAATGTCTTAGAATCTTAGACTTTTTCTAAAGTAAAATTTTCTCAGAATCCGAGAGCTTTTTTTAGGAAAAATGATTTAGAATCTAAGACTTTTTTACTCTGTTTTCTTTTTAAAAAGGTCTCAGAATCTGAATAATTTTCTTATAGAAAAAGCACAGATTTTCTCAAAAGTTAAAACTTTTTGTGTAGAATGTTTCAGAATCTGAGAAAATCTGCTAGACTAGAAATATCTCAGGTTCTGGAAACGTCTTACAATCGGAGTCTTTTCATTTGGAAAAGTATTTTATGAATATGTTTATAGAATCATTTTCTAAAGTGACTTTTTCCCGAGAAACGTTTTCCATTGGAAATATGATTGAGAGTCTTTGACTTTTTCTATAACAAAAACTGTCTAAACTGAAAATTGTCATAGAATCTTAGACTTTTCTTTGAAAAAAAATTTCAGATTCTCGTAATCTTCTTTGTAACAATGTATCAGCATCTGATACAATTCACACTTTAAAAAAGGCTTAAGTCTCTCAAAAAATTTTAAAATATAAAAAAATATTAACAGTTTTAAACTTACACAAAAATGAAGAATCTGATTGTGTTATATCAGATTAACCCATGTGAAATTCTGGATACGCCGCTGATTTAACTAATTCCATGAAGATCGACTAATTCCATGAAGGGTGACTTTCCTTTTTAGTGAAATTAACAATAAAATTTACATTTCATATAAATTTCACTAAAATATATGCAAAATTGTTAATTTATCGATTTATAGCTTCAAAGGCGATATTCGGATTGATAAATAAAGTATGGAGAATTAATACAACATTTAATTAATTACCTTTAATCTAAAACCAAATTAATAAATATATCGATTTTGTTGGGAGATATCTTTACTTTAATAAAGCCGCTTTTTTTTTAAATGGAAAAATTCAAAAATTAACAATATTTCAAAAACTGTTCTACTTTTGTACTTCATTATGAAGTTTAAACACTGACATAATGTATACGGTTCCAAAACCGTAATTTTTCCATTTTTAAAGTTGTCATAACCGGTCATGCCGTAGTTACAACCTCAGTTAGGTTATGGCAACCGCAATATAGTTCTGACAATCGAAATGTATTTGTAACAACCGAATGACCGCTTAAGACAGCCTTTAAAGTGAAATTTGAATATTAACGGTTGTGGCAACCGTATTTTTTATGTAACTGAAAAATTTAAAAATTATGTGCAATACGGAAGATATAAAACTATCAAACTTATTAAGAACCTCTTACTTTTAAATTTAACCAAATTTACAAGTGCTGAGCAATTTTACTAAATCAATTGTCACCCTAATGTTAATATACTCGTATATTGGAAAAGGTATTCATATTGGAAATATACAAAGCCAAAAGAAGGACTTTCTTTGTCAATTTATTAAATCCGAGGTGTCAATTACTATTAATCTTTTGACGTTGTTTATACTACAGAATAACCCTATTCTCATTTTGTCAATCCATGTGAATAGAATAGTAAATAGGGGCCCATAAATTATGATTTATGATAAATCGTTTCTCGATATTCTATCAATGTCGTTCTGTCCGTCTGCCTGTAGAAAGCAAATCACTGAAGTTTAACACAAATATGTCTTATGGTCATAGAAAGGTGAAGATCATAAATGGGAAGAACAGGACCAGCAAGGAAAAAGTTTTTCATTAAAAAAAAAAATATTTTTTAACCATTAACCGAGAAAACACATGTTAAATCATTCAAAAAAAAATACTTATTTTAGACCTTAAATTCTTCTGAATTTGATGAAAATGAGTATTACACTCAAAAAAACATTGTAGTATGACAAGAAAATCTTGCAATTTTTATCTTTTTGCTAACTCCTATTTCGAGAGGATTCCTGGTAAATATTACGAGCTTTTTTGTAAGTTTATAAGCTTTTTATCAATAAAATTGTAAATTTATAACTTTTTTGACGCGATAAAACTAACAAAGAATTCTCGTTACTTTACTAGATTTTTTTGAAAAATTTCCTTGGAAAATTGTAATTTTAAAAAATTTTTTGTTAAAAAACAAGAAAAACTGCGAAATATTGGTTAAATGGGATTGCAACACTTTTTCTAGTAATATGACAAGGATTTTGTTTGAGTGTAGAGATTTAAAAAACAGAGATTGTGTCAAATTTGGAGACTTCTACCTTTTGAGATATGAGATACTTAAATTAAAAACAAAAAAAATTTAACTTGACGAAAGTGTGTCGATTTAAATGCCATCCTTTAGCATTGCCAGCTCTGCCAACAATGACTATTATAAGATAACGCACGCCAGTATATAAAGTAAATAAACCGTACTACAACATACCAACATGTTTATGAAGTTGGTTAAACGTGTATTATGCTGGCTTTGCATTATTTTTTACTTTGCTTTTCATAACAACATTTTCTTGTTGTACCTTCGTCTTGTGTTATTGGTCCTTGTATTCTTCTTCCTTTAAATATGTATGGTACAATCAACAACAGCAGCAGCGCCAGCAACAGCAATAGCAACACACCAAGAAAACAACATCAACCAGCATTATTATCATCATCATTATTATTATAATAATAATATTCCTACAAGCTTTATGATGGCTGAAAGAATTTATGTAAAGCTCTAAAATAAATTACAAAATTATAATCAGTTTGTTAGTTGTGTTTGTATGTATTTAGAGTTTTAGTTGTTGTCTTAGGTTAGAAGAAGAAGAAGCAGCAGCAGTTGCTGTTTAAATGCCAACAGCAAAAGACCAATACCTTATTTTCGGATTTATCCAGAAAAAAAACATGTCTTGGTATCCAGCTGCTGTCATCAGATTATTTTTGTGTTAGAGTAACAATCATGTTCGTTTATATTTTTATTTTTTTTTTTAGGATATTTGTGTGACTGAGTCTTTACAAAAAAAGGGAAGGAATCTTAATTACGCTGAAAACCTACAACATTTTTATTCGAAAAATGTTTTAGAATCTTAAAGTTTTTCTATGCAAACAATTTCTCAGCATCTGAAAATTTTTCTATACGAAAAATCTCTCAGAATCTAAAAATTTTTTATACGAAAAATCTCTCAAAATCTGAGAATTTTTCTAGTCGACAAATATCTCAGAATCTGAGAATTTTTCTATACGAAAAATTTCCCATTTTTTTTACGAAAAATTTCCCAAAATCTGTGAATTTTTCTATACGAAAAATGTCTCAGCATTTGAGAATTTTTCTATGCGAAAAATGTGTCAGAATCTAAGAATTTTTCTAAATCAAAAATGTTTTAGAATCTGAGAATTTTTCTATATGAAAAATGTCTCAGAATCTGAGAATTTTTCTATACGAAAAATGCCTCAGAATCTGAGAATTTTTCTATACGAAAAATGCCTCAGAATCTGAGAATTTTTCTATACGAAAAATGCCTCAGAATCTGAGAATTTTTCTATACGAAAAATGCCTCAGAATCTGAGAATTTTTCTATATGAAAAATGTCTCATAATCTGAGAATTTTTCAATATGACTAATATCTCAGAATCTGAGAATTTTTTATATGAAAAATGTCTCGGAATCTGCGAATTTTTTATATGCAAAATGTCTCATAATCTGAGAATTTTTCTATACGAAAAATGTCTCAGAGTCTGAAAATGTTTCTATATGAAAAATTTCTCAAAATCTGGGAACTTTTCTATATGAAAAATGACTCAGAATCTGAGAATTTTTCAATAGGAAAAATGTCTCAAAATCTAAAAATTCATCTATATGAAAAGTGTCTCTGAATATGATAATTTTTTCTATATTAAAAATGATTCAGAATCTAATAATTTTTCTGTATCACATATGACTCAGAATCTGATAATTTTTCTATATCAAAAATGACTTAGAATCTGAAGTATTTACACAAATAATGTCGCAGATTCAGATAATTTTTCATACGAAAAATGTCCCAGAATCTATCAAAATATTTCAGAGTCTCAGAATTTTTCAATTCAAAAAATTGATCTAAATCTGAGAATTTTTCTTTACGAAAATTTTCTATATTAAAAGATTCTCAAAATCTGAAAATTTTTCTGTTGTCATTTTTTATACCCTACACTTACAATTAGTGATAGAGGGTATATATAAGTTTGTCATTCCGTTTGTAACACATCGAAATATTGGTCTAGGACCCCTTAAAGTATACATATTCATGATCCTCGATCGATTTTAAGTCGATCTAGCGATGTCCGTCCGTCCGTCTGTCTGTCTGTTGAAAACACTCTAACTTTTGAAAGACTTTACAGAGGCTACAGAAGTTTGGCATATATGTTCGTCATTTACCGGGTCAGGTTGGTATTGCAATCCAGCCAAATCGGTCTAGTGGTTCAAAAGTTATGAGCAAAAGAGTAAATTTCGGCAAGGGTTTTTTGCGAATTTACGAGATAAAAAACACAATAACTTTCGAAAGACAATAATGAAACTACTGAAACTTGGCATGTGTCTTTGCCGTTCCCCAGGCCTGTTTGGTATTGAATTTCAGCACAATCGGTCCAGTGGTTCAAAAGTTATAAGCAAAACCCTGAATTTCAGATTGGTTTCATCTTAAATGCCACGTGTTAAATAAGTTTTAAAAGCATTGGTGGTAACTTAACATTGCTTTTCAAACTTGTTATACCCTCCACTCTAGTGATAGATGGTATATATAAGTTTGTCATTCCGTTTGTAACACCTCGAAATATTGGTCTAAGACCCCATAAAGCATGGACGTATTCAGGGGGGGGGGGGCCCAGGGGGCCCGGGCCCCCCCCTTTTGGATTGAAAAAAGTTAAAAAATTAATTCACTTCAACACATAATAAAAGTAACAAACATAAGTTTTTAAGTGTTGCAAATATTTTTTTTTTTAGGAAAAGTTTTTAATATTTTTTTAAAAAACTCTTAAATTTTCTATTTTTAAAAGTCATTTATATCGAAATATCTAAGAAAATATTTATCGAAAACACATTCTATTGTGCATCAGGATCAGGAAAACAGTTTTCTACACAAAATTTCAAACTCTGAGGTTCTAAGGGAGTTTTTCCATATTAAAAGTCTCAGGTTCTGAGACATAACTTCCAAAAAAAATTCTCAGATTTTGATTTTTTTTTCGAAAGAAAAATTTTCGTATTTAATTTTTAACTTTCATTCTAGCACTTTTTTAAAAAATAGGGTTTGAATTAAAAACCTGCAGTTTTAAATATTAAAAAACGAATTGGGACAATATTTAACTGGCAAAAAAAATTTTGATTATTTTTTATTTGAATAAAAATAGATAAATTTTCATAAACAAATTTACAGAAGCACCATACAAAAATGTAATAACGTATTTGGGATCTAGAGATCCATTTTACAATAATCCAGCCCTAAAATGTCGAGCCAACGCAGTAATATGTAACAGTAGAGCCGTAAAAAGCGATAAGGAATTCATAAAAATTTCAAGTCCAAATATCTCGACAACGAAATGTTCTACAATAAATTTGGATTGCTGATTTGGAATCAGGTCTTTTATTATGGCTCTTACGTGAGATTACGTAGCAGAGAGCTCTAAATAAGATTTTTTTAACCCTTCAAAAATGAATATCTCGAAAATAGAACGCGCTAACTTGCGAATACGTAGCCGTAGAACGGTAAACACGCTAAAATTAGCAGATTCGAAGGCAAATATCGGAAAAATGTTAAACTCCCGGGTAAAAATGACCATGTATGTTCATATATGATGCATATATGGATGTCCATACAAGTGCATATCCGTAATTTGAGGGTACATGTACATTAATGATCACACATTGTCATACATGAATTTGTATGTAAAATTTTGTTTTGTATTTTTTCCATAAAACTTCTATATAATAGCTATTAATTGAAATTTTTCAAATATAAATAATTTGTATTAATTTATGACACTGTTTTTTATGAGAACTTATGAGAATTTTAAAAATTGAATGCATTCATTTATTATTCATGAGACTTTTAAAAATCGAATTTATAAAAACTTACGCATTCAATTTCAAAGTCGAATGGAAAAGAAATCGAATGCATTCTATATTTTAAAATCAAATGTAAAATCGTTCGATAAATTGTGATTGGGGAACGCAATCATTACCCGAGTAAAAATAATCATATATAACAATATATAACTTGATGCAAACATAATAAATCATATATGATTATACATCGCGTGAGATATTTTCTATTTTTTTTAAATGCAGTCATATGTAGTTATATATAATTTAATCATGATTCGGATTAAAAGGTGTACGGTTGATACAATTATATAAAATTATATGAGGGTCAATACAAAATTTGATTTTCTGTATAATTTAACATAAAATTATATATAGCTTATTATGTTCCATATAAAACTATATATGTTTCCAATTAACCAAAAATTTTCTAAGTTTTTTAGGCAAAGTATAAGAAACTTTTTTAAATGTTCCTAAACATTTCCTTGTTAGGGTTATGTATATCACCTATCTGGTTCGAAGCGTACCCAAACATTTTTTTGTTTTAGAAAATTATATGTTTGGTGAATGTATCGTTGACCTGTGGTGTATCTCAACCCAAACCAAAAAACACCAGGATTTTATATGTTTTTATGCAATTAGATCTAATTAGATCCACCAATATATGACAATGTCTGGTCAAAAGTCGGATGAAATCAAACCATATTTTATACAAGTTGATCTTTTTTAATGCAAAAACATCCACCATTATTCGGATTAAATTGCGTATAAATATATATTGTGTTACATATCATTCTATATTGCATCATATAAAAATTTTTACTCGGGTAAAGTTTAATTCAGAACACCAAATCTAATTTAGGAATGAAATCCTTCGCAGCTCTGACAGTAATACCGTCAAAGTGTTCGCATTTTCTTCTAAATTTGGTTACGTTTGTGTATTATTGTGTATTACGTTTGTGAATCTAAGAATGTATCAGACATTTTTTCATAAAAAATTCACAGATTTAAAGACATTTTTGCGACAGATTTTTTTTTCAAAAAATTGTCAGAATATTTTCAGATTTTGATACATTTTTTTCTATAAAAAATCTCAGATTTTAAAGGAGTTTTTACTAAAGAAAAATTCTCAAATTCTAAGACATTTTTTATATCAAAATTTTTAAACGCAAAAAATTTATACTTATGAGCAAAATTTTTGGTCAAGACCAAGACTTTTGCGTTACTTAACTAAGTTTTTGGTAAAAATACAACTGACTAAGACTTTTGCGTAATTTAGCCAAGTTTTTGATGTTAAAAAAAAATTGGCTAAATTACGCAAAAGCAATTTTATTTTACCAAAAATTTGGCTTACAATTGTAAAAGTGTTTTTTTTTGTGTGCAGATTACGCAAAAGCAATTCGTCGGTGCGCCGACCAGAACACCTATGTGTAATTTTTTTATTTTTTTTTTATTGGCCCATTAGGAAGCCTATCAGGTAATGCATTTATCCCCCAGAGCGTTTCCCGTTATCTCAAATGGTTTCAAAGTTAGCTTAAACTCCTATGTGTTACCTATAATAGAAATTCTCCGGCAAAAACACTTATGTGTTATTAGTACACATAACTGTTTTTGATTTAAAAGTAAAAACATTGCGTCTGCCTTTGGTTTTTTTATAAATTGATATTTTAAAAGTTTTCTGAACATTTTTTTTGTAATATTCCGAAACTTTATTGCATAACACTGCGCAACACGATTTAAAAAAAAATAATTTCCAAATTTTTTTTAAATGCGTTTTGAACAAGCTAAAAAAATTATAAAGTAAAGTCTGAGGTAAATAATATCAAAAGATGTCCTTAGTGAAATTTTAAGGCGGTTCGTTTCTAAGAACATACACTCAAAATAATTAAACAGTAAAAGGTTTTGTAAGTGATATTGTACCAAAATCTACTAATTGGTTACTAATTTTAGTATCTTCAAAGTACTAACATTAGTAATTTTTACTGGTTTTTACTAATATTAGTTAAAATTTTAGTATTGGTTACCAATTGCTGCACTAGGTTCTTTTGGACTAAAATTAGTTAAATTTTTAGTATTGAATACCCACGTTTTTTTTTGGGTGTACATTTACATACATTAACCCTGTGTGTCCCATTTTTACGTGTCGTTTTGGTACTTTTTTTAAATATCCTCGTTGAACGCCATTAAAACGTGCGGTTAAAGGATTAAAATGTTCTACAAAAAAATTAGTTTTACATAAAATTTTACTAGGGGTTGTCACAGGTCAAAATTTTGTGCGAAAAGTGCAAAATGCTTAAATAAATTTAATTGTAAATTATCACAAACTGTTAAATTGTTTTTCACCAAAGTCGTGTAAAATAAGTAAAAAAAATATAAATCTTTGTCTGAGCTAAATGATGATGTCTTCAGTGAAATTTGATGGCGGTTCTTTTCTTGGAACACATTATCTTCCATTTTTGGGAGTAATCTTGGTCCTTTTGCCAAATACCCTCATAGAACTTCACTTAAACGTTCGTTAAAAGGGTTAAAATTTTCTACAAAAAAGTTTTGCAGCAAATTTTACTAGGGGTTCTCAAAGGCCAAAAGTTCGTGCGAAAAGTGCTTAAAAAAGTAAAATTGTAAAGTATCTTGGTAAGACACAATTTAACAAATTATGATAATTAAAATTTTCTTTTTTTAAACCTTTTGCTTACATCGCACGAACTTTTGGCCTTTGACAACCCCTAGTAAAATTTGATGCAGAAAATGTTTGTAAAATTGTTTAACCCTTTATACGTATGCCTTAGTAGTGGACTATGATGATATTTAAAAAAAGCACCAAAATGAGGATAAAGGGTTAACATGTTCTAAGAAAAGAACCGCCATCAATTTTCACTGAATTATATCTTAACTTTATTTAGCTCAAAAGCAGTCAAAAAAAGTTTAACAGTATTTGATAATTTACAATTTTACTTTTTTAACCATTTTGCACTTTGCAGGAACTTTTGGACTTTGACAACCCCTAGTAAAATTTGATGCAGAAAATCTTTGTAGAAGATTTTAACCCGTTAATGTACGTTTTTGTGGTGTAGGTGGTGTTGTATGAGGATATTTAAAAAAAGGACAAAAATGACCCCTAAAAATGGCAGATAGAGGGTTAATATGTTCTACGAAAAGATTCGCCATTTCATTTCACTGAAGATACATTTTGCCATTTTTTGCATCAGAATTATATTTAATACTTTTTTTGACTTATTACTTATTATTATTTTGGTTTACCTGATAATCACTTTCTGCATTGGTAAAGTTTTTCCGTCTCTTTGTGATAACAAAATTCACATCAGAAGTTTTCAGCCTTGCAAAGTACGAAATGAAAAACTTTTTACAACAAACACATGGGATGAAAAAAAACACCAAAATAATTTTACGTGTGTTTTTTGTACGAAATGTTGCATTTCGCACATTGCAAGGATAAAAATTCTAACGTGAATACCATCAATATTTCGCTACAAGTCCATGCGGATATATAAATTGCAAAATTTTTACTTTTGAACAACAAATAAAAATTTATTTAAAATAAATTTAAGAACAAAAACACCTATGTGTATTACATATTTTTTATAAACATGTAAAAAGTCAGAAACAAAATCACCTATGTGTAGTTTTTTGTTAAAATCTTGTACCACTTCAGATTAAAAAAAGATTTTGTATGTTTTTCAACGCGTAATATTTTTAAATTGGTTTAGGAAAAATAAAAAAAATTTACTTTAAAAAAATGTTGCGAATTGGCAAAATAAAACGGTTTTTTTGCTCTCCTGAACAATTCATAAAAAACACATAGGTGTTCTGGTCGGCGCACCGACGAATTGTATTTTACCAAAAATTTGGCTTACAATTGTAAAAGTGTTTTTTTTTTGTGTGCAGATTCTGCAGGTTCTTAAATATTGATGAGATTGAGATATTCTTTATCTAAAAAATTCTCAAATGGTGTGGCTGTTTTTGTACTGGGGGACTGGGGGGGGGGGGGGGGAGTCCTAGAAAATAATATTATTTGTTTTGTTGTTGTGATTAAAAAAATTTCGAGTTGGGCCCCCCCCTTTTCAAATTCCTGGATACGTCGCTGCCATAAAGTATATATATTCATGATCCTCGATCGATTTTAAGACGATCTAGCGATGTCCGTCAGTCCGCCTGTCCGTCTGTCTGTCTGTTGAAAACACGCTAACTTTTGAAAGACTTCACGGAAGCTCCTGAAGTTTGACATATATGTTGGGCATTTACCTGGTCAGGTTCGTATTGCAATCCAGCGAAATCGGTAGAGTGGTTCAAAAGTTATGAGCAAAAGACTGAATTTCGGCAAGGGTTTTTCGTGAATTTACGAGATAAAACACACGATAACTTTGAAAAGTCAATTATGAGGTTCGTTTTGAATTTCAGCCAAATCGGTCCAGTGGTTCAAAAGTTATTAGCAAAACCCTGAATTTCAGATTAGTTTCACCTTAAATTCATGAGTTGAAAACCCGCCCAATAAAAAAATATTAGGTTTTAAGAAGCACTAAAAATAGGAAGCGCATAAGAAAGCGCTTACATTTATAACATCTTACGTATGCAGCAGTAAAAGCTACTTCGCTGTAAGGTAGAGCGGTTCAATGCTTCGGCTCTCACTTACAGCAAAGCAGTATGTAAGCACTCACATATTTTATTTTAAAAGCAGTAAAGCTGCTTCGCTGTAAGGGAGAATGGTTTAATGCTTCGACTCTCACTTACAGCGAAGCAGTATGTAAGCACTTACACATTTTACCCTTTTTTTTTTTTTATTTCAAAGCAGTTATGCTGCTTCGCTGAAGGGGAGAATGGTTTAATGCTTCGGCTCTCGCTTACAGCGAAGCAGCATATAAGCACTATTAATAAGAAGTTTTAACGAACTTTCCCGATGTTTTAGACGAAGTTATTAAAAAGTAACTAGTAAGTTTTATCGTTTATTGTGGTGTCAGCGGACGCAGTCGGAAGATGAAAAGTGAAAAAATATATAATTAATAATTAAATAAACATATTAATTAAAAGTGAACGAATCAATGGTAGTAATTAAATAAACATTAAAAACAAAAAAAAACAAATTCGGCCTTGCCGAATGTAGTGATACCCTCCACAATTTCAAAAAGATTATTGCAAACAACTTTATTTAAAAGGAAATTACTTTTGAAAAAAAAAAAAAATTAAAAAAAATTTACGCGAAAAAAAATTTTGGTAAAAAAAAAAATCCGCGATTTTTTTCGTTTTTTGTCAAAAAAATATGTTCGTACTTGTTTAAATACCATTTGGTGTTCAATTATGTACACATATGTCAACCAGAAGCCGAATTAAAGCATTTTTAGGTTATGTTAAATGTACTGAAATTTTTGAGGTATGCTTACATTTTCGTTCATAACTTTTGAACCGCTGAACCGATATCGCTCAAATGCAATACCAAACTTCTCGGGAGAACTTCCAATATATATGTTAAGTTTCAGTCATCTCTGTGCAATATTTTGTCCGCGAGAGCATTTTCCACAGACAGACAGACAGACAGACAGACAGACGGACAGACGGACAGACGGACATCGCTAGAATGTCTTAAAATCGATCGGGCATCATGAATATATATACTTTATGGGGTCCCAGACCGATATTTCGATGAGTTACAAACAGAATGACAAACTTATATATACCCTCTATCACTAAGTGGAGGGTATAATAACAACGTATTAAGTATTTATATTAAAAACCCCTTAAATTGTATTTGTGTACGGTATTTTTTTTTTTTTTTCATTATTTGTGTTGTGTTTGTTTTTGCTTTGCGTAAAGTGGTGTACAGTTTTTTGTTGTGTTAAGTTTTGTTTGCGCAAAGTAATTGTGTTTTTTTGTACAACGTTGCAAATTGTTTTTTTAATATTTGGTAATTTGCTGTAAATTTTTTTTAAATAATTTAAATTACATTGCATCTTTTTTAAACGTTTGCAGGTTTGTAAGGGAAAATTCTTGATTCCTCCCTTATAAACCTGCTTCGCGAAGGCATGAATTTATAAATGCGATCTCCCACTTAAAAGCACTTATTTTTGATCCAAAAAGCGCATTATATGGTTGGTAAGACTTTTCAGGCATAAAATTATTAAATATTGTGCTTAATATATGCTTGAAAAGAGGGATGAATGAAGCACTTCAAGGAAGCTCTTTTTCAGGCATAAAATATTAAAAAAATCGTGCTTAATATATGCATGAAAAAAGGGATGAATGAAGCGCTTCAATGAAGCTCCTTTTCAGGCATGAAATATTAAAAACAAAACCTGCATATACTGCGCTTTTTGGATCACAAGCAAGTGCTTTTTAGTGGGAGATCGTCTTTATAAAATCATGCCTCCGCGAAGCAGGTTTGTAAGGGAGGAATCGAGAATTTTCCCTTACAAATCTGCTTCGGTGTAAGCACAATTTTTTGTTGGGCGTTAAACATGTTTTAAAAACATTGGTAAGTCACAAAAATATTTTACAACGTATTTTTGGCACTCAAAAATATTTTTACACTAAAAACAAAAATTTTTACACTTGAAAAAAATTTTACACTCAAAACAAAATTAGAAAATTATTTTTTTTTTTTCAAAAATTACTTTAAAAAAAGTTTTTTTACACAAAATAAAAACTAATCAAAATCGTTTTTTTTTTCACGTTAGAAAATTTACTATCAGTTAAAAGGGCATTGTGAAGTGTATTCATAAGCCCTTACCACAAGAAAACAAAAAGTCTATTTTAACAAAAGTTTTATTTTAAATTTCAAATTTTCAATACATTTTTTGAAAGTCGATTTTAAAAACAATTTGTATGGAAATAAAATTAAAAGCTCATTTTAAATTCATTTTATTTTCTTGTAGTAAGGCTGATAGATTCGGCCAAGTCGAATTTAACTTTTCTACTTGTTTAGTTTTAAAGCAATGCTTTTTAAACTTGTTTAGTTTTAAAAGCATTGGTAGCTTAAAAATTACACTCGAAAAAAAATTTTACACTCAAAAAAATTTTACACTCAAAAAAAAATAAATTTTTTTTTTTACAAAAATTACAATATTTTGTGTACATTAGACTGGCCATAGCGTTATATAGAAAAATTAAAAAATGTTAAATCCATAAGTGTTCGCACTGAATAATGTGAGGTTGGGGATAAAAATAATTATGCATATTTAAAAAAATTTTTTTTTTTGTTCCGAGTACCTCCGGGTTGAGCCTAAAGTTTGAAAAACGGATTACAAGGGAAAAATATGACTTTTTTTTAATTTTCTCAATTTTTTTGATATTTTAAGTACAGTTTGAATTCAAATGGTCACTGAATTTTGATTAAGAGTTAATTGTCTATCAAATAAGGTGTTAAAAATTAAAATCGGTTGAAAATTAGCCGAGTTATGACAACTTCCCCCGGCAACTAACGTGTGGCAAACCACCTGATCAAGGAATTCGAGCCCCATTTTTGAAATTTATTGAAATTATCTACTGTAATTAATTTTTTTAATCCTCAAGTTCCAATGTACTAAGAAGATACATATTTTTTATATTGCGTTTTGCTAACTTGTTTTAAATAAATGCTAAAGTGGTCTGAATTTTTCAACACTATTTTCCAATCTCCAATTTTAAATTTTTATTTTTTTTGTTAAAGAAATTTTAAAAAATCGGCTATTGGAGTTTAGGGATTTGTTAAGCACATATAAAGGAATAAAAACCCCAAAAATTGTAGGGTTTGCTGTTTTCATTTGGCTATTACAGTGATGTAATTTCGGCGGATTTCGGGAAAGTAGTGATTTTTGGCCCTTTTTTAGCTTTTATTTATTTTTTTTGGGTTTTTTTTACAAACTTGATATGTTTTGGACCGAATTATATCAACACGAGATAGAATACTTCAATTTGCAAAATTAGGGCGAAATTGACACATAAAAAATTGCCCCTGTTAAGGGTTAAAGGTAAAATTTTAGAAAATTTTTAATTTTTTAACATTAACAGATTTGCTGGGCGGATTTTGCTGAATCTGCTTGATGTTATTTTGATTGGTCTAAACTTTATGGCAAATAATTAAAATTTAGAAATTTAACCCTTAAGTGCTGTTGGGGCCTATAATTTTTGTTTCTTTAATGGAGATAATGTAAGTGTATTTTGTTCAAAGGGTCGAATAGGCCCCACCAGCACCAAAGGGTTAATATTCTGATTTAAATAAACAGACATATGTTTAGACCTTTTAAAATGATATCAAGTAGTTTCATGTATTTCTACTCAGAAAATCTCTTAATGTTTAAAAATTCAAAATCTTCTAAAATTAGACCTTTGACCTTTAGTTGGGGCAATTTTTAATTTCTCAATTTTGCCCTAAATTTGCAAATTGATGTATTTTATGTCGTGTTGATATAATTCGGTCCAAAACAAATCAAGTTTGTAAAAAAAACCAAAAAAAAATAAATAAAAGCTAAAAAAGGGCCAAAAACCACTACTTTCCCGAAATCCGCCGAAATTACATCACTGTAATAGCCAAATGAAAACAGCAAACCCTACAATTTTTGGGGTTTTTATTCCTTTATATGTGCTTAACAAATCCCTAAACTCCAATAGCCGATTTTTTAAAATTTCTTTAACAAAAAAAATAAAAATTTAAAATTGGAGATTTGAAAATAGTGTTGAAAAATTCAGACCACTTTAGCATTTATTTAAAACAAGTTAGCAAAACGCAATATAAAAAATATGTATCTTCTTAGTACATTGGAACTTGAGGAATAAAAAAAATTAATTACAGTAGATAATTTCAATAAATTTCAAAAATGGGGCTCGAATTCCTTGATCAGGTGGTTTGCCACACGTTAGTTGCCGGGGGAAGTTGTCATAACTCGGCTAATTTTCAACCGATTTTAATTTTTAACACCTTATTTGATAGACAATTAACTCTTAATCAAAATTCAGTGACCATTTGAATTCAAACTGTACTTAAAATATCAAAAAAATTGAGAAAATGAAAAAAAAGTCATATTTTTCCCTTGTAATCCGTTTTTCAAACTTTAGGCTCAACCCGGAGGTACTCGGAACAAAAAAAAAAAATTTTTTAAATATGCATAATTATTTTTATCCCCAACCTCACATTTTTCAGTGCGAACACTTTAACTTTTCAAAAAAATTTCTACTATGGCCACTAGAGGTGTCCTTAAAAACGAAAATCATCTTTTTATATCTGGTAGGGTCCTATATTGTTCTTTAGTATCTAAAAATGAGTGAGCCAAAATTTGGGGACAGTCGGATAAAAATAACTCGTGCCGAAAATGGATTGAAGTTTTGGGACATTCTTATATGAACGAAAAACGCTTTTTTTCTAGTTTTTGGAAAAATATTGGTATTTGATATTTTTTGTAAAATTTTTTGTGAAATAATATGAAAATGGTATTAAATTACCTTTCCAAAAAGACTAATAAAATTAAAATCGGATAAAAATCAAGCATTTTACGAATACATGCCCCAGACCATTGTATGGTTTTTAAAGCCAGAATTTCAAAATTTTCAAAATTTTTATGCAAAAAAATAAAAAAAAAGAAATTTTACTTTATGATAATATTGAAAACGTGTTAACGATTAAAAATAGCAGATATGGTAGTCAAGATTTTTTTTTATTTTTCGCCGGTAGTGATAAAATTTCCGCGAATTCCAAATAAAATGCGTTTTTTCACAATAATTTAGCAAATATGGGAAAATTTGTTCTTTGTTGTACGGAACGAGGCGTAAAATGTAAATTCTGTAACTTTTGAGAAATCGGATATAGGCAGATATCTTGTATTATAGAGATATGTAATGTCCCAAATTTGTCATTTCACCTCGATGAAAAGGGGTTAAAGATGCCCTATTTCTCTAAAAATTTACAGAATTTATGTTTTACACTTGGTATAGTACAATACACAACATATTTTTTCCATATTAGCTAAATTATCATAGAAAAACACATTTTCTTTGAAATCCGCGGAAAATATATAACTACCCACGCCAAATTAAAAAAAGCTAGACTACCATATTTGTTAGTTTTTATCTATAACATGTATTTAATAACATTATAAAGTAAAAAATATTATTTTTTATTTTTTTGCCTAAAAATTTTAAACATTTTTAAATTTTGGCTTTAAAAACCATGCAATGGTCTGGGGCATGTATGCGTAAACTGCTTATTTTTTATCCGATTTGAATTTATTTAAGCTTTTTGGAAAGGTAATTTGTTACCCTTTTCATATTATTTAACAACAAATTTAACAAAAAATACCATATACCAATATTTTTCAAAAAACTAGAAAAAATGGGTTTTTTCATCATATAAGAGTGTCCCAAAACTTCAATCCATTTTCGGCACGAGTTATTTTTATCCGATTGTCCCCAAATTTTGGCTCACTAATTTTTAGATACTAAACTACAATTTAGGACCCTACTAGGTATTAAAAAGTGATTTTGAAAAATTACCTTAGTCGTAAGGACACCTTTAATGGCCACTCTAGTGTACATACGTACGTGCATTCATTCAGAAATATTTACAGTAAAAAAAACATTACACTCGAAAAAAGTTTAACACTCAAAAACAAAATTAGTAATTTTTCATTTTTTTTTTAATGACAAACAATAAGAGTTTTTTACTCAAAAAAAAAAAAAATCTAATCAAAATTGTTAATTTATTTCACGTTAAAAAATGTACTATCCTTTAAAAAAAGACATTGTGGAGGGTATTCATAGATTCGGCAAAGTCGAATTTAATTTTTCTACTTGTTTATATGTAAAATGTTGTACAATTTAGAATTTTCCTTTTCGAAAAATATTTCAGAATCTGTGAATTTTGTTAAAATTAAACTTTCTCAAAGTTTGAAAGTTTTATTAAATAGTAAAAACCTTAAAATCTTAAAACTTTTTTAATAAGAACATCTTTTCTACACTATTAAATAAATTTCACGTTTTGTTATAACTTTCCGTCTTTTGGGTAACTTTCCCCTTGTTAAAATAAGACTAAAACACAAGGCACATTTGTAGGCAAAAAAAAAAGGTTAAAGCAAGAATTTGGTCACAAGACAAAATAAAAGGATAAAGGATATAGGAAGTACATAACACAACATATATGCTGGTATCCTGTTGACTAAGCATAAAAATAAATTTTTCATATTATATTGCTAGAAATGTATTTTTCAACTTATACAATGTATTCTTATTTCGTATTTCTTGGCACTACTATGCTCGTAACAAAATGGAGTTAACCCATTTTTACCAAACATCGTTTTTGTATGAATACCAAAAAAAATATAAATTTCGACCAAAATTTTTTTGTTAAAAAACAAGAAAAACTGTTAAATATTGGTTAAATGGAATTACGAGACTTTTTCTTGTAATTTGACAAGGTTTGTTTTTGTGTGTTATAATTTGGAGTTTCTTTAAAGAGGGTTAAATGTGGGTTAAAATGGGTTAAATGCAGTTGTGTATAGTCATGTTGAAATGATCTTACTTCCTTATTATTTTTTTTTGGGGTTAAAAGCATATTAATATTAGGTGGTAAATTTTGGAGTTTATAAAAATTCCTCTAAACGTTTTAGTTTGTTAACATTAAGTATGAGTCCTGTGGCTTTCTCTACATACATATAATATGCTTTTTGTTCATCATCTACATTATTGTAAATTTTTACGTGTATCATTTCTGGTTATCTGTGTAATAAATTCTATTTATTATAAACTCCTCTGGCTTTAAAAAACAACAAAAATGTTCATCTTTATGTTGGTGTTGCTGTTGTTCTTCTTCTGGGTAAAATATAAAATTTATTTATCCTTTAGTCCTTTATTGTTTGGTTGACTATCTGCACAGTCTGTGTTGTAAATAAATGTGTGTGTGTGTTTGTGTGAATAAACGATTTTAGTTAATAAATTTATGTTGAAGCATAAAAATATAAAGAAATTAATTTTCTTTTAGTTTTAACACGATTATTCTGTTGTTCTAAAGGTGTGCGTGCATGCATTCTTTTACTATCAGTGGATGTATTAAGCTGTGTTTGTGTAAATTTATGTGTATTAGTGTGTATTAAAAGAATTTTTCTAGCAATTTAACCTGTTGGTTAAATTTCATATTATCTATCTAACGTTAGTAATGCCATGACTTGATGTTTGTGTGTATGTTAGTATTTGAGCATGTGTTTGTTTGCATGACAATGAATTATGTTTTTATAATGCAAAAAGGTTTTATAAACTCAAGGAAAATTTTATACAGGGTTATACAAAAAGCTGGGTTAACCCTATATATTTAAAATGGCAGTAATAAAAGTATCTATTTTTACAGAATGGATTTAGATGTTGGTAATGCCACATCAGATGATGTGGCCTTAACAACTTGTTTGACGACTTGGTTGACGAATTGTTTGACGACCGAATGCAAATTATTTGTGTAATAGCAAGTTAGTCACATAATCAACCCACCTACTTTACACGAGCAATTTTAATGAAATTTTCATGCTGTCGTCAAACAAGTTTGACGAGTTAGCACTCGTATGATGTGCCCTTAAAACTGCCTGTCTTTTACAAGTATATTATTTTAAGTGAATTTTTAACAGTCAAAAGCTCTGAGAAAAAAAAAATGAATACGCTTACAGGGAAGACCCTGTTTAATATGCATAATAAAAGTTTTTGCTTAATACGAATATTTTAATGGTTTGTATAATAAATCTGTATTAAAATAATATCGCAGAGATAATCGTTATGTTAATGATGACTAAATTTGCAGAAAATCATTAGAAAATATAGTGTGATAAAAGCTATTTAAAACAGAGCGATATAAAACAAGTAAAAAATTTTAGTTCTGCCTTGCCGAATATTTTGATACCCTTCACAATGTAAGAAAGATTATTAACAAACTTTATTTGAGAATAAAAATTATTGACAAAAAAACGTGCAAAAAAATGTTGGTGGAAAAATTTTTTGAAAATTAAAAAAAAAAAAAACGTTTAAAAGAAAATAAAAATAAAATAAAAAAAAAAAATAATAAAAAAAATAGTCGCAAAAATTAAAATTGGTAAAGCTAATTCGGGAACGCTGAATTCAATGGTGCTAGCCATTTTTCGAAGTTAGCGCTCTTATTCTATATTCGCGATTTAAAAGCCAAGGTACTACAAAAAATAATTTTTTATGCTTTTGGGAAAGTTTTTAAATATAAATTTACAAAATCCATTTTTTTTTCGCGAAAAAAAATTACGCAAAAAAAAGATCAGCGAGAAAAAAAATCCGTGAAAATTTTTTTTTTTTTAATTTTTCGTTTGTTATGTATCGTAACAGCAAAATAAAAAAAATTTGGAAAAAAAATTTCGCGAAAAAAAATTCGCGAAAAAAGTTTTCGCAAATAAATTTTTTTTTGTATATTCAATAAAGTTTAGATGTTAAAAATTCATCAATTGTCTAAATAATATAAAAAAAAATATTTTTTTTTACTTAAAAATACACAAAAAAAAAAAAAACGCGAATATCGCTAATACATTTGCTAACTTTGAAAAAACTGATATTACAATGGGATTTAGTGTACACGAACTAGCTTTACCAGATAAGTAGCTGTAGTAAATTCAAATCAAAATAAAAATATTTATATTGAACCAATTTTTTCACGAAAATAAAGATTTTTCGCGAACAAAAAATTTTTTTCGGGAAAAAATTCATGGTGTTATTGTTTTTTATGGTAGTTTAACAGACTTGAATGGTTTAAATTTAAAAATTATCGCAAAAGTTTAAAAATATCGTTATTATTGTCTAAAGCATCAAAATTTTATATCGCGAATACGCGCTAACTTCGAAAAAAGGCTAGCACAATTGAATTCAAGCACAGTGTAATTATTACAAAATTTATCGTACACAAAAATTGTCAGATTCTATGATAATTTATCTACGAAAAGTTCATAGAATTTGCGACATGGTTTAGTTATCTGATTTTAATGACCATTTATATACAGAGTTCGGCATGAATCATTGATTTTTCCATATAAAATGATCAATGAAACTTTTGTGAAACTTTTTAAAGTGGCAGTAAAAATTGCAAAAAATTTGGATTTTCGGAAATTTGTAATTAATATTTTTTGTGTTAACTTTTTTTATAGTAAGACCTAACAAACATTTTTTGCATATTGAAAATGTTAATTTTAAAAATTATATTTTATAGGTTATTATAATAGGTTCTTGAAAAAAGGGGGAAATTAATGGACTAAGATATACATTTTGTACCTATAAGTTATTATAATAGGTTCTTGAAAAAAGGGGGAAATTAATGGACTAAGATATACATTTTGTACCTATAAGCACGGTGAGCCTCAGCGATGTTCAGGTTGAACTTTAGTGTCGACGAAAAGTGTAAGCGCAGTTCGATTTCTACATGAATAAATGTCACAAAACTGTTAACAGCGAAATCGTAGCTGATCGCATTCGCGAGATATCGCGAAATTAGTGTTTTTGTATTTTCTAAAATTTTGACAATGAAGTTTTTTAAATATCTTCAAAAACTGGGTATGCAGTTTTAATTGTATTTATTTACATGTCACAACACAGTTAACAGCGAAATCATATCTTCTCAGTTTCGCGAGAAATCGCCAAATTACTTTTTTGCTGTTTTTATTTTTGTTTTTATCTTCATATATGATTTTTTTAAATTTCATAAAAACATGGTATGCAGTTTTACTTGTGGTTGATCAAAGGTCACACAGCTGTTGACATCAAAATTGTAGGTGCTAAATTTCGCGAGATATCGCGTAATTATATATATATATTTTTTTTTTTATTATATTTTTAACCCGGTTCTTTAGAAATGATAAAAAAATGTGGTAAGCAGTTTGATTTGAACATGCTGGAAGAAATTAAAACTGCCCCCAAAAAAATTATAGCTGCTCACTTTCGCGAGAAATAGCGAAAAACAGCTTTTTGGGGGTATTTCTTGTTTTGATTAATAAAAGAACTTTCTTTAACATTGTTGAAAAACACGAAATGCAGTTTGACTTGCTATTGATCAAAGGTCATAAGGCTGTTAACATTTAAATTCTAGCTGCTTAATTCTTCGAGATATCGCAAAAAAACTCGCTTATCTACTATTTATTCATTAATTTGTGTTATTTGTGGTCTGTAAAAACATATACTTCAATTAACGACAAAAATGTGGTATGCAGTTTGAATTCGAGGTTATTAGAGGTGACAAAACTGCAAGCATAAAAACTATAGACGATCAATTTCCCGAGAAATCGCAAAATTACTGTACGAGCTTTTATAATAAATTACTTTTTTTTCTTTGGTATCAAAAAAAAATAAAAATTTAAGTAACGACAAGTATATGGTATGCAGTTTAAATTGCCCGTAACTGAAGGTGGTAAAACTGCTGAAATCTATATATTGACGCTAATTTTCGCGAAAAATCGCGAAAAATTTTTCAATTTTTTTTTCATTTATTTTGTATTGTAATATTATTATGCACTCTCTTTTTCTTCAAATATTCATAACCATTTATTAACTGTCATATTATTTTGAATTATAAGAAATAATTTTTTGGTATTAAATGTGAAAACGAGTTACTAGTTTACAAACAAATTAAAAATTCACCGAATTTTCCGAGATGGGATACAAATGTAGCCACCAAGAAAACAGGAAGAAGGTTTGCGGACCATGTGGAAACAAAATTTATTCCAAAAAGAACAAATAAAAATGCATACCACGTTTTTACACCATTTCAAAAGAACATGCAAAATTGAAAAATAAAAAAAAAATAAAAAATATATAAATAATTCCGCGATATCTTGCGACAGTGTACACCTACAACTTTGATGTCAACACCCTTATGACCTTCGATCACGTACACATTAAAGTGCATATCAGCTTTCCACAACATTTGAAAAAAACCTAGAAAAAGTTGAAAAACAAAAATTGACAAAAAAGTTATTTCGCGATTTCTCGCGAACTAAAGAAGATAGGATTTCGATGTTTACTGTTTTGTGACCTTAAAATAAGTACAATGAAAACTGTATACTCAGTTTTTGAAAATATTTAAAAAACTTTAATATCAAAATTTTTTAAAATATAAAATCACTAATTTCGCGATATCTCGCGAATGCGATCAGCTACGATTTCGCTGAAAACAGTTTTGTGACAACTAATCATGTAGAAATCGAACTGCATTTACACTTTTCGTCGACACTAAAGTTCAACCTGAACATCGATGAGGCTCACCGTGTAAGAGGCACCATGTGAACTGTACACAGCTTAAATCGTAAACAAAATATAACAAGTAGAAAAGTTAAATTCGACTAACAAGGAAAGGTTTCACAGGGCACCCACCGATTGTCCTGAAACTTTAATATGGGAATGAGGGGGAAAAATAAGAGTTACCTGTTTTTTTAGCTGCCCAATCTCACATTTAGCGTGTCAAAGGGGAGCGGGAAAAATGGGATTTTTTTCGTTTTTTTGAGGATTTTATTTTCTTAAAACCAATATTTTTTTCAACAATATTTTTTTCAACAATTTTATTTTTCATCAATTATACTTTTCATCAATATTTTTTTTTTTTCATCAATATTTTTTTTTTATCAATATTTTTTTTCATCAATATTTATTTTAATCAATATATATTTCTTAATCAATATTTTTTTTTTTTCATCAATATTTTTTTCAACAATACTTTTTTTTCATTAATATTTTTTTGTCATCAATATTTTTTCATAAATTTTCTTTTCCATCAGTATTTTTTGTCATAAATTTTTTTATCAATTTTTTTTATAATTTTTTTTTATAATTTTTTTTTTTCATCAATAATCTTTATTTCTTCATTAAAGACTTTTTTCATTAAAAACTTTTTATCGACAAACACAGACAAAGAGATAGATGGATATCAATAGAATGTCTTAGAAACCTTTACGGATCAATAACACCGCTCTACAAATCTGAGGTTTGTCGCTGCGTTTTGGATGAAACCAAAAAAAATGATAGGGTTTGGTGCCCCGATTCCGAAACGGTCACTCAAATTTTTCTATCACGTCACAATTTTGAGAAAATCGCGGTTAAAGTGTCAAAAAATGCCCATTATGACCATTTGAACGCCTATAAAATAAGATCCTGACATGCAAATGACTTGGCATTAAGCTCATTCGAAAGTCTGAAATTTTCTCTTTCAGACAAGATCAAATTTTCTTGAAATTTAATTTTCTAAAATGGTAAAAAAATCATTACCCGAGTAAAAAAAATTATATGACGCAATATATAATTTAATATGGGTTCGTGTCTATTTTGATATAATCTTATACGAAAAATGGTTTCATAAGATTTGATCGAATATTATCTAATAATATCAGTTTATATAACTTTATATCGACTTTGATACGAGTTTTGGTCTAATCCAATGATATAAAATTATATTAAAATTTATACAATTTTATAAATCGGATGTTTTTTTTAGTTTTTAATAAAAAGTTGAAAAATTAAAATAATAAAAATTAGTTGTTCTTGAAAAAAAAACTTAGAAAAATTTCAAAAAAATGGAGACATGTTAAATTTTATATAAACCACTTAGAAAATATTCTCATAAAAACTTTGTCCTTATAAAAACTTAGGAAAATTTTAAAAAATGGAGTCATATATAATTTTATATAAAACACTTAGAAAATATTTGCGATAAAAAAAATTTTCCTTGAAAAAAACTTAGAAAATATTCGTGATAAAAAAGTGGTGCTTGCAAAAATCTTAGAAAAATAAAAAAATATGAAGTCATATGAAATTTTATAAAAAACACGTTGCAAATATTTGCGATAAAAATATGTTCTTGGAAAAAATTTAGAAAAATTAAAAAATAATGGAGGCATATAAAATTTTATATAAAACACTTAGAAATTTGGAATGATACATGGGACCAGATGTTACAACATATAATTATGTATGGCGATATCTTAAAAAAATCGCACATCAAAATTTATTATATAAATTTATCTCGCAAGACATAGTGTCACACATGATCATATATGAAATAATATGACTATATAAAAGTAGCCACAAGTGCTTTAAATCTAAAATTTACGTTTGAATTTGTATGGAAATTTGTTAAAAATTTGTTTATTTACACAAATTACTAAATTTTTTTTTTAGTGTAAAATTTTTTTGGGTGTATTTTTTTTAATTTTTTGAGTAAAAATATGTTTGAATAACAAAAATACGTTTTAAATATTTTTGAGACTTACCAATGTTTTTATAACTTTTTTAACGGTTTTTAATTACATGAATTTAAGGTGAAACCAATCTGAAATTCACGGTTTTTCTAATAACTTTTGAACTACTGTACGGATTTTGTTGAAATTCAATATAAACTAGAACAAAGGAACGACAAATATATATTCCAAGCTTCATCAGATTCAGAATTGTCGTTCGAAAGTTAGCATGTTTTTATCTCGTAAATTCGAGATAAACCCTTGCCGAAATTCACTCTTTTGCTTATAACTTTTAAACCAATGCACACTGGTCGATCCCATTGGCCAAAAATAAAAAAATCAAAGTCAAAAGTTTGTCACCAAATGTGTCATCTTTATTTCTAATAAAAACAAGGTTTTAAAATTTTGAGCTGTTTTTGTTTTATTCTAACTGTACTCTTTAAGAGAGGCCTCAAAAGAGATGGCAAGTTAACAGTTGGTTTTTGCAGTGTGAAAAAGTGGAAAATTAGGTTCAACTTTCGATTAATTAAAACCATATAAAAAAAAATTTGTTGAAAAAAATCAAAATGAATATTGAATTAGAAGGTATTAACTAAATTTTAAAATAATTACAATGTGCTTAGCTTGTTCTGGAGTTTTTATAAAATTATTATCTCCCCGGTGTCATTGTTGGTGTTTGTTTGTCAATATATTGAAATTTCAAATAGAGTTTAAGTTGTGTTCCCCCCTGAAATCTCCAATCGGATTTTTTTTTGGTTTATTAGTTAATATTTCAAGATTCTAAAATTTGTAATATCAGCTGCATATTTTTGCATGTCTTTAAGTTATCTTCCACAGATCAAAACGGCCTCGTTGTTTTGGATGTCAAACTTTGAATTTTTGTGTGGTGTTTTGTTAATTTATTTTCGCGTTGCTCTGGTATTGTTATGAATGTAAAGAAATGTGATTGTTTTTTTTTTTCTTTTTCACGGACTTTTAATTTTATTTTTTTCTTAATTTTATCCTTATTAAGGGTAGTTTAGACCAGCAGACTTGTAAAAAGACCTACCAAAAATGTCTGCACAAAACACTTGTTTTGACAGCTATAACACAGCTAAAATAAACAAATCTTTTGAATTTATTCAAAAAATGATTTGACAAGCGGATCAAAATTAAACATACTCCGAAAAGAGGATTTAATAATCTACAAATAAAAAAAACTTCATCGAAATCGGATTAGTAGTTTTTGCTGAACAACTACAGCCAATTTTATCCTTTAAAAAAAGCATCCCACAATTGGGTGGCAACCCTGGCAATTCTTTTGACCAAAATTTGAGTTGTAAAAACTTTTTAAACTATAACGATTTTTGTCTTTCATATAAAAAAAAACAGAATTAAAAGTTATTGTGCATTTATTTTTTATAGCCGTTTAAATATTGTCAATATTAAGGCTGTTTTTTTAGTAACAACCCCCCTTAACCTTTTTATAATTTTTTATTACATATTATTTCATATTTAATAAGTCAATATTTTTAATTTTTAATTTTTTAAACTTATCTTGTAAAAAAGTTATGAATTAAAAAAAAGTTTAGTTTTTCTTACGTGGGGAGAATGTGGGTGCTTGGGTACGGTAGGTGGTGGGGGGTGGTTATGAGTAATCAACCACTCCCATTTTATCATTAAATAGTTCTGACATGTTTAAAAAGCCGTGACAGACGTTTCATGATGATACCTATACTGGAAGCATTTTTGGCCGCCTTCTCCATACAGCTCCGACCACTGTGCAATGGACCAATTTCACGGTTAGAGAAAATTTTTAAGAAATGCCATTTTTATATGGGAACTCACTTAGGTAGTGGAGAAAAAGGGTATGTATGTTGGGAAATATTTTTGGAGGAAAAAGTTAATGTTTCATACTGACGGACGGACAGACAGACTTTTTCGTTAAATTCTTATTTTTGTATAGAAAAATTCACAAATTCTTATTTTAAGTCATTTTTCGTATAGAAAAATCTTCAGATTCTTGAAAATTTTCAGAAAAATTCTTAGATTCTGAGACATCAGCAATCGATGTTAAAAAAAGCTATATTTAGCTAGAAAATAACTAGATTTTGCTTAAATTTAGCTTATTAAGCAACACTACTTATACAAAATGCCACTTTATATCAAAATAAAAACATTTTAATTTGTTAATATATTTTCATAAACAAACTCATAATACTTTATGAACAAAAACAAACAATCATATTAGTTAGTAAAGTAAAGGACACACACCAAGTGAAACAAAACAAGCTGTATAAACACAAAACAATTAGAATTATTAAACTAACCACAGCAACAATTATTTTAACTAGCCGCATGCGATAAGGCCAAAGTTTAAAATGTTTCTAAATACATATACAGACACATGAGCTCAAGTACAGTGAAACCTTTGAAAGGCTGGCTGTTAGAAAAAAATGTGTGTGGTAGATAAAGTTTTTCATAAAATTGTTTAATACTTTTTAAAAACTTCTTGTTGGAAGAAGTTTTGGCTTAAGGGAAGTTCCACTGTTTTGATGCTCGTATACATTAGTCTTTATACACTTATACAAACATACAGATATAGAGTATAAAAAGCAACAACTAAAACTTTAATAATATAAAACAACACTATACTAACTACTACATACAACAGCAACAGTATAAAAAACAACAGCAACGTTAAATGAAAATAACAAGAAACCCCAGAAAACACTAGTAAAGTGCAACCACAACAACATGCTGCAACATCAGCAGCACCACCAGTAACAACAAAAAACATATGTACATTTAAACATTATATAACACTTTTTGAAAACATATTTGGACAGACAAAAAGAATGCTCTGAATTTGGTTGATATTAAACAAATACCCTTAAGTTCGGGAAATTGCTTTCAGAATGCATTTTGCCATACCAAAATAAAACCTTTCTGGATAATTCTTTTGGAGAAGTGTGTCAGTTATAATCTAAAATTTTGACTTTAGAAATTCAGAGCGCTTCATTATTGATTGTTGATACTTGATATTCTAGCTCGAGGTCATTATTTTAAATTTCATAACAATTTTGTAATTTGCTTGTATTTTCTTGATTTAACGTTGCGAAGGAGTATTATTAATTGTATAAATATTACTCATTCGCAACGTTAAAACAAAGAAATACAAGCAAATTACAAAATTGTTATGAAATTTAAAGTTCAAATGCGATTTTCTCGAAAAAAAACGAAGAATGTGTTTCTGAATTTTTTGTGTGGATGGACAAACATCTAAACTTTTAAAAAAAAATTTAGAAAAGAAAAGAAAAGTGGTATGTTTTTTAATAAATTGACATTTTTAAAAATGGAAAATTTCAGAACGGGTTCTGAAAATTTTCCAAAAAAAAATTTTAATCGATTGCCCATACAAAACTATATAAGAATGTGAATTTTTGAGATTGTGGTGCATTCCGTTTTAATGTGATAAATATTTAATCAAGGCAACTCGCCACAAATTTTACCATTTTTCCAATATTTGACCATGCCTCCTAAGCCCAGTTTTTGAAAAATTGAAAAACCAAAGACGCAAATTTCTAAGTTCCATATAGGGCTATCCATACAACCTATTCAGAAGTTTACGATACACGTGTTTTTTTCGCTGGACATTTGGTGTGGAATGCCTCATATATGGTATTACACTCGCAAAGAGAAATATTTGCAAGAACAAAAATACATATTGTATTACTAAGGTTAATCATATGTATGACTGTTTTTAATATCTGTTTGTTGGTTAGATGACGACCAGGGTATACGCTTTAAGGTATAGCGGGGCCCCGGGCACACAAGAATTTGGGGCCCTGCTGGATAAAAAAGTTGTATGACCAAAAAAAAAAAAACATTTTTTTGGTACAAATTAAACTCATGTTTTAAGACAAAGAAATTAAAAAAATATATATGTTGGGTAGGGATATTCCAGCTCGATGTAAATTTTCTTAACTTATTAAAACCTTGATATTTGTGTAGAACAATTTGGTTTTATGAGACCTTTTCTATCCCTGAATCTGAGATTTTTCCTATAAGAAAAATGTCTCAGAAACTCAAACTTTTTCTTTACAAAAATGTCTCAGAATCTGAAACTTTTTCCATATGCAAAATATTTCAGAATCTGAAATTTTTTAGAATCTGTGACAATTTCTTTACGAAAAATGTTTTAGAATCTGAGAATATTTTTGTACGAAAAATATTTAAGTATTTGAGATTTTTTTATTACATAAAACGCCTTAGATCTGAGACTTCCTCAATAGGAAAAACGTCTCAGAATCTGGGACTTTATTTACTCGAAAAATGTCTCAGGAAGACTTTCTATATGAAAAATGTCTTAGCATCTGAGGCTTTTTCTATACGAAACGTGTCCAGAATCTGACACTTTTTCTATACGAAACATGTTTTAGAATCTAAGACTTTTTCTATGCGAAAAACGTCTCAGAACCTGATACATTTTCTATACGAAAAATGCTTCGGAATCTGAGACTTTTTAAAAGAAAATGTCTTAGAATCTAAGACTTTTTCTATACGAAAAATATCTCAAAATCTGAGACCTTGCATACGATAAGTTTCTCAAAATCTGAGACTTTTTACTTTGGTAAAACTTCTATGAACTTTAGACTTTCAAAATCTCAGAATCTAAAACTTTTTATGTAGTAAAAATTTCTATGAATTTTAGACTTTTTATATGGGACAAATTTCTCCTACAGAAAAAGTTTCAGATGTATGCGAAAAATCTGTAAGATTCTGAGAATTTTTCTGAAAGAAAATGTAAATTTTCTTTAAAAAAAATTAAAAGAGATGTTGCTCCATTTTCGTATATGCGAATTAATTGGCATTTAGGGGCCTCCTTAGATCGGGCGCCCTGTGCACGTGCCCAGTGTGCACTAGGGTGGGTCGTTTTGCCACTTTTTTGTCGGATCGAAACGCTATACCCGGCAAAAGTTGTGTACCCAGATGGGTATTACAGACGTGAATTTTTTTGGAAATCGGTTGATATCTTCTGCTCTCAGAATGGGCTCAAAGTTCCGAAATTTCGGCTAAAAATCACAAAATGACAATTATTGAGGCTCGAAAAAGCGGTTATTTTTTTTGGTAAAGATATGTTATTTTTAACGTAAACTCCATTTTAGGCATCAAACTGTAGTTTTAACCCCTCCCGGAGGTCCAGGGAATACCCCCGACATTCAAAGAGGATGTGAATTTCGGCTAAAAATACCATAATTAATAATTATTGTGGTTCGAAAAAGTGGCATCATTTTTGGGTACAAATATGTTATCTTAGACGTTAAATCCCTTTAAGGCATCAAAATGCAATTTTAATCCCTTTCGGAAATCCAGGGAATACCCCCGATATCCAAAAGGGAAGTGAATTTCGGCTAAAAATACCCAAATTGACAATTATTGAGGTTCGAAAAATGTCATTTTGTTTGTGTAAAGATGTGTTATTTTAAACGTCATCTCACATTTATGCCTTAAAAAGCAATTATTAACCCCCCTTGGGGTCAAGGACCACCGCAGGGATCGGAGAAAGATGGAAGTTTGGGCATTTTTTAAACCTTTCAAAGCCGTTTTTGGTTATATTGAACATTGATAATTCGCCGAGACTCAACTCAAAGGCCGGGCAGGTCAAAATCGATAAGTGAGTATATGGGAGATATTTCCAGCTAGATTTTTCTAGTTATATTTATATATTTTAATTTTGTTTGGCTAGAGGTTATCAAAAAGTGTTTATATGGTAAATAAATCTAGTGGAGTAAAGAGAATATTTTAAAAGTTATATTTTCCATAGAGGTAGAATTCTTCGAAAATTAGAAGAATTAATAGGAAAATCCATGCAATGGGCAGGTTGCTTTTTGCATTTTATCGAAGTACCATTGCGAGTTCTCTTTAAGCATTTCGACGGCCAAACATCAGGTCCCAATTTTTACACAGGTCCTATAGGTTCAAAATTACCCGGATGTGAAAAACTTCCTGTGGTGTCATTTATAGCAATTAAATTTGATCTTCCTTATCACAGTTCCGAAGAGCTTAAAAACTCAGGAAGGACTTCAAGTACTTGTATCTTATAGCTGAAGCTATTGATTCGGCAGAATGCACAGAGGTTCTTGCATCCATGATCCCTGGAATGTTGAACAAGGCTCGCAGGTTGACAACTGCAAAACAAGGAACTCATAGAAATAGTTAAGTTCATACCTAAAGTCTATGTGGTGATGCAAAAGGGGCATCGCCTGAGTGTTGGCTCAAAGTACAAAAAAAAAAAAAAGCTGTAGATCATTCATCCATTCCAACCAATGCGTTCTTTGCACTGCCCGAAAATATTCTTTTCGCGATGATGACAGATTGTCGACTTGCTGTCCGTCAAGATGCACAAAAAATAATTCTTAGTACTCAAGAAGAACGAACAGGGAATCGTCATCAGTTCATTCGCTACAATATTATTCCAAGGCAAAATTTTGAGGCCACTGATTACGTGCAAATGATCTTCTGGGAAATTACTGATGTTTCTAACACACTACTACCCGTTTTAAGGACGGTATCAAATAAATAACTTATTGACAAACTTTCACTTCATGAAAACACAGTTTCCGTGCCATTCAGTTGCAGTCGAACGAACAGTAAAATTAGTATCTGAAGCAATAACTAGAGTGTGCAACAGAAACGCAAGGGATGGCATAATAAAATCGGATTTAATTTCTAGACAAGCTCCAACAAAATTTGAATTTAAATCTCAATTTGTGACAATTTTTCCAGATATTGAGGGTGGGGAGGTATCGTTAAAAATAGCATTTTAAGGCATCTTTACCCATATATAATGACACTTTATCTGGACTTGAATTTTGTACTATTTTGGAAATTCAACTCCCACTTAGGATATCGGGGGTATTCCCTGGATTTCCGAAAGGGCTTAAAATTGCATATTGATGCATAAAAGGGATTAAAAGTCTAAAATAACTTATTTGTACTCAAAAATTATGCCACTTTTTCGAACAACAATAATTATCAATTAGGGTATTTTTAGCCGAAATTCACATCCTCTTTGGATATCGGGGGTATTCCCTGGACCTCCGGGGGGGGTTAAAACTGCATTTTGATGCCTAAAATGGAGTTTACGTTTAAAATAACATATCTTTACCAAAAAAAATAACCGCTTTTTCAAGCCTCAATAATTGGCATTTTGTGATTTTTAGCCGAAATTTCGAAACTTTGAGCCCATTCTGAGAGCAGAAGATATCAACCGATTTCCAAAAAAATTCACATCTGTAATACCCATCTGGGTAGACAACTTTTGCCGGGTATAGCGTTTCGATCCGACAAAAAAGTGGCAAAACGACCCACCCTAGTGTGCACTAATGGTTAAAACAGTACTGTTGACGATGGTGATCTTACTACGATGGTACAATTTTCGTCTTCGATTAAGTCTTGCAAAAATAACCAACATAAATAAATTCAAATCACAAAAATAATTTTCTTGAAAATTCTTCTATGAGAATATCATAGTTTTAATTATTAAAGGAAATAATGGCCTCGAGCTAGAATAAACCTATTCCAAATATAATATTTTAAAGGTCGAATAAAACAGTTTTTGTTTTCTAATAAAAAATAATCAGTTATTTGAAATAATATTTTGAGTAGGGTTATTCTAGCTCGAGGTCATATTTCTTTACTAATTACAAACACGATATTCTTATAAAATAATTTAATGGTTCTACTTAAAAAAATCGAAAAAAAAACTTTTTTGTGTGAAAAAAAATTTAAGGACAGACCACAGTTGCCAGATTTAAACATTTCTCTGCACTTTGACGATTTTTAGTACCCAAAATTGCAAAATCCTGATTCGACGATTTTTGTCCAAAAAATTACGATTTTATAAAATAACAAAAAGTTTGTCTTCAAAAAAAATGTCACACTAAATCACTCATAATGAAGGAACAACATAGTATGGTTGATCCATTTGATCATATATATGATTATGATAATCATCCTTTGATCACCAACAATTGTAAAATAATATTCTTTTTATTATTCTATGATAAGTAGGGATCGCAATTTCCCGCACTTTTTCATTTCCCGGGAAAGCGGGAAAAATTTTAAAATTTCCCGGGATTCCCGGGATCCCGCACTAAAAACCATTAATACATTTTTTAAGTTTAAAACAATTTTTTTTATATTTTTTTTTCCAAATTGGTACGTTTAACAAGTCCAATACATAAAAAGCATTTAAAAGCAAAATCAAATAATAATTCAGTGTAATAAAACAACAAATTATGCTAAAAACAATATTAAAAAAAAAAGGTTAAACAACGTCCTTATATATTTTTTTTTCAAAATCTTAATACAATTTGCTGTTTTTGGCAAAGACATTTTACTAACAATAAGAGAAAAATATTTGTTTTTGCATATTATTGCAGATTTTTACGAAAATGCATATTTTTTTCTTATTTTGTTATAGATAAGAAAACTGAAAATATTTCACAAATTTTAATACTACAAATTAAAAGTCATCAAAACGAAGTTTTATAGTTGTACTAGCGTGCGCAGGGTATTTTGTTGCCCGTAAATACAGAAAAATTTCATAATGATAATAAATGACCCATTTTTGGAACTTTTCGCTATGGAATCTTCATATATATATGTCTTAATCCTTTACAAAAACTGTGCTTATGATGATCACAACACTTACCATAAATACCAAATACATCAGTTGATAAAATAACCACTTCGTCAACTTTAAGACGGTCATATGTTATTAAAAAAAAAAACATTGATTTATTAATTTGAGCAAAAAACAATTGAGTAAATAAAACTTTGAGTTAAAAATTTTATGAACAAATTTTGTAAAAATATGAACAAATATGTATGAATGAAAAAAAAAAAATACTGAAAAATTAATTGATAAAAAAATTTTAGTACAAACAAAATTTTAGTAAAAAAAATTTAAAAAAAATCATTTGAATTTGTTTCCAGTTTCATTCCATGTTCTATTCCCTGTTCCATTCAATTTCGTTCAATGTGGTGTTCATTCCTTTTTCTATGGATCAGATCATTAAAAATAATCATTTTACCCTTATTTTGTTTCAAAAAAAATATATAAAGTGCCCCTTTAACTCCTTAGGAATCAGAATTTAAAAAAAAAATCTTTTGGGAATGTTTTTTTTTTCGCTAAACGATCCTACGTTCCAAATTTCAAGTTTCCAGTACCATTATTTCAGATAATACGAAAAGTACCAAAGAGCTCGATTTTACTCCCTTAGAATCAAAATTTCGAAAAAAAGTACTTTTTACAGATTTTTTTCTGTTGTTGGATCCTACATTCCTAATTTTAAGATTTTATGACCTCTATTTAAGAAAATATATACAGTACCAAAAAGTAATTTTTAGGGGGATTTTTTCCCCGATAGAGGATGCTACATTCCAAATTTCAAGTTAATAGGCTCATTATTTAAGAATATATAATTCCCTTTTTTAATTAATTTCCTTAGGAATCAGAATTTCCAAAAGTTATTCTTTTGGGAATATTTTATTTCGCTAGACAATCTTACATTCCAAATTTCCATCATAATTATTTCAGAAAATAAAAAAAGGTACCATATTACTCGTTTTTATCCCCTTAGATCGGAATCGGAATTTCCAAAAAAGTATATTTTTCATAGTTTTTTTTCTGTTATTGGACCCTACATTCCTAATTTTAAGTTCTTAGAACCCTTATTTAAGTATGGGATGCTACAACCAAAATTTCAAGCTAATAAAACAATTATTTAAGTATATATAAAAAGTATCAAAATACCTTTTTTACCCGTTTTACCCCCATAGATATATATATTCCAAATTTCAAGTATCTAGCTTCAGTGGATTGTGGAAATATAAAAAGTACCAAAATACCCTATTCCATAGAATCCTATTCCTATTCCCTAGAATCAACATTTCCAAAAACTCAGCCTTAAACGAATCAATATTTCGGGAGGCGCATCTACATTCCAAATTTCAAGTCCCCATTTCGTTCCCTGTTTTATTCCATTTGATTCCCTTTTCCATTCCGATTAGTCCTAAATGGCTTTCATTCCGTTCCGAATATGCGCTTACATGAGCTAAAAAAACAGAAAATTCTTTGCCTTCTTTAGAAATCTTTTTGTCGCTAAATGACCCTGCATTCCAAACTTAAAGTTTCCAGGACCATTATTTCAGGAATTATAATAAGTAGCAAAATACACTTTTTTACCCCCCTTAGAATCGGAATTTCGAAAAAGTACTTTTTCAGAATTTTTCCCGTTGTTGGAACTAACATTGTAATACTTTTTTGTAGTACCTTAATTTCAAAAAATTTAGAAAGTACCAAAGTACAATTTTTTACCACTTTTAACCCTTAGGATTTCCACAAAGTACTTTTTTTGGGAATGTTTTTCCGTTAGAGGATCCTACATTCCAATTTTCAAATTAATAGGATTTTTTTTTCGGAATTTCGAAAAAGTATGTTTTCAGAATTATTTCCGTTGTTGGAACCACCATTGCAAATTTTAATATTTTTGTAGGACCTTAATTTAAAAAAATATAAAAAGTACCAAACTACCATTTTTACCACTTTTTACCCTTAGGAGTCTGAATTTCCAGAAAGTACTTTTTTGGGGGGAATGTTTTTCCGTTAGAGGATCCTACATTCCAATTTTCAAATTAATAGGATTTTTTTTTTTTCAGAAAAAATAAAAAGTACCAAAGTGCTCGCTTTTTACCCCATTAGAATCGGTATTTCGAAAAAGTACTTTTTCAGAATTTTTTCCGTTGTTGGAAACAACATTACAAATTTTAATTTTTTTGTAAGACTTTAATTTCAAAAAATATAAAAAGTACCAAAGTACAATTTTTTACCCCTTTTTACCCTTAGGAATCCGAATTTCCAGAAGGTACTTTTTTGGGGAATGTTTTTCCGTTAGAGGATCCTACATTCCAATTTTCGAATTAATAGGATTTTTTTTAGAAAAAATAAAAAGTACCAAAGTACTCGCTTTTTTACACCCCTTAGAATCGGAAATTCGAAAAAGTACGTTTTCAGAATTTTTTCAGTTGTTGGAACCACCATTGCAAATTTTAATATTTTTGTAGGACCTTAATTTCAAAAAATTTAAAAAGTACCATTTTTTACCCCTATCTACCCTTAGGAATCCGAATTTCCAGAAAGTACTTTTTTCGTTATTTCAAAAGTATGTTTTTTCGTTATTTCAAATTTCGAATTAATTAGATTTTTTTTTCAGAAAAAATAAAAAGTACCAAGTAGTCGCTTTTTCCCCTTTTTCAAACCTTCGTTTTTACCCCTTAAAATCAACATTTCCAATAACCCAGCCTTAGCGGATATGTATTCCAGGAGGTGAAACTACAATCCAAATTGCAAGATTCTTGCTTCAGTGGTTTGGGCTGTGGGATGATGCGTGATTAGTATGTCAGTCATTCATCAGTCAGTCACGTAACTTCTTTATATATATAGATAAAAAGTACCAAAGTACATTTTTTTACCCCCTTAGAATCAACATTTCCAAAATCGCAGCAAAATCGGTATTTTGTAAAAGTACTTTTTCAGATTTTATTTTTGTTGTTGGAAACAACATTGCTTATTTTAATTTTTTTGTAGGACTTTAATTTCAAAAAATATAAAAAGTACCAAAGTACAATTTTTTACCCCTTTTTACCCTTAGAAATCCAAATTTCCAGAAAGTACTTTTTTTGGGAATGTTTTTCCGTTAGATGATCCTACATTCTAATTTTCGAATTAATAGGATTTTTTTTAGAAAAAATAAAAAGTACCAAAGTACTCGCTTTTTTACCCCCCTTAGAATCGGAATTTCGAAAAAGTACGTTTTCAGAATTTTTTCCGTTATTGGAACCACCATTGCAAATTTTAATATTTTTTTGTAGGACCTTAATTTCAAAAAATATAAAAAGTACCAAAGTACCATTTTTTACCCCTTTTTACCCTTAGGAATCCGAATTTCCAGAAAGTTCTTTTTTTTTGGGAATGTTTTTTCATTAGAGGATCCTACATTTCAAATTTCAAAATAATTGGATTTTTTTTTTTTTCTTAGAAAAAATAAAAAGTACCAAAGTAGTCGCTTTTTCCACATTTTCAACCCTTCGTTTTTACCCCTTAAAATCAACATTTCCAAAAACCCAGCCTTAGTGGATATGTATTCCGGGAGATAAAACTACAATCCAAATTTCAAGACTCCAGCTTCAGTGGTTTGGGCTGTGGGATGATGCGTGATTAGTATGTCAGTCAGTCATCAGTCATCAGTCAGTCACGTAACTACTTTATATATATAGATAATTCATGATTAAAACAATATTTTGTACCCAAATAAATGCATAGAATTTATGAACTAATTCTTAAGAGTTGATTGACTTCTTTAAAATATTTATGAACTTTTTCATAGTATTTATGAATAATTCTTAATATGTGGAATTGAAAAATATTATGATTTTTTTTGATGAAAACAAATGTTAAAAAAATTTATGAAAGGTTTATAAATTTTTAAGAATTTGTTCATAAATACTATGAATGTGGCTCATTGGCAATTTGTTTTTTCTGTTTAAAATAAAAAGATATTTTTTTAATTACACAAACAATTTTTTGAATTAAAAAAATCTTCAACATCTGTGTCGATACAAAGTCATAAAGTGCAATTTTAGAGCATATTTTTGATGTTTAAGTGCACATTCAAATCACATATTTTCAATATTGTAGTGCATGAAAATCGGAGCCGTCATATTTAAAAATTCTTCTTCTTCTTGTAATATTTAAAAATTTATTTTCCTTAATACAGCAGTTGACTTCTTTATGTACATTTTTTTTAATTCCCGGGAATCCCGCACAAATTTCCCGGGAATTCGGGAAATGAAAAGTGACGAATTTCCCGGGAATCCCGGGACGGGAAATCCCGGGATGCATTCTCTAATGATAAGCGAAGATAATAATATGATCGCTACAATCATGTCATGATAAAGTTTACAATCATACAATATTGACCCTTCATTATGGTTGTCGCAATCATATTTCTTCTCTGCGTGTACAATATACACTCGTGCTCTTGCCGATACAATGCTAAGTAAAAAGTTACACCAGCAATATTCCTTAGAGTGTGAATGTAAAAAACTTACAAACCACTTTTTAACCACTACAAACACCAACTCATAATTATACTCAATTTTATTATCATCATTATGACCATTTATTATATGTACTTAAAGCAACCTAAACTTGTAGATATACAAAATATTTCATTTTGTCTAAATATATAACACTGTTGTTTAGTTTAAGCTTATGATGTGGCAACTACATTATTTAAGCTTTTTATTTAGCATGGAAGCAAAACAAAAATTTTAAAATAAAAGCAACTACAACAAAAAACAAGTAGAAAAATTAAATTCGACCTTGCCGAATGTATTGATACCCTTCACAATGTAAACAAAAATTAATTTGCGAAAACAAAAAAAAATTGGAAAACAAATCCGCGAAAAAACTTGTTGGTGAAAAAAAAAATCGTCGAAAATTTTTTTTTGCAAAAAATATGTTTGTACTTGTTTAAATACCATTCGGTGATCACGTCTTTCACATGTGCCAACCAGCAGCCGAATTAAAGCATTTTGTATTTTTAGGTTATTTTGAATGTACCAAAATTTTCGAGGTGTCCTTACATTTTCTTTCATAAATTTTAAACCGCAGACCCGATTTTGGGCAATTGCAACACCAATTTGCTTGGGGCAACAACAAGTAAATATGCTAAGTCTTTGTCATATATGTTTAATACTTTGGCCGTGATCACCATTTCCGTAGACGGGCAGACAGACGGACATCGATAGAATTTCTTAGAATCAATAACTTAATAATATATATACTCTATGGAGTCCAATACCGATATTTCGATGAGTTACAAACGGAATGACAAAGTTATATATACCCTCTATCACTAACAAAAAGTGGAGGGTATAAAAAACAAAATGGAAACAACAAAAAAGAGCATTCTTTTCGTACTAACCGCAGTACATGAGTAGTATGCAAACAATGATGCTTATTTCTTATACTCCAAAGAAAACCTTGTCAAATTTTTAGAAAAAGTCTCGTAATCCCATTTTAGCAATATTTGAAAGTTGACCGTGTTTTTTAAGAAAAAAAATTAAATTTTGAGGATGTTTATTCTGGCTCAAAGTCATTATTTTTCTTTACTAATTAAAACCATGATATTCTCATAGCATAATTTTCAAGAAAATTATTTTTTTGTTTTAAATTTATTTATGTTGGTCATTTTTGCAAGACTTAGGTGCCTATTCACAAAAAAAGTCATAACTCAATCATAACTTAATTTTTTCTATGTGGTTGTTGTAAACAATCATAAAAAAATTCAAATTTTGTTTGAAAATTTAAAAAAAATAAAGACCTGCTACCCACATCGTCTCAAAATTGACAAATAATTTAAAATTTTGAGACTTTTTATGATTGTGTTTACAACAAACACAGGGAATATGAAGCTTGAAAATAATAAAATTAGTCATAACCAGTCATAACTGTGAATAGGCCTGTTAATCGACACGTGAATAGAGGCGAATATGTATTAATATGCTAGTTTGTGCACAAACGATTTGTTATTAGACTCGTTTGCTACTTTGTAGTAAATCGTTTCTATTTTTGCTAAATAATCTTGACAATGGAATCTTGACAAATTCCGAAACACGTGTCGATTAAGTCTTGCAAAAATGACCAACATAAATAAATTTAAAACAAAAAAATAATTTTCTTGAAAATTATGCTATGAGAATATCATGGTTTTAATTAGTAAAGAAAAATAATGACCTTGAGCCAGAATAAACATCCTCAAAATATAATATTTTAAAGGTCGAATAAAACAATTTTTATTTTTAATAAAAATTAATCAGAATTTGAAAAAAAATTAAAATTACACAGCTCAACATGAAAATGTGTATTGGATTCTGGTAAGTGATTTAGGTAGTGTTTGTTGCGCTGATTCCAAATCTGCGACTCAAATATGTCTATCACTTCAAGATTTTGAGTTATTCGCGGTTAAAGTGCCGAAAATGACCATTTTGGACCCTTTTTGAAAGCTTATAAATTATAAGCTTTCAAAAAGGCAATAGGCTCGTTTTTCGAATCCATGTAACTTTTCAGTTATCGAATTCAGAAAATTTTGTTCAAAACCTTTTTGACGGATTTTCTTCAATATTTTAAGAAAACAAATCAAGACCCTAAAACTTTATCGATTTGTTTTAAATCGAAACCGTTGTAATTTTTTTTTACAAAAACCACTTTTTTCACATGAGACCTGTTTATCTATAAAAATTACGGCAGCACAAATTGCAAAAATCCTATTTTTGGAAATTTTAAGGAAAAAATTGGGAATAACGAAAAACCCATAAGTTTTATTTTGAGTCAAGTCCGATCGGATGACATCGGTTTAAAAAGTATGTTCACTTGAGGTTTTTCCCCACATATTGCTATATAACACCGTCTGACAAAACAGAAAAAAAGTTGTTGAACACGATGTGGATTATATACGTTTGAGACTAGAGATAAAATGTAGTAAAAATGCATTTACAGTTTATCATTTCGTGATCCTGTTTCCTTTTAAAAGGACTTCAAAGTTTTAGAGGATTAAATTTTTCAAAATATTTTTTTAATATTTGTACTTGTCCTATGATGTTACTATTGATAGCAAATGGATCTCCCTAATTTTCCTTTTTTATTATTTTTTCATATAAGGAAAAAAGGAGGTAAGTTTCGTCCATTCAAAAATGTGTCCTTCAATATCATTCAAAATTTTCAACAAAATAAAATTTTCAAATGACCAAGGTTGGCAATCGATACGCACCCAGAATAACTGTATTTAGCTATTGTACAACAACCAATAAAGATATGGTCATTTTTAAAAGCTTTTATGAAAGTAGATGAAATTTATAGTATTTTTG
This sequence comes from Pegoplata infirma, assembly GCA_963921195.1. NCBI lineage: Eukaryota > Metazoa > Arthropoda > Insecta > Diptera > Anthomyiidae > Pegoplata > Pegoplata infirma. The sequence goes on along the minus strand of OY992536.1, from coordinate 255,464,900 downwards.
ATGTGTTACTTCGTGTTTGTACCGGTTCGTTTTCGTTATATAGGCCAATACCTTTATAATACCGTTTCAAACGGTATTATAAAGGTATTGGGGTATATTTCGAAAAGCAGCCGGTACAAACACGATGTAACAAATTAAAAATACTTGAAATTTCATCTACTTTCATAAATGCTCTTAAAAATGTCCATATCATTGTTGGTTGTTGTACAATAACCGAATACCGTTATTCTGGGTGGGTATCGATTGCCAACCTTGCTTATAATATAAGATCCTGACATGCGATTGACTTCGTATCAAGCTCATTCAAAAGTATGGAATTTTCTTTATAAGACAAGATAAAATTTTCTTGGAATTTAATTTTCTAAAATGGTAAAAAAAATCATTAACAAAAAACCTTCCATTTTTTAAATATTAATTTTATTTACACAGTGTTTTTAACAAATTTCCATACAAATACACACGTAAATATTAGAGTTGTCAATTATTCGCCTTTCAACTTTGTTCGACTAATTCAAATAATTGTTTTTGTTCGTTCGACCAAACGATTAAATCTAAAAAATTGTTCGATTAATTGATGAGAATAACGAATAAAAAAAGGTTATTGAAAAACATTTTTATTAAGTTTTAAGTTTTTTAAGCTGTGGGTGTTGGCGGGGGACGTTGGAGGACACCTTTTCCCTCTTCACATAAATGTTTACAAATTCATTTATTACGATATTTATCCTTTAAAACACACTTTTGTTATTATTTTGCATTATTTTCTATTGCACGCCCTTAAAAGTGGGCGGGCCAAAAAATAGCATTTCCTAATCGGCTTGGTCCAAATGTAGGTCAATGAACTTCATATGGCTTAAAAGTATTTCATTTGTTGAACAAATATAGAAGAAACATTAAATAAAAGTTTGTTGTGTAGTGGTTTAGTTATTTAAGGGAGAACATTTTCCCCCTCGTACGATTTTGACTCCAAACTTAATCAGCCTACTTCAGGTATTTCAATACTGTAGTTGAAGGTTAAAAAAATAATTGTTCGATTAATTGACATTAATTAATCGATTTATTCGTTATTCGAAAATCCTCATTTTTAAATTAATCGAACAAGAGTTTGTTTTTGTTTTATCGATTTATCGAATTATTCTTAATCGGTTGACAACTCTAGTAAATATTAGATTTAAAGCACTTGTGGCTAATGAATTTTTCACAATTATAAAAAATTAAATTCCAAGAAAATTTAATTTTGTCATATAGAGAAAATTATGCACTGTCGAATCAGCTTAATATCAAGTCATTTGCATGTCAGGATCTTATTTTAAAGGCGCTCGAAAATGGCAAAAATGGGCCTTTTTGTGACACTTAACCGCGATTTTCTCAAAATTGTGACGTGATAGAAAAATTTGAATGGCCGTTTTGGAATCGGGAAACCAAAGCCTATAAATTGTTTTTGGTTTCATTCGAAACGCAGCGACAAACCTCAGATTTGTAAAGCGGTGTTATTTTTTGTTTGTAATTTTACTTTTTTCCTAAATGTCCAAATTTCCAATGTAATTTTACATAATAAAATTTAATAAAGTTACGAGAATTCCTTGTAAGCTTAATCGCGTCAAAAAAGTTGTAAATTTACAATTTTATTGGTAAAAAGCTTGTAAAATTAAAAAAAAAACAATTCGGCTGTGCCGAAACTTTAATACCCTCCAACATATAAAAAAATATTAAAAAAAATCCAGGGGCGTTTTTTTTGGGGGTGGTCGTTGAAGGGGGTCATTAGTGGTCATTGGGGCACTCATAGAGCTGCAAAACTATCGATGGTACTATCGATAGTATGGATAGTTTCATTTGAAATGGACTATCGATAGTTTTTACCCGATAGCGATACTATCGCCGAAAAAAAAATCAGCTTCAAATAGATTGCCATTTGCTGAAAAATCAATAAAAAAAATGAACAGTTTTTAAAATTTTAGTATTATTTTGGAATAATCCTACTTTTTAACGTATAATTGCAATGTAAGAATCTCGTGTTAATGTTGTATCGAAATAAAAGGTCTAAACAGAATAAGCCGTCACGGTGGAAGATCGCCGTAGTTAGTTAAAATAGACTGGAATGGCAGTGAACGGCAACAACTGTTATTTGTGTGTTCCGAAATACCCCTTTTTAATGTAAAAAACGTAATTTTATTCAAAAACGTACAATTCTTTAAATATTCGATACTATCGATAGTTTAAAAACAAACTATCGAAAATATCGAATGGGACGACTATCGATAGTTTTGCAGCTCTAGCACTTATAATGTTTACGCTGAAAATTTTTATAAATTTATTTGTTACGCTTTTTAAGCTTAAGCAATACAATTTTATCATTATAATATAATTTTTAATATCCACGCCCACAAAAGGGGGGCGAGAAAAAAATATTTTTTTATTTCCTGGGTCCAATTGCAGGACCTTGAACTTTTTCTGACATCAAATTGCTTCATTTGCTTAACAAAAATACAAAAAAAAACCCTGTGAAAATATGGCGTTTTTCAGAGGTTAATTAAGTTCGTCAGGGGGAACTTTTTTTCCCCTGGTCCGATTGTGCCCATTTATGAACTTAAACTGCCTAGGACCAAAAGACATATTCCTGCCAAACTTAACGAGTCTAGTTTTTTTATTTTGGATTCTATCGTGTCTTATACAAACGGATGGACGGACGGAACGGACGGACGGAATTAATAGGAATTCTTGTAAAATAGGAGGTAGCAACAAATCTAGTAGTCATCGCGTCAAAAAATTTGGTATTTAAAATCATATTGGTAAAAAGCTTGCTTAATGTACAAAAAAAAGTTCGTAATTTTTACTAGGAATTCTCGTTAAAAGAAGGTAGCAAAAAAGTAATTTTACAAGTTTTTTTTTTGTAATTTTACAATTTTTTTTCAGTGTACTTTCCAGTAAGGTGAATTCATCAGTACAGTCGGCGAAGTTTGTACTCTTGTCCAAACCATTGATCAATGATAATGTTTTGCTGTATAAAAATATTGATGAAAAAAACAAATTTTGATGAAAAAAATATTGATGCAAAATAATTATGTTACGTTTTATTCACTGGTAAATATTTTTTATTCACCACGAGGTGAATTATTATCCCAGTTACACACCCAAGTTAATAAAATTTTTGGTTTTAAGAAAATAAAAACAGTAGTTCTTATTTTCTTTTTTGTTAATCGTTATAGTCAAACTAAGGTGGCATTCTAAAACGTTTTAAAAATTAGACACCAGCCTAAAAACATTATCATGTTAAAAACCCGTTTTAAGTTGGATCGAAATAATGGTTTTCATTGTGGAAAATCACAATACTGTAGTGTTTAATCAAAAAAACAATATTTTTTATTCCCTTGGTTTTATTAAAAATAAATCGATTTAATAAAATTGAAACGATTCAAAGAAATGTGATTTTAATTAAATTTCAAATTCAATCCCGAATTAAGGAAAAAATAAATTTAAAGTTCTGATGTAAACAAACACCCATCTACTTTTTATATATGTACTACAAAAACTTTTTACTTTTACCACTATTTTATATTTTGTTACAGTCTGACAGTGTAAGTGTGTGTAAGTTTATTTATAAGTGTGTGCATGTAAGAACAAAATTTCCACTTGTTGATTTATGCTAGGTTGGTTAGTTAACCGACTGCCTTTCTTTGGTAGTACATAATCATACTCGTACGTATATACTAACACTTACATACAGTAACATAATACTTGTTCAACTAATTTTAAGTTGGTGTTAATTGTTGTGGGCTAGCTTTGGCGCGTATATACTGTATATTGTATATTATTTTAAAACTTGTGTATAATAATTTCATACTAACAAAATAAACAACAAGTTTTTAAAAATTGTTTATTAAGCGAAAAGTAAAAACTAATGAGTGGGTTCACGACTATTTTTTTACAAAGGTTTACAAAAGGTCATATATGAGCAAATCCATGGGAAATTAAACTGGCGGATCAACGATTTTGTTTATTTTTAGTTTTTTGATAGAGCTTTATAAAGATTAAAACCCATTTTATATCAATTCTTTGTAAGAAATGGGCTTTTAAAAAAGCTATTTTTTGGCAATATTGACTTTCAGACAGTTTTTTACCATTTTTGTACTCGGTATCCGTAAGTCGTACGAAAAAGCTTTTAAAAACAATATTGTAGATAAAATTCTGAAGATTTAAAATTTGCAAAAAAAAATCAAAAAATGGATTTCCAACAGGGACATAACGGTTATAATTTTTATCCAAAAAAATTCCAAGTTATTGAATTTTAAAAAAATTATAAATTTAAACAACTTCTAAACTGTTTGTTTATGAGTTTTATTTTACAAATTAAAATAATCAATCAAAAAGTTGATTTTTATTTTGTGAAAAATAAAAACGGCTATTTTAAATTAAATAATAAACAATCAAAAATCAGAAATTATTTGAAACAAACAAAACAAAAAAAGAAAAACAAATACTAAATACATATGTATACGAAAAAATAATGTTTGTTGCATACAAAATTGTAATATTTTTAAACTACAAAGCGCTGTTCCATTTAGAAGATATCCTAGAACTGATGAAATCTCAAGACCCTTGTGTATTTGGATACACATGTATTTTTGAGCATAAAACGGATTTATTATTTAAATTTAATGGAAATGTATATGCAATATCAAGATTTTGACTCAACTTTCAAAGTAAAACATAAAATTCTATAATTTTATTGCGGCACGGTAACTTTTGCCATACTAGAATTAACAGATTTAAAGTTAAAGTATTAATTTAGAGCCCTTTAGTCAGCCCTCGAAAATATGTACATTAGACCGGGTCGAAAAAAAAAAGTTCCCATTGTGCGGGCTTAATTTTAAAGCTTACCTCGAAAAAGTTCCATAGCCAAAATATAAGATTTTTAGGTCGCGATTTGGTACCGCCGAAATCGTTATTTGTTCATAACTTTGTCATTTGATGTCCGATCGTTTTAAAAAAAAATAGTGATGAATAGCCCTAATAATGGTATAATTTCATTCACAACAACAAAAAACATATTGTTGTAGTCCAATGGACTACCGTATGTAAAATGTTTTAAATATTTTTGTTGGTTATTGACAATCGTTACTTACTAGCATAGTACAATTTCTTCGTCTTTCTAATTCACATTGTGGATAGAGTCGAATATGTATTAATGCTTTAGTTTGTGCACAAACGATTTGTCATTAGACTCGTTTGCTACTTTGTAGTATATCGTTTCTATTTTTGCTAAATAATCTTGACAATGGAATCTTGACAAATTCCGAAACACGTGTCGATTAAGTCTTGCAAAAATGACCAACATAAATAAATTTAAAACAAAAAATAATTTTCTTGAAAATTATGCTATGAGAATATCATGGTTTTAATTAGTAAAGAAAATAATGACCTCGAGCCAGAATAAACATCCTCACAAAATATAATATTTTAAAGGTCGAATAAAACAATTTTTATTTATTAATAAAAATTAATCAGAATGTCAGTGAGGTGTTTTCTCGTGTTGTAAAGCAATAAATTTTCAAAATTGGTGATAAAACTAAATTTTTGATTTTTGTCCAAAATTTTGAGAAAAAAAATCAAATATTTGGCTATCTAACAAATTTTGAAAATTTATTGCTCAACAATACGAAAAAACACCTCTCTGAAATTTTAATAGCGTTAAAAAGACATTCTAAACTTTAATACAAAACCTTAGATTTTTTTATAAATCTATGGTCTCCTTCCCAGGAAAAAAGGACATTCAAATATGGTTTTCAAAATTTTTTGTTTGTTTGTTTTTGAAATTTAAAAAAAAAAAATAAAAAAATATAATTTTTAAAACTTCCTAATTTTATATACAATATTGTTTTTATATTTTTTTTTTCAGTTTCCGAGATTAATCATTTACGAATCTCTACCAAAAATAAACCAAATCGGTGATCCGTCTGTTAAATTTCCCATGGATTTGCTCATATATTATTGATCAATTTCTAAGACACTCTACAGACAGTCTGTAGAAAGCACCCCTGCAAGCAAAACGATACGACCATAGAGTATACATAGAGGCGAAGGCGTCAAAAATTGAGTTGTCAAAGTACAACTTGTATACATGTATTTGTTGACAAAGTACGACTTGTAAACATGTATTGTGTGGTGAATTCACATCGACAACGTACGTGTGAAAAATTAAAAAAAGGTAGCAGTATTGTTTATTCTTTCACCTTCGCCTCTATGTTTCTCTATGGATACGACACTGATTCGCCGGTTTTATTGCCGATACCATAAATTGTATTGCGGCAATTATCGAATTCGTATCGCCAGCGATACACCTTTCGGCCGAAGGCGATAGTACATCCCGGCGATACGAAAACGATTCGTCTTTGTGATAAAAGGGCAATATCGCCAGATAATAGTATAAACGAAAAATAATAGATTTGTATGTACCCACCAAAAACTACTGCTTCGCCGTAAGCAGGTTTGTAAGGGAATGTTGAGTTGCCATTCCCTTACAAACCTGCTTACGTATGGCATGATATTTGGTCGCAATGTCCCACTTTAGAGCATTTCATCCGAGCGCTTATTTCAGCGCAATAAAAATGTAATGAAATCATACCTTCTTAGAAGCTTACTAGGTGCATTTTTGTAAGCATATTGGATGCTCAGAAATCATTGCTCCAATAAAGCACAAAAATAATGTATTACCATCACTAAAGTCTTCATGCCTGAAAAGTTTGTATGAAGGAAGTGCTCCTCGTAGGCACACAAATAAGTCGAAACTTTTGTTTTAACTTTTGCACATGCGTACACGTCCGTTCACAAAAACACAAAATATCAACTGAATTAAAATTGTATTTTTTTATTGCGTCATACAAATTTTCGTTTTGCTGTTTGATGCTCTTAAGTCGTCGTATAATTCATAATTTTTTCTCTCTGCCTTACGGTAGTGCATACTAGATGCACTACTGTAAGCGAATGTATTTAAAAATGTCTGTTTACATTCGTAATTTACCAAAAAATTTATATTTCTATCTCTGCCTTACAGTAGTGCATCTAGTATGCACTACTGTAAGGCAGAAATATCTATGTGCTGAAGACGAAGCGCTTGTGTATGCCAGAAAAATTATGAACTGCTTCCACAATCTCGATTATTTTTTGCTGGGTATCAGCAAAATGATAATCCGGCAACACAGCTATATCGATTCTCTGAAGCTGAAAATAGACAATATTTTTTCATTCATATTTTGTTCATGTTGACAGGACTAAAAGCATTTGCATTCACCTGAAAATATATCCGCAACATTCGCTGAATTTTGTATTTAATCTTTGAACGTAAAGTTTTGGTTTTCGGCAAAATTTATATTCTTTCAAAGATTTCTTGTTGTGCTTGATAAATAATTTTAAATTGACAAAAAAATAAAAATTTTCAATATTTTTTTTTGTTTATCATCAATATTTCGTTCGTTTGAGAAAACGGCGACATAATAAAACAAGTAAGAAAATTATAGTCGGTCAAGACCGACCATATAATACCCTACACCAGAGTTTCCCGGAAAATGGGTCCCAAGTTCAAACATGGACTGATTAGATCTATATTTTGTCAAATCTTTAATAAGTGTAAAAAGCAGTCACTAATCAAATTTGAGTGGAATAGGCTTCTTTTTGTTGACAATAAATCGCTTCAACTGAATATCGGGGGAAATTTCCACATGGGACCTAAGTCCAAAAATGGTCCGATGATAATCAGATTTGATAAGGTTATTAAAGAACGCGTTTAACATACACAAACAGAATTTTAATTAAATATTTTCTATTTTCATGAAATTTTAGAGATTTATGTGAAAATCGGGAAGGTGGTTTGTATGGGGGCTACAAGAAGAACTGGTCCGATTTCTTTAAAATTCGAAATGTTGATTTGTGTGGATAAAACATGATTACCTGGCAAATTTCGAAAAGATACTTATTAAAATGCGGCTATTAGAGTCATTTGAGCCAAAACTAAAGAGGACCTTTGTATGGGGGCTAGGTCTAAATATGGACCGATTTTTTCCAATTTTCTTGGACCAAAAGAGGTTTAAGTTTCAAATTTCAAGTCAATTGATTAAGAATTGCAACCTGTATCGTGTTTACACCGTTTACATGGACAGACAGACGGACGGACGGACGGACAGACGGACGGACGGACGGACATCGCTAAATCGACTCAAAAAGTGATTCTAAGTCGATCGGTATACTTAAAAGTAAGTCTAGGACCAATATTTCGGGTAGTTACAAACATCAGCACAAACTCATTATACCCTGTACCACAGTGTGGTGTAGGGTATAAATACTACTTTGATTTTTTATTGAAACGAAAATTTCTGTATCGCCGCAATATCTTTTCGGCGATATGTCGCCCTATTGTTTGCAGGGACGATGAAGTCCAAAGTGTAAAAGATTCGACACAGAAGAATTAAACACTCTCACTTGTTTTTTTGTACATTTGTTAAAAAAATTAAACGATTTTATGTCAGAAGTTTAGACTTGGTGAAAAAGTAGCTTTGGTAAAAAAATGAGAAAAAAAGGATAAAAAAAATTTTATGAAAAAAAGTTTTTGTTGAAGAAAACAAATTTTTGATGATGTTTATGGAAAAAAAATTTTGATGAAAAAAAATTTAAGAAAAAAAAATTTTGATGAAAAAAAAAATAACAAAAAAAAAATCAGAGACCATAACTGTTATGAGATTTATTGAAAAAAGTCAAATTTAACTGTTCAAAAATATCTTTTCAAACAAAAATTAAAAATAACAGTTTAAAACAGGGTTGGCAACCGAAACGAATAACGGTATCGGTAACGGTATTGGTATTACATATTTTTTATATCGGTAACGGTAAAGATAACGGTATTTTCGATTATTTCGGTAACGGTGAACCGTTTCCGAAACATCAATACCGGTACGTACCGGTATTATAAATAAAATGTTAACAAGTCACAAATTTGTTAAAAACGCGTAAAAAATAAAAAAAAAAAATTAAAAAAACTGCTAAAATTCTGTACATTTTCTGACACGGTTTGCTTAATTTCTGTCTGGATAATCCAGGTAGAATCTGCTGAAAGCACCATCAAGACAGCAGAAAATCTGCTGATTTTAATAGAGAAATCTGGGGATTTCAAATAAACAGCTTGAACTGTTTATTTGAAATTAGCAGATTTCTCTGTAAAAATGATCAAAATGGTTTGATCTGTTGTTAAAATAAATCGCATTTTGTAATCTTGGTCAATGAACTTCACACGGCATAAAAATGTTTCATTTTCTAAACAAATAGGCAAAAAATTAAATAAAATATGTTTTCTGGAGTTTTGTTAGTTTTTCAGGCGATAACTTTTTTTCATCTGGTCCGATTTTGCCATTTCGAAACTTAACCAGCCTATGGTCAGAAGACGCATTCGTACCAGCAGAGTAGCACGTTTATTTCGTACCGTATCGTGTCTTCTACACACGGAAAGGCGAACATCGCTTACAATCGATTACTGATCAATAACATAAAATATTTATGAGGTCCAAGACCGATATTCGAAATTAGTTAATTGCGACTGTGATAATTGGTTGGATTGGCATGAACAAAAATTTGTTTTTTATATCAAGTATATTAAAAATATTTTAATATGTTTTTAGTCCACAAAAAATTTAAAATTAGTAATATTAATGCAACCGAAACAAAACCGATATAATACCAGTAAAAATCCGAATTCAGGTAACGGTTTTTTATCGGTAATGGTATTTAAAAGTTTTTATTTCGGTATTGGTAACGGTAGTTAGTATTAAAGGGTTTTTAATCGGTAACGGTATTGAAAGGGTAACGCTAGCCAACACTGGTTTAAAATGATTTATATAAATATCTGTTCAAAATAACAGAAATAAAAAACTTTTATTTTTTATAACTGTTATTAGAAACTCTTTGAACCTTAAAAAACTTGAGATATTAAAATAAAACAACAAAACACATGCATAAGAATCCTATTGATATCTAATACTTCAATCAATCAAAGATATAAACTTTGATTGATTTTTTTTTTTTTAATAACGGTTATAACAGTAATTTACTCCAATCAATATAAAATAAAAGTTATTTTAAATTGTTTGAACAAAAAGTTTTTAATAACTGTTATTTTTTACTTTTATTGAAAAAATCAAAAAAATAAATGTTATTGCAAATTTTAACACATATAACTGTTATATTTGGTCTCTGAAAAAATTGATAAAAAAAATTGGATGAAAAAAAAAATTGTTAAAAAAATTGATGAAAAAAAATTGATTAAAAAAAAATTATAAAAAAAAAAAATTGATGAAAAAAAAATTTTTTTGATGAAAATAATAATGATACGTTTTATTCACCAGCAGGTGGATTATTATCCAAATTACAAATCGAAGTTACAAACCTTTTTGGTTGTAAGAAAATGAAAACAGTAATTCTTATTTTCTTTTTTAAGACGGTAGCTTATATAATCAAACTGAGGTGGCGTCCTGCATCTTTTAAAAAATTAGACACCAGCATAAAAACATTATCATTTTAAAATGTACATTGGTACTTTTTCGATAATATTTCCAGTAGTAACACACATTAGCGCAAACTCATTAGCCGCTGGTTTAGGGGAAAAACTAATTCCATATTTTATTAGTATTAAATAGATTTGTTAAGTTCCCTTTTTTCACAATTTTATAAATTTTTTTTTACCAAAATAATTTTTTTCACCCCACTTGTAATTCTTTCATTCATTATTCTTCTGCTTTAAACCATGAAATGTATTCAAAGCACAAAACTTTTTTAACTTTTGAAGTGTTTTACTTTTATTTACCAAAATCAGAAAAAAAAAGTTTTCATTTATATTTTTTTAGTTTTATCTAGTAGTATGTTGATATTTTCAATTTCAAAGTCAGCCAAAGTTTTCTTGTTTTTTTTTTTTGTTGTTAAGTTAATACTGTTAGTTGCAGATTTTTTGTGTGTATTTTTTTCGTATTATTTACCATATTATGGACAGTGCACAAAACAAACACAAAAACTATATCCGCAAAACACGCAGACAGGCAGACACAACGACAGACAGACAAACGTTTACAGATCAACAGACAGATGGCAGGGAAAGCTTTAAAAGATTAACTTTATTCATAAAACGAAGATAATGAATAATGGATTTTATTTCTGGCGTTTTTATAATAAAATAAAAACAGACAAAAGATACGTGATACACAAAATATTTTTATTTAATTAAATTAATTTGAAAATGATTTGAGTTGTCTGTTTTTATTTTATTGTATCGTTCTCTTTTGAAATTTTCGACAACAGAAATAAAACGTTAGCAATAAGAATTTACATAAAAATGTTATTAAATTGAAATTGGAAAAGGAATTCATTTATAGAGTAAAAATTATTTTAGTTATTTCTATTTTTCAGTTTTTGGAATTTAGAAAAACTGTAAATGCAGTTGTGTAAACAAGACCTTGAACCATCACTGAGCAATGTTTAAGGATTACCCCACATTATGCGTAAAAGTTACAGAGGGTTAAAGTTGAAAAATCGATAAAAATGGCTTGAAATAATCCATAGTTTTTACATTATTTCGCATTTTTTTTTAAGTTCTCCTTATATTTCAATCTTTTCCGGCATAACACAAAGTCAGTACATATAAAAGATTATTTTAATGTTGGCTTGATAGATGCTTCATCGCTTGGTAAGAAGTTATAAGACGGTTAAGTTTTGAAACCAAAAATTAAGAGTTTTTAAATTTTCGAGGTTTTTTGTTCAGGGATTTCGGCCCCCTCTATAAAATGAAAAAAGTTGAACTAGAGTTGGTAGCTGTTGTAATTCTTAACATTTTGGAATTAATCCCGTTAATGTGCCACGAATAGTTAAGGAGTTTCAGCAGATCAAAGTTTTTCGCGAGGCACATTCGCGGTTTCATTCGAAATTTGGTGGACTCTTGCGTAAACCGAGTTTTTTAGGAGTTTACATAAAAAAATCACTGGCGGGTTTATAAAAAATAAATTGCAAAAATTTTATGGCATTTTTGAAAATTGAGCGAAATTTGCAAATCTGCTTTCAATTTTTTTAGTAGCAATTAATGCATCATGTTCATTTTTAATACACCAAAAGACGTGCCTTAACGAGTAGAACTGATTTGCTTTTTGACTTTTTACTTTAAGCCATTCTGAGCGGAAAGCGCGATGATTTTATCTAAATCTGTTTAGATCTGGCACATCCAAGGCTTTACACGAAATCGGATGAAATTTTTTTTAAATGAAAGCCCACTTGATGTGTCATCATAAAATCAGAGGCGGGTTAAAAAATTTTGATGATTATAGATTTTTTGGACCATATTAAATTTTCTTGTTATAAAAAAGCATCACCGATTTTTTTAAACACTGGTAAAATGATACGATTTTCCGTGATTGTTTTTTCAGTAAAACCAACGCGCATTGCCTAAATATGTTATAAAAAATTGTGAAACTTTTCTTTTACCGCGAATTAATCGCGATTTTAGGTACTTAGATATTTTTTTTTTAAATCGTTTGGTCATTAAAGGGTTAAATTTATATCATATATTTTTGAAGAAATGATATATCCTGGCATGTTTTAATAACTTTTTAAAACCGCTAAATCTTAAAACCGCCATAACTTTTGACCCCCTTGCGCGAACGAATTTCTTATTCTTAAATAGCTTCTAATATTTATGCCAACTTTCATCGATGTGCCATCAAAACAAAAATCACATCTTTTTTACCTCAAAATTTAAGTCTTAGCCGGAACTCCTCATATCGTCACCTAAAATGCAAAACGCCCTATCTAACATTTTAAAAATTTTACAGGAGAAGCAAAAAACGTGTTTATATAAAAACTATAAAAGTTTTCATTACAAATTTCTTAAATATTAGTGAAAACACACAAACAAATTCATTTCTGTTAAAAAAAATTATAAATTTTTAATATTTGAAAAGTTATGTTAGTAACGCCCTTTTGTCTTGTAATTTTCAGAAACACAAAAAGCCCTAACTGCACTGAAGATGTTGAAAAACACCAAGCAGATGTGTTATAAAATGTAACAACATGCTAACAAAATTTTATACTGAATGTTGTTTTATCATATAGAACTCTAACAAAATGTGGGCGGTATTGGAAAAAGGGGTGTGGCACCAGCATTATAACCTAACACTGCAAAATGTTTCATTTCGGATTCTGTTAAACACATGTTTACTGAATTCGATACAGAATGTCAATTTACCATTTAAAGCTCCATGTCAAATGAGGGTGGAACAGGACAAGGGGTATGGCCCGAAATAACCTAATGCATAAAAATGCTTTAACCTTTTAACGACCACAGGCAACTATACTTCCCAAATGATTTTTTCCGGTTTTTTTTGTTTAAGTAAAAGATAGGATAAATGTGATAAGAGATGAATTATAGAAGAGTTTTAAAAAACAAAAGTTTTGTTTTCATTAAGTCTCTAACTGGGTCCACTTACTCACTATAAGTTCTCAAAGTTTGCGAAGTAATAAATATATTAGGGACAAAATTATATTTACTTGACAGGCGGAATAATGGTCAAGAAGGAGGTTCAGAAATTACGAAAATGGAAAGAAAATTAAAAACACTTCGGCCAAAAATGTTTGGTCGGTAAAGCGTTTACTCGGCTTCTGGAAAATTTCTTAAGATCTACAGTAAATATTGGGCATTTGATAGATATCTCACTCGCATCCTACAAAGCTCTTAAAGGAAAATACCTTAGCTTTATTTTAAGTTAAAAAGGGCCGGTTTTAAAAAAATGCCAAAAAAGTTTTTGATTTTGCAAAAAAAAAAAAAAAAAAATTTTTTAATTTTTTTTGAAAGATTAAAAAAAATAGCTATCTTAAACTCTCGGGACACATTTTACTAGGTACATTAGGTAATCAGTTACATGGAGGCAAAAAAACAACTGTTTGACCAAAATGTAAAATTACGGCCCCCTCTACCTCAGAAAGTTCTTGACCGATCTCGTTCAAAAATTTTTACTTAACTACTATCGGTTTTAAAAGTTGTGTCACTTGAGATGAAAACCCCCATATGTAAATGATGAAATTTGACACAGGTTGTGATTTTATCTTTCCTAAGCACTGTATTTAATGTTAGCGGTATTAGACATCAACTTGTTTTTATTTCTGTTCCTTTTTATGAAGAAATTATAAGCTTCCCAATGAAGCTAACGTTTTTTTTATATACTGGGGGTAAATATGTAACTTGATAGTCGTCAGTCGTAACGTTTCCATCGTTATTCCATTACCATATAGTGTCATTTTATGGTAATAGAATAATGAGCTAACGATGACGATTAACGATTATCAAGTTACATAATTAGCCCCCTGCATTTTTTGTAATAATAGCAAAAATTTATAATTATAATTTTTTTTTTTTCTTATTTAACGAAAAATTTACTTTAAATTTTATTCAATCGGAATGAAGAACTTACAATCATGTTTTTTATCGTCATTTATTATATTGTTATTAAATTTTATGTAGAATTTATATCTTACTTAAGACTAATTATATTGCATAAATTGCGATTTCTATAGCTGAAAAAGGAACAATTCTCGTGAGAGTACGGGCCTGAAGGGGTTAATTGGTAAATTTCTAAACTTTATTTTTTTTTATATTTTTCCTATTGGTGGACATTCTGGAAGAAGAAGCATCAAAAAAATGTTTAATCTTAAAAAATAACAGTTGCGTCGGCAATATTATGTAAACAAATGCGTAGTTGGGGCTTTTTGGTTTAACATATATCAAAGCATGTAGTTAGGGCTTTTTGAATTTTGTTAATAAAATCTCCATTTTTGATCAAAGTAGTCTAAATTTTTTTGTGGATATGTATTTTGATCCAATACATATGAATCAATTAAAAACGCGATTTTGAATTTTTTGTTAGTTAGGGCGTTTTGCATTTTAGGTGACGATATACAACATTGCTCTGTTGTATTTTTTCTATTTTCGTTTTTGTTGTTGTGAATAGTGAGGAGATTGTGTTGTTAGCTTTGTGAGCTACTAAAACTGTTTCATCATCTATCAATTCCTTTATTTGTTTGCTCTCAGTGAGTTTTGGTATGTATGAGAGACTTAAAAATTTGGTGATGCCAGATGTTTTATTCATACGACTTTCCCGACTTTCTTCACTAGTTGCCCGTTTAATTAAATTGGTGATGATTTTTTGTGGATAGTTATTATTAAGTAAAATATCTTTAATTTTAGTTATGTTTTTTTGTAATAACTTATTGTCACTTATTTTTACAACTTTTTTGATTAGGTTGATGGCCGTATTTGTTTTTTGTCCCATTGGCTGAGTGGAGTGGTAGTTTATAAGTCGTCCCGATGCGATGTTTTTTGTATACCAATCTGTAATTATGCCGTTGTGTTCCCTATAAATTCTCATATCAAGATATGGTTTCGATCCGAGATTTTAAATTTAGAATTTAAATTTTATGGAGATTTTAAATTTAGAAACAAAAAAATTAAAAAAAAAAAAAAAATCAACAAACATTTTTTAAAACAATTTTGGAATGTCCTTTTCTCCTGTCAAGGACACTATCGATTTTCAAAAAACAATTTTTTTTTTTTAAGTTTAGAATGTCCTTTTAGCGCTGTTAAAAGTTTAGGGAGGTGTTTTTTCGTGTTGTTGAGCAATAAAATTTTAAAGCTAAATTTTTTATTTTTGGCCAAAATTAAAAAAGAAAACAAATATTTGGCAATCTAACAAACATTGAAAATTTATTGCTCAAGAATACGAAAAAACACCTCTCTGAAATTTTAATAGCGTTACAAGGACATACTAAACTGTAATACAAAATTTTGGTTTTGGAAATCCATTTTGTCCTTCCCAGCAAAAAAGGACATTGAAATATGTTATGTTTTTATAAATTTTTTCGTATGACTTACGGTTTCCGAGCACAAAAATTTTAAAGAACTGCCTACAAGTCAAGGCTGTAGGCAAAATCGTCCAAAGAAAAATCGCCAAAAAAATTTTATGAAAAATCGACCAAATTCAAAATCGCCCAAAAAATATAAAAAATGACCCAAAAAGAAAAATACAGACTTCGCCCAAAATTAACGACAAAAAGCCCAAAAAGAAATGAAAAATGGCCCAAAATAAAATAAAAAAAAAATTTTTCTAACACATTTTTTTCAAAACACATACTACGCAGAAAAGCTTTCTTTTGCAAAACGTTTTCTATGGGAAAAATGTCTCAGAATCTGAGACTTTTTCTATAGGAAAAATTTCTCAGAATCTGAGAAATTTTCTTTAGGAAAAATTTATATTTTTGGATTTCAGATTTTCCTAAATAAAAAGTCTCATTTTCTACGACATTATTTCAATTGAAAAATTTTCTGATTCTGAGACATTTTTTGTATAGAAAATTTTTCTGATTCTGACTTTTTTTGAGAAGATTTCAGGTTTTTAAACATTTGGTTTAGATTTTTAAACATTTTTCTTATAGAAATTGGCTCAGAATCTGAGACGTTTTAAACAGGAACAATATTTCAGAATCTGAGACTTTTTATATAGAAAAAATGTCTCAGAATTTGATAATTTTTCCAATAAAAAATTTTTCAGAATCTGTGACTTTTTCTATGGGAAAAATCTCTCAGAATCTGAGATCTTTTCTTTAGGAAAAATGTCTCAGAATCTGAGACTTTTTCTTTAAGAAAAATATCTTAAAATCCTAGACGTTTTCGTTAGAAAAAGTGCCTCAAAATCTGAGACGTTATCTATAGGAAAAATGTCTCAGAATCTGAGACGTTTTCTATAGAAAAAATGTCCCAGAATCTAAAACATTTTCTATAGGAAAACTGTCCCAGAATCTGAGACTTTTTCTAGAGGAAAAATGTTTCAGAATCTGAGAGTTTTTCTAACAAAAAAATGTCCCAGAATTTGAGGTTTTTTGTAAAGGAAAATTTTTTTCAGAATCTGAAACTTTTTCTATAGGTCAATTGTCTCAGAATCTGAATTTTTTTATAGCAAAAAAACAAAATACTTTTTCGATAGAAAAAATGAATCAGTATCGGAGAATCCTTTTCTATAAGAAAAATGTCTCACAACCTCAAACCATTTCCATAAGATAAATGTCTAAGAATCTGAAATCTTTTCGATACCAAAAATCTCCCAGAATCAGACAAATTTTCTATACAAAAAATGTCTCAGAATCAGAAAATTTTTCAATACAAAAAATATCTCAGAATATGAGACTTTTGATTTAAGAAAAGTTTCTATTTTTGAAGTTCAGATTTCTTCAATAGACAAATTCTCAGATTTATACATTTTCTATACGAAAACTGTTTTGGAATCTAAGACTTTTGAACACGGTGAGCCTCAGCGATGTTTAGGTTGAACTTTAGTGTCGACGAAAAGTGTAAGCACAGTTCGATTTCTACAAGATTAAATGTCACAAAACTAAGATATCGCGAAACTAGTGTTTTTGTATTTTTTAAAATTTTGACATTGAAGTTTTTTAAATTTTTTCAAAAACTGAGTATACAGTTTTTTTTGTTTTTCTGTAAAGACAGTTGAGCTCAGGCTCTAATTATAATTATGTATTATAATTTTTTAATCTTGTTATATATGGTTTGAATTGAGAAAGGTGTGAAAGAAAAATTTATTTTTCTAAAAATTTAAGACATCCTGGTTCGTTTTTTACTAGTTTCATATAATCCAGTTATTATAATCATCAGAAAAACTTTTAATGTCAAATTTATTCAGTTAATAGTCAATTTTATTCTATATGTGAAAATTATTAACAGATCGCAGCCGCCAGGGATTGACAGTTTTTAATTGTACTTATTTAAAGGTCACAAAACAGTAAACATCAAAATCCTATCTTGTTTAGTTCGCGAAATTAATTTTTTGCTGTTTTTGTTTTTGATTTTTATCTTTAGATAGGTTTCTTTAAAATTTCGTAAAAAACATAGTATGCATTTTTACTTGTGCTTGATCAAATGTCACTCACAAGGGAAGTCTCCCTAGTGTCACCCGCGGATCTTTATGGAATTGATTTTATTTTGTAGAGCAGAAAAAATAAAGGGACACGTATTTTTTTTTAGCGGCCCAAATTCATATTTAGGGGGTAAAAAGGAGGGGGGAAGACAAGGCCATTTTTCATTTTTTTTCGTTTATCTCCTATACTGTGCAAAGAAACCTAGTCATGTTACATACCAAATGAAAGGTCTTTGGAAAACCTATCTACGTGTGCTAAGAACGTGTCCAAACATGCACAACTTTTCGTAATATTGAGTAAAATACCAAAATTTTAGGACATTTTTGTTAATAAGTCGAAAAATATTAACTTCTTTGACCCGTTGTTAGCACCACGAGAGAGGTATTTTTAATACCTTTAATCTGATACCACACATGCCTATATTAATTTTGTTTAAATAGGCGTAAAACGTAAAAAACTGAAAAAGGTCAATTTCCCCCCATACAAATCGACCCCCCCTAAAAATGAGTTTGGGCCGCTAAAAAAAAATACGTGTCGAATTAATTTTCGTATCCAAATTTCATGAAGATCGGAGGGTGACACCAGGGAGACTTCCCTTGTCAGCTGTTGACATTGAAATTATAGGTGTTAAATTTCGCAAGATATCGCGTAATTATATATTTTTTTTTTTTCATTATTATTTTATTATTATTTAATGTGGTTAAAGATGGTAAAATTGCTCAATATCTTGAATGCTAATTTACGCGAAAAATACAATTTTTTTCCAACTTTTTATTTTATTTTTTTTTTTTTTTTTTTAATTTTGCGATTTTTCGCGAAATTTAGAAGATGTGATTTCGATGTTAACTGTTTTGTGATCTGTAAATAAATACAATTAAATCTGCATACCAAGCTGTTGAAGATATTTAAATAAACTTCATTGTCAAAATTTTAGAAAATACAAAAATACTAATTTCGCGATATCTGGCGAATGCGAGCAGCTACGATTTCGCTGTTAACAGGTTTTTGACATTAAATCAAGTAGAAATCGAACTGCGTTTACACTCTTCGTCGACAATAAAGTTGAACCTAAACATCGCTGAGGCTCACCGTGTGAAATAGAAAAATGTCTCAGAATCTGAAACTTTTTATATAGAAAAAATGTCTCCGGACCAATGCGAAAACAAAAAATGTTCTTTAAAAAGAAATTAACCCTCAAATGTATAAGGCCCCTTTTAGCAGTTAATTACATGATATGAAAAATCTATATAGCAAACCCTCTTAAATTAACAAATTATCATAATATGTATTATTTTTGCTCTTAGCACTCAAAAAAAATAATTTTTAATGTAGTCTTAAATGTTAATAACACACTTAAAAAAGAAAATATAATTTTTTATTTTATCAAAAAATATGGTCACAATTAACGTCATGAATGACTAGAGTGCTGGCAATATGAAACAGATGGTCTCTGAACACCAAAACCATCATCACAAAAAAAATATTCAAAATTATGGTTAAAATAATAAGATATAAAAAATATGAAAATATGATAAAAGCCGGAAATGCGTTGGCAACAAAAATACGAACAAACAAATATTGAAATAATTTTTTTGAAACGGAAAAAGCATTGACTGCAAAACAGAATCACAAAAATATGAGAAAAAAATGAGAAAAATAGTCTGCTAAAAAAAATACTTTTAAAAAATATTTTCTACCACCACCACCACTACTACTGCAAAGCGTTGTTAAAAGCAAATTAACATAAATTTTATTTTTGGAGCACTTAAACTTAAACAAAAAAAAAAAAAAAACAATGAACAAATGGTGAATAGCAAACGATACC
The DNA here is from genome assembly GCA_963921195.1 of Pegoplata infirma. Taxonomy (NCBI): domain Eukaryota; kingdom Metazoa; phylum Arthropoda; class Insecta; order Diptera; family Anthomyiidae; genus Pegoplata; species Pegoplata infirma. Next base: position 255,445,081 of record OY992536.1, on the reverse strand, counting down.
CTCAAGCAAATGGACAGAAAAAATGGCAGAAACCAAAAAGTAGCTCCATTTGTTAGTTAAATGTAAAATAACAGCCGAACAAATATAAAATGTTGAATAATCCAATAAAGTCATATTATTAGGCTAATAAATCACGTTTATTTTTATTAGGGTCAATTGTTACGAAAGAAACAATAAACTGGCCGAAAAAAACGGAAATAATATTTAAATTGAAATGAAAAATTTAAAAGTCAACTCTTTTTTAAGGTTTGTACGTTTTTTAATTTTTTTCAATTTTTAGTGCTTGCATATTTTTCATTTCCTTTTCCTGTGTTCTAAAACCCCACTCATCAACATCGTCATCAGCATCACAGTAGAGTACTTAACTTCTTTTCATTTTTTTTCTCTTTTATAAAGTGGCTTTATTTACAGTTAGAATAGTCTCACATCACATCTCATGCTAGTCATCATCATTTTATGATGTTTTTATTTCATTTTTTGCTTTTCCTACCTGATGAACTTACTCAGAAAAGTTTGTAACAAAAAAAAGAAATCTTGAGAAACAAAAAAAAAAAACAGGTTAGACAAAAAAGAACTTCATAATACTCAAAATTCGTTTACTCTGTGTCTGTAATTTTTTTAACAATCTTAAACACTAGATTTGTAGAGTGTTTTGGATGGGTATTAGGGGTTTTAGGATTAACGGAATCTGAAAATTATCTTTGGATGTCTTAGGATCTGAGAATCTGATACAAAGGTAAAAAATATCTCAAAATGTAGAATCTGAGACTTTAGCAATAGAAAAAATGTCTCAATATCTGAAACTTTTTCTATAGAAAAAATTTCTCCGGACCTAAAACTTTTTCTGTAGGAAAAGTTTCACATGATCTAAATTTTTTTACAGAAAAAAACATGTCTCAGAATCTGAGACTTTTTCTATATAAGAAAAAAAAATGATTTCTTCTTTAATAAAAATATTTCAGAATCTGAGATTTTTCTATAAAAAAATATGTCCCAGTATCTGAGACATAAGATAAATGTCCCAGAATCTGAGACTTTTTCAATAAGATAAATGTCTTAGAATCTGAGACTTTTTCTATAAGAAAAATGTCTCAGAATCTGAAACTTTTTCTTTAAGAAAAATGTCTCATAATCAGAGATGTTTTCTATAAGAAAAATGTCTAAGACTTTTCTATAAGAAAAATGTCTCAGAATCTGAGACTTTCTATAAGAAAAATGAGAAAAATTAGTTCTATAAGAAAAATGATCTGAGACTTTTTCTATATAGAAAAAATGCCTCAGAATCTGAGACTTTTTCTATAGAAAAAATGTCTCAGAATCTGAGACTTTTTCTATATAAAAAAAATGTCTCTGAATCTGTGACTTTTTCTAAAAGAAAAATGTCTCAAAATCTGAGACTTTTTCCATAAGAAAAATGTCCCAGAATCTGAGACATTTTCTATAAGACAAATGTCTCAGAATCTGAGACTTTTTCTATAAGAAAAATGTCTCAGAATCTGAGACTTTTTCTATATAGAAAAAATGTCTCAGAATCTGAGACTTTTTCTATATAGAAAAAATGTCTCAGAATCTGAGACTTTTTCTATATAGAAAAAATGTCTCAGAATCTGAGACTTTTTCTATATAGAAAAAATGTCTCAGAATCTGAGACTTTTTCTATATAGAAAAAATGTCTCAGAATCTGAGACTTTTTCTATATAGAAAAAATGTCTCAGAATCTGAGACTTTTTCTATATAGAAAAAATGTCTCAGAATCTGAGACTTTTTCTATATAGAAAAAATGTCTCAGAATCTGAGACTTTTTCTATATAGAAAAAATGTCTCAGAATCTGAGACTTTTTCTATATAGAAAAAATGTCTCAGAATCTGAGACTTTTTCTATATAGAAAAAATGTCTCAGAATCTGAGACTTTTTCTATAAGAAAAATGTCTCAGAATCTGAGACTTTTTCTATAAGAAAAATGTCTCAGAATCTGACAGACTTTTTGTATAAAAAAAATGTCTCAGAATCTGAGACTTTTTCTATATAGAAAAAATGTCTCAGAATCTGAGACTTTTTCTATATAGAAAAAATGTCTCAGAATCTGAGATATTTTCTATATAGAAAAAATGTCTCAGAATCTGAGACATTTTTCTATATAGAAAAAATGTCTCAGAATCTGAGACTTTTTCTATATAGAAAAAATGTCTCAGAATCTGAGACTTTTTCTATATAGAAAAAATGTTTCAGAATCTGAGACTTTTTCTATATAGAAAAAATGTCTCAGAATCTGAGACTTTTTCTATATAGAAAAAATGTCTCAGAATCTGAGACTTTTTCTATATAGAAAAAATGTCTCAGAATCTGAGACTTTTTCTATATAGAAAAAATGTCTCAGAATCTGAGACTTTTTCTATATAGAAAAAATGTCTCAGAATCTGAGACTTTTTCTATATAGAAAAAATGTCTCAGAATCTGAGACTTTTTCTATAAGAAAAATGTCTCAGAATCTGAGACTTTTTCTATAAGAAAAATGTCTCAGAATCTGAGACTTTTTCTATAAGAAAAATGTCTCAGAATCTGAGACTTTTTCTATAAGAAAAATGTCTCAGAATCTGACAGACTTTTTGTATAAAAAAAATGTTTCAGAATCTGAGACTTTTTTTATAGGAAAAATTTCTCAGAATCTGAGACTTTTTCTATAAGAAAAATGTCTCAGAATCTGAGACTTTTTCTATAATAAAAATGTCTCAAAATCTGAGACTTTTTCTATAAGAAAAATGTCTCAGAATCCGAGACTTGTCCTGTAGAAAAACTGTTTCAGAATGTGAGACTTTTTCTACGAAAAAAAATGTCTCAGAATCTGAGACTTTTTCTATAAGAAAAATGTCTTAGAATCTGAGACTTTTTCTATAAGAAAAATGTCTCAAAATCTGAGACTTTTTCTATAAGAAAAATGTCTCAAAATCTAAGACTTTTTCTATAAGAAAAATTTCTCAGATTCTGAGACTTGTTCAATAAGAAAAATGTCTCAGAATCTGAGACTTTTTCTATAAGAAAAATGTCTCAGAATCTGAGACTTTTTCTGAGACTTTTTCTATAAGAAAAATGTCTCAGAATCTGAGACTTTTTCTATAAGAAAAATGTCTCAGAATCTGAGACTTTTTCTATAAGAAAAATGTCTCAGAATCTGAGACTTTTTCTATAAGAATAATGTCTCAGAATCTGAGACTTTTTCTATAAGAATAATGTCTCAGAATCTGAGACTTTTTCTATAAGAAAAATATCTCGGAATCTGAGACTTTTTCTATAAGAAAAATGTCTCAGAATCTGAGATTTTTTTATAGAAAAAATGTATCAGCATCTGAGACTTTTTCTATTAGAAAAACCTGAGATTCGGAGACATTTTTCTATAGAAAAAATGTCTGAATTTTTTTAAAAGAAAAAATTTTATAAGATTTTAGAATTTTTGTAGTTAAAATTTAAGATTCTGTGAGAATCTTAAATTTTATAATATAAAGAAAATCTATAGAAAATTTATTTTTGAATACAAACAAAAAAACTGTTAAGGTATTTTATGATCGTCGTAACTTTAAAAAAAAAAATAGAGTTTCAATTGACTTCATTCAGCATTTTGCACTTAAAACACAAACACTAAAGAAAAAGGATACAAAAAAATGATACAAACAGAAAATTTCCACTCTCCCCCAACTTGATTTATATCTAACAGTGTATAAAATATGTATTACATACACATTTCTACAAATACTTTTCATCTTTTTATATAGGAAAAAAAAACTCAACCGATTTTTCTTAGTTCGTTAGTTAAGAAAAAAAAGTAAGTAGAGTTAAAAGTTTCTGTCCCTTAACAAAAGAATAATAGAAATAATAATAAAACAAACAAAAAAAAAACTTCTAGCACTTCATATTTTATTTGTAACATTTTTGTTTTTCAAACGAGTGTATTTTTTTTAAATTTCTTTATTTTTTTTTTAAGAAGACAATTTTCTATGAATATAAAAACTAGCACTTCACTACGCATTGAAACAAAGATGTGCCGTAATTGAAAGTAACTTTCAAGTATTTCAATTGTTACTTTTGTTAAGGCCAAGTGGTTTTGTTTTTCGTTTGTTTTATTTTTTTTGCATTTTTACTGCAATTTTCTTTGAATAATAAATGGGAATGCAAAAAAAACTACATCTGCTATTTGTAAAAGTTATGTTGAGACAAACAGCCCAAAAGATGACGAAAATTTTATACCTGAGGTATTAAGTAAAATTTTTAATAAAATTTAAAAAAATAAAAAAAAAATATAAAGAACTGAAAATAATACCGGATATTATAAGAACTCTGGATTTGTGTCCTTATTTCTGACATTCTCTCCTAAGGAGTGTATATATTATTTAATTGTTTAGTTCTTTACAAAACCGTTTAGAATAATTTCAATAATAAAATTAAAATAACAACGTTTAGACCGGATTTTTTTTCGTTCCGGTGAAAAATATTTTTGAAAACTCTAAAAGTCTTATATTATTCTATATCTAACACAATTTTGGAAGAAAAAAATTACTGTTTTCATTTTCTTAAAACCGAAAAGGTTTGAAACTTCGATTTGTAACTTGGATAATAACTCACCTGCTGGTGAATAAAAGCATTTTTCACTAGATGGTGAATAAAACGAAACCTTATTATTTTTCAACAAAAATTTTTTTATAAATTTTTATCAAATTTTTTTTATCTACCGAAATTTTTTTTTTATCAATTTTTTTCATATTTTTTTTTATCAAAATTTTATTCATCAAATTTTTGTTTCATTTAATTTTATGTTTTTCATCAATTTTTTTTTTTTTTATTCATCATTTTTTTTTTTCATCAATTTTTTTTTTATCAACTTTTTTTCTACCAAATTTTTTTTGATCAATTTTTTTTCATTAAATTTTATATTTTTCATAATTTTTTTTTATCTACATTTTTTTTTCATCAATATTTTTTTTCATCATTTTTCCCGGGTAAAAATGAAATATATATGATCATATATGAAGATATATGGATCATATATGGATTTATATAACCATATATTATCATATATGGCTCCACATATGTTCATATATGATCTGATCCGAAAATTGGCCCGATATGAGGTCATATCGGGCCAATTTTCGGATCAGATCATATATGAACATATATGGAGCCATATATGATAATATATGGTTATATAAATCCATATATGATCCATATATCTTCATATATGATCATATATATTTCATTTTTACCCGGATTATTTTCATAATTTTTTTTTTCATCAAATTTTTTTTTTTTTCTTTTTCATCAATTTTTTTTCTTTTTCATCAAATACTTTTTTTTTATAATTTGTTTTTTTTTTCATAAATTTTTTTTATCAAAAAAAAATTTTTTTCATATTTTTTTTTATCAACAAATTTTTTGTTTTTTTATCATTTTTTTTTTTTCATCAAAAATTTTTTATTTATCAATATTTTTTTTTTTCATCAATTTTTTTTTCGTAAAATTTTTTGGTTTTCATCAAAAACTTTTTTACATAATTTTTTTCATCAATTTTATTGTTTTTTTCATCAAATTTTATTCACCAACGTTTTTTTCACAAATTTTTTTTTTTTTTTTTTTTTTTTAGTTATCAACTTTTTTTTTATCAAAAAAAAAAATTTTTTCAACACAATTTTTTTTTTATCAAAAAATTTTTTTCATTAAAATTTTGTTTTTTGTCAAAAAATTCTTCTTAATTTTTTTCTTGTTTTTCTTTCACAAAAATTCTAACATAAAAATGTTCCATTTGTTTAACAAATGTACAAAAAACAAGTCGGAGTGTTAAATTCTTCTGTGCCGAATCATCTACACTCTCCAAAATGTAAAAACTCCTTTTTTGCAATTTACCAAATTTGCAGCTCTTTTGGTTTAGACTGTATCTTGCTTTTCACAGACAGATGGACGGATGAATGAAGCTAGATTGCCTTAGAAATCGATCAATAGTATATAAACTTAATGGGGTCCTCGACATATATTTCAATTCGTTTTGCATGGAATGGCAAATAACATAATTTTTTCTAAAAAAAAACTTTGTTTTGGCAAGTACACCCTAATTTTCAGCAAAACATTATCATGATTTAATGTTTTCGCAGGCATTTTTCGTAGATACATTGTAAAATCAAGTTTTTATGACCATTTTTTCAGAGGATCACTAAAGTACCAAAGTTCACGTTTTTAACCTCTTAGAATCAAAAATTGTTTCACTGGATGACTCGATATTACAAAATATTTCGAACTATTATTCCAGAAGATAGAAAAAGTAATAAAGTGCAAATTTTTATCCTGTTTCAAATGCAAGTTTCTACGACCATCATTTCTGGAGAAGTAAAAAAGTACCAAAGTGCACTATTACCCGTCCCCTTTTTTACCTTAAAATTGGAATTACTAAAAAGTACTTCTACTCGCCAGACGGTCCACATTCAAAACTTAAAAAAAAAAAAAATTTCAAGTTTTTATGAGGATAGAAATTTGTACTAAAATACAAAATGTTTACCCTTTTTGTCTTATTAAAATGGTAGATACTTAAAAGGTACCTATTTCAAATTTGAAGTTTCTACATCCATTATTTCAAAAAAAAAAAAACAAAAAAGTACCAATTTCACGACCCTACATTAAAAATTTCAAGTTTCTAGCACCATTATTTCAAGAAATATAAAAAGTACCAACAGTACACTTTTTTCCATTTTTACCCTATTGGAATCGGGTAATCAAAAAAGTACTTTTATCACGATGTTTTTTTCGCTGGGTGATTTTACGTTCTAAAGTTTTTGGAACCATTATCAGAAGATTCTAAAAGTACCACAGTACAACTTTTACCTTTTAAAATCGGAATTTGCAAAAGGCCCTTCATTTCAAATTTTAATTGTCTATGACTATTATTTTAAAAATTAGAAAAATCGGAATTTCGAAAAAGTACTTTTTTAAGAATGTTTTTTGTTGTTGAAGGGTATAATTAAAATTTTAAGTTTCAACGACCATTATTTCGGAAAAAAAATAAAAAAGTACCAAAGTACACAATTTTGACCCATATTTCACTCTTACAACCAGAATTACCAAAAAGAAAGTACTTTTTCTGAATATTTGTTCCGCCAGACGATCCAACATTTCAAATTTTAAGTTACTAGGACCAATATTTCAGGATATATATAAAAAGTACCAAAAGTACATATTTAACCCTTACAATCAGAATTTCCAAAAGACCACCCTCCATTTTTCGAGATTTCATGCAATCAAACAATCAGTCGGTTTATAAAAGAAAAAATATAAAGAATAACTCTGTATTCCAAACCCCTAAACCTGGATAAAAAAAAAAAAATTTTACATTTGGTTTAATTAATTTAGTTAATTTTACTAAATTATTCAGATTTTTCTATAACTTTGCAATTATTTAATTTTTGTTAAATTTTTAAGATTTTTTTTTGTTGTTGTTGATGTTTACTTTCTAATAAATTTTAGTAGCCATTTTCAAAATATTCATCATCATCATCAATTTACATAATTTAGATTTATGTCAGTCAACCGTCAAACAAAAATTCTACAAGGATTTTTTTTTTTCATAATAAATGGATGAAATATTCCATTAACCATGTAAAGGAGGAAATTATAATCAAAATATCATAAATAATCAAATATTGTAAATCATAAATATTTTGCAAAAACAAGATGTATCATGCTTTTTATTCATATCATAAAATTTTTAATTTAAAATGAAAAAAAGAACTGAATCTAATAATATGAACATTTTACAATCAATGATAATATCATTTACAATTTACGAGAACAATTGTGGTTCCTGCTTATATTTTATATATATTTATAAACATAAATATGTTTAAAAGTATCAATATATTTATAAATGAACAAAATGAACAAAAAAAAACACAATCATATAATATGTAGAACATAAAAATCATTGATTGTATACAACAATATTAAACGGATACAGCACAAATTACACTGTGCAACAATAGAAATAAGCCTTAATGGCTCCAATGCCAATCAATTTACGGGTAATTTTAAATACGGGATAATATAAGGAGCTGGATTAGAGTTTAATTAACGTTAAAGTTTTTTATAAAATAGTAATTCATAGAATAAAATAAAAAGATTAAATTTAAATAGTTTAACTCGCTTATTATAATGTTCGTTCCGGTGAAAAACTATGTAGACAATTTTCGAGCCCTTATAAAAAATTGATTGGAAAATATTTTTAGTGAAAAAAGGAATTTTAATAAGTGTGTTTTAATTTTTATTAAATAATAAAAATTAGTTATTTATTTGACCTTTTAATTATGCAATGAAAGCAAGAAACTCTATGAGTATTTAATGGGAGAATATCCTAATAAAGTAAGTAGAGTTATCATAAGTACTTGTAATGTTAATTCATAATGGGGAACATGAAAAGACCTTGAATCAGAATGAACTCTTTTCATTGGAATTTTAATAAAAATAAGTTTGAGTGAAAAAAATAAAGAGAGAGAAAAATATTGAGTAAAAAAATGAGTAAGAAATATTTGAGAAAAAAAATATCATTCCATATCGTTATCTGCTCCATTCCATTTCGTTCCCCGTTTGATTCCATTTCGTTCCCAGGTACCTATTCTTTTGATCCATATAAGTTAAATTCTTTCCACACAATATGCGAAATAAAAAAATTCTAAAATCTTTATCTTATAGAGATGAAAAGTACCATTTTTACTTTTTCAACTTAACCCTTTTTAACCCTAGAATTTAAAGTTTGAAAATATGTCCTTCTCTTGGATGTTATTTCTGCTGGAGAATACTACATGTCAAGTTTTATTAAATTTAAAAAAAAAATAAAAATCTGCTAGGTGATCCTAGATTAAAAATATCAAGTTTCTAGGAGAAATATAAAAGTTTTAAGGAAACATAAAAGGTACCAAGTGTACACTTTTTTACCCTTTTACGACCTTAGAAATGGAATTTCTAAGAAGTACTTTTCCGGAATGGTTTTTCTTTCACTAAAGGACCCTAAATTCAAAATTCCAGTTCTAGGATTATTATTCCAGGAAATATAAAAAGTACACTTTTTACACCTTTAGAAACGAAATTTCTAAAAAATACTATATACAGAATGATTTTCCATCGAAGGCTTCTACATTCCAAATTTCAAGTTTCTAAGACCATTATTTCAGTAAAAGTACACTTTATTATCCCCGTTAAAAAAGGAATTTCTAAAAAGTACTTTTCTAGAATTTTTTCCCGAACGATTATTAAAAAATTTCAAGTTTCTAGTTTTATTATTTTGGAATACTTATATAAAAAGTACTTAAAGTTCACCAGTCAAAATATCAAACGTACACTTTTACCCCCTTAAAAAACGGAATTTCCAAAAAAAAAAATACCGAACATGACACATTTCAAGTTTCTAGGACCATTTTGTCAGAATATAAAAAGTACCAAGAGTACAATTTTTACGCAACTAAAAACAGAATTTGGAAAAAGTACTCTTTGCATTTCAGAATGTTTTTCGCCAAAGGATCCTCCATTCCAAATTTCAAGTATTAAGATTCAGTATTTCTGAAAAGTACACTTTTTTTACCCCGCTAAGAAACGGAAATTCTAAAAAGTACTTTTTCCAGAACGTTTTTTCACCGAAGGTACCTACATTCAAAATTTTCAAGTATCTAGAATCATTGTTTCAGAAAATATTAAAAGTACCAAAAAGAACGCTTTATAACCCCGCTAAGAAACAAAATTTCTATTCCAGAATGTTTTTTTTTTATCAAATTTCAAATTTCTAGTGTATATAGGATCATTATTTCAGGAAATATTAAGAAGCGGAATTTCCAAAAAGAACTTTTCCCGAATGTGTTTTTTTTTTCACAGAAAGGTCTACATTCCAAATATCAAGTAAAATTTTTAAAGTACCAAGTAACGGAATTTTCGAAAACTACTTTTTCCAAAATGTTTGTTTCCTAAAAAACCCATATTTCAAATTTCCAAAGCCATTATTTCAGTATAATGGAAATAAAAAAAAGTACAAAAAGTATACTTTTTACCCTCTTTTTACCACTCTAAGAAATGGAATTGGCAAAAAGTACGTTTTCAAAGTACATATTCCAGAGTGTTTTTTTCTTTTTCTTTTTCACCGAAGGATCCCACATTCCAAATTTCAAGTTTTATGACCATCTTCTTAATATATAAAAACGTTTGGGCGGGGTACGTCTTACTAAAACTCAAGAACCGCTGGACCGATTTCCACAAAACTTGTATATTAGTATAGTTTGGAGCCAGGTTTCTCTTAAGTGTAAACCTGATAGGTGGCACTGTAGTCGTAATATTTATTTTTATACCCTCCAACCACAGTATGGGGTATACTCACTTGTCATTCTGTTTGTATCGCATCAAAATATCGGTCGGAGACCCCATAAAGAACATATATTATTGATCCATGATCGATTCTAAGACATTCTATGAATGTCCGTCTGTCCGTCTGTCTGTCCGTCCGTCCGTCTGTCAGTAGATAACACAATGCAGTTTAAAATATAACAGCTAGACTCCGGAAGTTTGACACAAATATGTCTTATGTTCATAGGCAGGTTAAGTTCATGAATGGGCAAAATCGGGCCTTGAAGAACTGAACCAACCTCTAAAAAATACACTTTTATACATGTTTTTTGTATTTTTGTTAAATTAATGAAACATTTGGTATATTAATCGCGATGGGAAGGTGCTCTCAACGTCCCCCACGTCCCCCACTGAATGTATCCGCCAGAGGGCACTGGGGAGAAACTATTTAGATATTCATATCTAAGTCGACCTGGAAAACGCCTGGAGCTTCAGCTAGTTATTTAAAAAAAAAGTACCAAAAGTAAACTATTTTATCTATTTAAAAACCTTAGAATCAACATTACCAAAACCCAGCTATAGCGGATCTTTTTTCAGGGAGGTTAACCTACATTTCAAATTTTAAGTTTCTAGGACGATCACTCAAAAAATTATGTAGGTACATTCCAGGGAATATTCACTTAAACAAATGAAATTTTATTTAAAAACCATTCCACTGTTTCTTTCATAAAATCATATTACAATCAATTTTAAATGTTAATTTAATGATTACCCAAAAATTAAAAAACAAGTAAGAAAAGAAATTATTCGGTCAAGACCAACCATATAATACCCTACACCAGAGTTTCCCGGAAATGGGTCCCAAGTTCAAACATGGACTGATTAGATCTATATTTTGTCAAATCTTTAATAAGTGTAAAAAGCACTCACAAATCAAATTGGAGGGAAATAGGCTTCTTTTTGTTGACAATAAACCGCTTCAACTGAATATCGGGCGAAATTTTCACATGGGACCTAAGTCCAAAAATGGTCCGATGATAATCAGATTTGATAAGGTTATTAAAGTACGCGTTTAACATACACAAACACAATTTTAATAAAATATTTTCTATTTTCATGAAATTTGAGAGATTTATGTCAAAATCGGGAAGGTGGTTTGTATGGGGGGCTACAAGAAGAACTGGTCCGATTTCTTTAAAATTCGGAATGGTGATTTGTGTGGATGAAACATGATTACCTGCCAAAAAGATACCTATTAAAATGCGGTTATTAGAGACATTTGAGCCAAAACTAAAGAGGACCTTTGTATGGGGGATAGGTTTAAATATGGACCGATTTTTTCCAATTTCAATAGGCTTCGTCCTTGGGCCAACAGAGGCTTAACTTTCAAATTTCAAGTCAATTGATTAAAAATTGCGACCTGTATCGTGTTTACACCGTTTACATGGACAGACGGACGAACGTACATCGCTAAATCGACTCAAAAAGTGATTCTAAGTCGATCGGTATACTTAAAAGTGGGTCTAGGACCAATATTTCGGGTAGTTTCAAACATCAGCATAAACTTATTATACCCTGTACCACAGTGTGGTGTAGGGTATAACTAGTGAATATTCACTTATTTTGTATTGGAAAACAGTAAAACTATAGAAGAAATTTTTTACTGCCGAAATTGAATGTAAATGAAAATTCAGTTTTAAGACAGTAAATTAGTAGTATTTTTTTTTAATTATTACAGAAATAGTAGAAAAAAGAAATCCTTTATAAAATTAATGGTTTTTCTTTTAAAATAACTTTACTGATTCCTTTTTAAAATAACCTACAAACTGTTAATGACATAATTTTCTTTGTGATTATTACAGGAAATATAAAAAGTACCAAAGTACACTTTTTTACACTTTTGGCTAAAAAGTTTTTCCACCGGAATAAAATTTTGTACTGATAACCGAAAATAACCGAAACCGATCGGCTATTTAATTTTTAAAAACCGAAAGCGAGGTAATTAAATTAATCGGTAATTTAGAAACTCTAATTTAAGCCCTTAAAATCGTCGTATGATAAGAGTTTTAATTTAAATGTTTAAAAAAGAACAAAAATTACCTCTTAAAATAACAGTTTGAGGGTTAATATGTTCTAGAAAAAGAACAGCGATATAATTTCACTGAAAAAATTCAACCAAATTTTTAAGCTCAGATGTGCATTTATTATAGTTTTTTCTTTGAAATTTTCCAAACTCCTTTGATAAAAAATTACAAAACTTTAATGGGCCATAAAAAAGTTATTCGAACTGACTTTGCAAGACGCTTCGCTTTATTTGATGGTCTACTTTCCTTTGGCATTGGAGCCATTGAGACTCAAGGCGATGGCCCTAACTTTGTTGCACAGTGTTTTATGTTTTATATGTAAGTGTCTGTGTAAATATACAGGATATGGTCAATTGTTTATTGTGTTGTTAATCAGAAAATGTTAAGGCAGATTAAAGACATTCATATCAAAAAATATCAGTGCTAATCTTTAAAAAAAATTAATTAACCTACATATATTTTGATGCGTCCGTAATAATTTGTTCACACCCTTTACTTATTTATGGACTTTATTAGAGCACAAACAAAAAAGCAATAATCTTCATTATTACATATTTTGATGGGTTTATAAACATAATCATGTTATGATTTTATATGTGTCATATTGTACAACCAAATTGTATCGAACAATATTAGAGATTACATTTTATTAAATTAGGTTTATGTTTGTTTGTTTATTGGCGATGTTCAACTTTCGGTACGGATATTTTTTAAAAAAAAATCGGCTTTAAGGTTGGGAAAGGGCTGATGCAAATGATGGTAATATACTCTCGAGCTAGATAATAAGATAAAATAATAAAATAAAAAATAAAATTTTTGAGTTCAATAAGGGACTTATTTCTTTTCGTATAACTTGCTTTTAAATACAAAATGTTACAATGGGTTATGATTTCACCCATTATCTACAAATCGAAGGTTTTTGGCCCCGGATTGTTGTTCTATAGAAAATTTTTAGAGATTTTGACTCGCTGATTTTAAATCTATGCTCCAAATTTTTCGACTACGTCAAGAACTTTAATTATTCGCGGTTGAAAAAGGGAAGAACACGCTTTTCGATTTTTTTTTTTTTTGAAAGCCTGCACAGCAACCACTTGGTGGAATAAACATCTGGCATTAGAGTAGAATTGAATTATGATCTCAAAAACAGGTAAAAAAATTCAAAGTTGTTGCACTGTTTTGGCCAAACATGTATTTTAAAAAAGCACTGTAAAAACTTATAAAAAGCACCATAAACGAAAACCGGATGATCAATATTTACTGTAATGAGCTCATAATTTAGGCAAAAGTCCACTCTCTCTTATAGACCTTAAAAACTTAGAAAAAAAATCTAGACGCGATGGAAAAATTTTGAGAACAGATTCCCAGTCGGCAAAAAAAATCACACCTGACTTACTGCTGACTCTCCGTTTATAAAATTGCTGACATCTTCATACAATTTTTCAAAATGTCATCAATGACATGTCAGCAATTGGTCAGCGGTTGTTTAAACGAATTGTTAGTGGCCACCGATACTGGTGGATACTGCTGACATGTCATTGATGACATTTTGAAAAATTGTATGAAGATGTCAGCGATTTCATAAAGGGAGTGTCAGCAGTATGTCAGGTGTGATTTTATTTTGCCAACTGGGTTTGGATCAATGAAGATCAAAGACTACTAAAGTTTATCATCAGAATTCGTACCGGAAAGAGCTTTTTGAGCGGTGTAATCGGTGTAATCTCAAAACGGTGAGCACCCATCCAACCTAACCTAACCGAAAGAGGTTGTACATCATTGTATTATTGGCTGTGTACCATTTATTACAATCACAAAGCAAGCAATATAAAGGGTGCGTACATGTAAAGAGTATTTGTACAATATAGTACATATTTATGTACTTGCATATTGTAGAACACTTATGGTTTTGTCGTAAACACAATTTTGTTAATCATCAAAATATACATACATACATTATTATGTTTATCTTTATATACATAAGACTACAAGTACTTGAACGAAGGAATCATCATATGCGGTCATATGAACATAATGGTATTTAGTTTAGTACTAAGTGATTTGAATATATTGATCATGAAGAGTAAATTGAATATTCATTTATTGAAAATTGAAATGGGCGAGTGATTGACTTTTGATTCACATTTATTTACGTTATACCCTTTTTAGTCAGACTTTCAAGCTTATTTTGGTCTACTCTCACTTACCCGCGTGAATTAATTTGGATGTAGGCAAAATCGCCCAAAGAAAATAGCCCAAAAAAGAAACGAAAATTCGCCCAAAAATTTTTCATAAAAATTTGGGTCATATTTCATATGAAAAGTTACCCAACATTTTTGGACAAATTTTCATGGTTTTTGGGCAAAATTTCGAAATTAAATATTGGGTGATTTTTCATTACGAAAAATTACCCAAAAATTATAAATGAAAATTTTCCCAACTTTATTTTGGTTTTATTTTTTGTCAAAATCTTAAAATGTGATAACTGAAATATATATGTCACAATAAATCAGTATATTATTAAAACAACAATTTATGTCTTAAAGTTCTTCTGCGTAGACGGCCTTCGGCCGGGCTTAGGGATTACAAACTCCATGCCTTAGACCCACCCTCTCCGCAAAAGAAAGCTTGTCTGTATAGTATGTGTTTTGGAAAAAATGTGTTGGGAAAAACCTTTTTTAATTTATTTTAGGCCATTTTTCATTTCTTTGTTGGGCTTTTTTCGTTAATTTTGGGCGAAGTTTCGTATTTTTCTTTTTGGGTCATTTTTCATATTTTTTGGGCAATTTTGCATTTGGGCGATTTTTCATAAAATTTTTGGGCGATTTTGCCTAGAGCCAATTAATTTATTTCCACTCGCCACGCAAATCATACACTCAAAGAACTGAAAAACAATTTGTCATAAAAGTTCGTCCAATGAAACTTTTTAATGAAGTTTTCATAAATATTATGAAAATTTTCATAAATATAATGAAATGTTTCATAAATACTACGAATATTTATCAAACATTTCATAAATATAATGAAACAGTTTCATTGGACGAACTTTTATGATGAGTTTCATTATATTAATGAAGCTTTTTCTTTGTGTGTACTCACTCATTTTCACTCAAACTTCGGCAATTTGTTTTACCGATTTAAAATTTCTCCAAAAAAACGTAAGGCGTGAATAGTGTACTTTTATACATTTTTTATTTTTGAAAAAATTGTCATAGAAACTTAAAACATAAAAAATCATTCTGAAAAAGGAATTCCGATTTTAATGAGGTTCAAAATTTTAAAAAATTGCACTATTAGTAATTTTTGTATCTCCTCAAATGTAGGTTCTAAAAATTTTAAATTTAGAATGAAGGATCATCTCGTAAAACAAGAAAAAAAACATACTGACAAAAGCACTTTTAGAAATTTCCGATTCTAAGAGATCTTCTGAAGTAATGGATTTTTTGAATGAAGGATCCTCGAGTGAAAAAAAACACTTTTAAAAAATATTTTTTGTAATTTCTGAAACTAATTGTAAGAGGGAAACATCGGCAAACAAATTGTACGTTGGTCCTTTTCGATACCCTTAAGACCATTATTATAAACTTGAAATTTTTGTTCTGGGATGCTTCGTCAAAAAACTAAAAATAATTTTTTTTTGGAAATTTTCTATTGGGCCAAAATTAGTACTTTTTATACCATCCACTCTAGTGATAGAGGGTATATATAAGTTTGTCATTCCGTTTGTAACACCTCGAAATATTGGTCCAGGACCCCATAAAGTATATATATTCATGATCCCGATCGATTTTAAGACGATCTAGCTCTGTCCGTCCGTCCGTCTGTCTGTATGTTGAAAACACGCTAACTTTTGAAAGACTTTACGGAGGCTTCTGAAGTTTGGTACATATATTGCGTATTTACCTGGACAGGCTGTTATTGCAATCCAGCGAAGTTGGTCCAGAGGTTCAAAAGTTATGAGCAAAAGACTGAATTTCGGCAAGGGTTTTTCGTGAATATAAATATAAAAAACACGATAACTTTCGAAAGGCAATTCTGAGGAGGCTGAAGCTTGGCATATACACTCAAAAAAAAAAAAACTGTAAAGTTAGCAAAAAATTTAGTTAAATTTAACTAAAAAAGCACCTGATTTTGGGCCTACTAAATTTTTAGTTAATTTAACTAAAAATATTTTGCTAACTTTTCGTAGAATGAATGTAGCAAAAAAAACCGTAACTTTAACTAAATTTTAGCTGAAATTTCGTAACGTTATTATGTACATATATTAACAAAAAAATTAGTTGAATTCAGCTAAACTTTTTGTTACTTTTCGCAAACTAAAATTTCCAAAATATTTGTAAAAAATTGTAAGTTTATTTTTTTTTTTTTTTTTATCAGCTTAAGTAGAACTTATGAGATTACATAGGAGGCTACACAAGAAATTTCACTTAACAAATTTGTTACGAAAAATCAGCAAATTAATTAGTAAAAATTCGTAAACTCAGTTTTGAAGTCAACAAAAAAAATTAATTAAAAATTTGTTCAAAACTAGTATTTTCGTAAATTGAACTTAACTAAAAAAAGTAGTTAAAACGCTGATTTTAACTAAAAATTTGCTAAAAAGCCAGTAAACTCGAGGTAACAAAAAAAAATTTGTTAACTTTACAGTTTTATTTTTTTGAGTGTATATTTGTCGTTCCCTGGACTGGTTAGAATTGAATTTCAGCCAAATCGGTGAAGTGGTTCAAAAGTTATTAGCAAAACCGTGAATTTCAGATTAGCTTCACCTTAAATTCATGTGTTGAAAACCCTTTAAACATGTTTTAAAAACATTGGTAAGTCACAAAAATATTTTACAACGTATTTTTGCCACTCAAAAATATTTTTACACTAAAAAAAAAAATTTTACACTCAAAAAAATGATTAAACTCAAAAAAAAATTTAGTAAAATTACTTAAAAAAAAAAAATGTTCAAAAATGTAATTTTTTCACGTTAGAAAATTTACTATCACTTAAAAAGGGCATTGTGGAGAGTATTCATAGATTCGGACACGTCGAATTTAACTTTTCTACACTCAAAATCATACATTAGTAGATTTACTATTTTTTTTTGCTAATGCTGGTTAGCTAACTTTAAGCAAATTTTTAGTTGAGCAAAAATATCTTGTAAACTTCATTTAGCGCATTAGCAATTTTAAACAAAATTTGAACTAATTTTGTTTTCTAAATTTTAAATAAAAAAAAAATAAATGGTAATTTTTTTTTTATTTTCAGAAAACTTAAAATGGCGCTATCTCGGAAACTAAGCCAGATAGAGCAAAATGGAGTTCATTTTTGGTTCTCGGGCGGTCCTCTTCACATGTGTGGACTCTAATGGGTCCTAACTTTGGATCCAAAAAAGTTAGCATTCCCGAAATTTTTAAAATGCTCATATCTCGGTAAATATTTCCGACACAACAAAAAGTCCAAAAGCATTTTTTAGCTCTCAACACCGAGTAATATTTTTAAAGTTATCGAGTTTTGTAATTCTCAAAACCCCGGTGGTCCCCTAAAATCACGTATCTCAAAAACTAAGCAAGGTAGAGCGAAACGGACACAAATTTTGGATCAAAAACTATGACGACTTTTAAGGAACCCAACTAGGTCTAGGCCCGATAGGTCCAGACCCCAATGGGGTCCTCAAATGTGTATGAACTAAGTTGAAATAAAAAAAATCTCAGTTAACTAATTTTTGGCAAAACATTTTTGCTAACTTTACCAAAAAAATTGTGGGTTCACAATCAGCAAATTTTCTTGTAGGTTTATAAGCTTTTTTTGCTAACATTACAGTTTATTTTTTTTTTGAGTGTACTTGTTAAGGCTTTTTTGTCGCTCGTGTGGGAAATTCACTTTAACTATGCGTTACTGTATTGTGAAGAACAAAAAATTTTCCGCTATAGTAAAGTTTGCATAAAATAAAGTAAATGAAAGATTCCCGAGTAAAAATTTTCTGGTCTAATCATATATAATTTGATACAATCTTATATGAGTTAATATGCTTCCGTATAAATTTATATAAAATTTTATCTATCACATTGATACGGTTGATCCACTTTATATGGTTAGATATTGCTCCATATATGATTAGCAGAGCTTCGAAAGATTTCATTCCTTAATTCGATTTGTCATTCTGAGTGAAAATTTAGTGATTGCATTCTCCAATCACATTTTAGCGAATTGAATGAATTCACTTTAGACTCATTCGATTTATAAATATCGAATGCATTCGTTTTATTTTTCATTCGACTTTCAAAAATCGAATGCCTTCGATTTTGTTTTCATTCGACTTTTAAAAATTGAATGCATTCACTTGCGAATGCAATCGATTTTCTTTTCATTCAATTTGAAAAATCGAATGGCTTATTCATTCATTGCATAAAAAACTTAAAAAAACTAACCAAGATAGAGCAAAACGAAGCCAATTTTTTGTCCATAGTATCGCTAACACTCTTAACATTTTTTTTGTCGTATAGGCAGTTAATATGTGGATTTTTAAAATTTTCGGAAACACTAATTTTTTTGGATTCATAATTAGATCCTTAGGGTCATCGTATGTAAAGAGAGTAGGCGATACTATGGACCAAAATTTGGCTCTGTTTTGGTCTATATATTTAAAAAATCGATTGCATTCGCAGTGGAATGATAAAAAATCGAATGCATTCGATTTTTCTAAATCGAATGAACAAGAAATCGAATGCATTCATTTTTGTTCATTCCATCGAATGAATTCCAAGGACTGCATTCAATGTTGATTTATGAAATCAAATGCATTCACTGACTATGAAAATTGAATGGATTTTTTCGAGAATTCATTCGAAAAGGATTTCATTCTTCGAAGCTCTGATGATTAGATTCGAATTTTGGTTTTGCTCATCAAATTATATAAAAATAGATATTATAAGATCAATTTGATCTACCCGGCTAAAAATGTTGTATATCATCATATATGATATCATATATGAGACCATATACAGTATCATATATAGTATCAAATATGGTCTCATATATGAACATATTCCAAAATTGGCGCTTATATAAGACACGATCATATATGATGCAATATATGTGATCATATATTAGATCATATATTGAATCATATATTGGATCATATATTGAATCATATATTGAATAATATATGATGTTTTTAATTTGTTTTACATTCTTTTTTATATTTTTTATTTATTTTTTCATCTTAAACTATATGTAATAGGTTATTATGTATATATTCACCAGAATTGCAAACGATGTACGCAAGTATAATTAAAAATAAAAAATATTGTTTTATTCATTACTGGTGTTTTTGATATATTTGAATGAACACCTTTAGTTTGATGATTTTGATTTTTTAGTTACTATCGTTTGCATTTTTGGTGACCATATAAAAATATATAATTAAACTTATAGATACGAGAATACATTTTGATATTCAAAAAAATAAATTGAACATAAAAGATCTAATATATCAAGTTTTTCAACTGATATCAATTACGAAAGATGCGAACAAAGGGCTTGTTACAGGAACGATGATTTCCTTTGTGTTTTCTTGTTTTAGTGTTAATTTCGATTATCTTCGGACTTAGCGTTTTTGTTAAAAGTCAAAATCTAAAAAAAAATTGATAGAAAATAATATTAGTATGCATACAAGATATTTCTAGAATTTTTATTGTATTGAATTATTACCAACAACAGCATTTGGTGCTAATGGGCTAATGATAACACGAATATCCTTTAAAGATTGGCTTGATACTGCTAGACACATACATACATGTTAATGGAGTGTATTTTGTAAGGACCATGGGTTGCTTAAGACCATGAATGCTTTTTACGGAAAGGTATATTGTCTTTCAGAACTCCATCTGATAAAATATTAAAATTACTCCATATTCCTTTTTTTATTCCAGAAAAAAAGAACTTGCTACTACTAAATGCATGTTTTTTACTCAAAATTTTTAGTAGGTACATAATTACTTAAGACTTCGATTAAAAGCAATATATTAGTAGTACGTATTTTATCTTTTTGGGTTATGTGTGTAACGATGTTTGAAGGATAGGGATAAGAAACTATTTTTACTTACATCATGGCGACAATGTGCCAGGTTGTCACTTTCGCTAATTGACAGCTTTCGTGTGATTGTAAGTAAAGACGTTGTCTTTTCGAAATCGTTACTCAACCTTAAAACTGATGATACGTTTTTTTCATTTCAATTTTCTATGGCGACAGTAAGCGATTTTAAAATATTTTGTAGTGTTGGAACCGTAGTGATAACGTTATGGTGGTGCATATGCCCTCTCCTCCATCTTGAGCGAGCTTAACGTAGCTCCTCATGGTTGAATTTTCTTTAAATAGTAACTCGGCCTCCAAACTTATACGTTCTTTCCATTTCCAATTTGCTATTGCGACAGTATGGGATTTCAAAATAATGTATAGTGTTGGAATCGTATTGATAACATTTCTGGTGGTGCATATGTCCTCTTCTCCAAGTTGAGTGAGCTTAACTTAACTCGGCCTTAAAACGGTGCATATGACCTCTCCACCAAGTTGCACGAGATTAACGAAGCTGCGTAGTTTAATTTTCTTCAACATCAAATTACTAAATAATATTGTATTTGCGACGTATTTACATTTACTCATTTTGAATATGATCTTGTTTTGGAATAAAATGTCCACGCTTAAACTTGTTATGACGATGAACTGGAAAAAATTAAAACATGATTTTAAAATTCAAATACATATTAATGAAAGCTTACCTTTTCCAACATTTTTTTCATGTAAATTTACATCATGGCGACAATGTGCCGGGTTGTCGATTTCGCTTATTGACAGATTTCTTGTAATTGCAAGTAAAAACGTTGTCCTTCCCAAATCGTTACTCAACATTAAAACTGATCAAACCTTCTTTTCATTTCGATTTGCTATGGCGAAAGTAAGCGTTTTCAAAATAGTTTGTAGTGTTGGAACCGTAGTGATAGCGTTAGGGTGGTGTATATGCGCTTTCCTCCAAGTTTAGCGAGCTTAACGTAGCTCCGCATGGTTAAATTTTCTTCAACTAGTAACTCGGCCTCCAAACTTCTTATACCTTCTTTCCATTTCCAATTTTCTATTGCGACAGTAAGGGACTTCAAAATAATTTATAGTGTAGTAATAACAGTTCTGGTGGTGCAAATGTCCTCTTCTCCAAGTTGAGCAAGCTTAACGTAACTCGGCCTCAAAAATGCCTATACGGTCTTTTCATTTCCAATTTGCTATGGCAACATTAAGGGATTTCAAAATAGTTTGCAGTATTGCAATTGTAGTGAAAACATATTGGTGGTGCATATGCCCTCTCCACATAGTTGTACGAGATTAACGAAGCTGCGTAGTTTAATTTTATTCAATATCAAAGTACTCAATAATATTGTATTTGCGACACACATTTACTTAATTTAAATAGGATCTTGTTTTGGATAAAAAAAGTCCACGCTTTTACTTGTTATGACGATGAACTGGAAAAAAGTAATACATATGATTTTAAAATTCTAAATACATATTAATGAAAACTTACCTTTTCTAAAATTTTTTTATGAATATTATTTATATATTTAGCAATATTTGTTAAATTATTGATATATATTAAGGTATGTCAATCGATGGTAAAGTAATAATATAATTTTAACCTAAAAAACTTTTATTTTGTAATTCTGGTTCAAATTTAACATTTTATGATAGCATATATGGTTCCATATATGATATCATATATGGCACATATTTTAAATACGATCACATATATGGGATCGTTTCTTGCATATATGATCACATATATGTTTCCATATAAGTCATATATGATCATATAAAGATCTTTATATAAGCATATATGAACATACACATTTATTTTTAGCCGGGTAATTAGATTTGACCAAATTCAGGATCAAAATGTATCAATTTTTATATTTTTTGATCTAAAGTAATACAATTAGATATTATTTGATTCAACCATTTTACGGATCAAATTAGATCTATTTAGTAAAATTAGCATAATATTTTTACTAGGGTTAAGAAAATTGATGTTGGTCTCTAGATTAAATGCATTGCTTGAGTTAGAGAAAAAGCTTTTCCGCATACGTCACACACAAACCTACTGTGAGTTAAAACAAACTACGTTTAGTCACTGATGTTTGTACACCGAGTATAGCCTAGTGGTTAGAGCTTCGGTTTACAAAAACATGAGTGATTTAATGACACAGGTTCGAAGCTCATGTCAGGCTAGTCTGTTGATAAAAAAACATATAAAGAATTTTTCTAGCAAATATCAAATAATCAATTTAATGTAATTGCCTACTGATGACGTAGAAGTGGCTACAGAAACCATGGTCTAGCGTAAATCCACATTTAATTTAATCTTTAGAAGACACAATTTTCTTCTTCAATCAGAAAAACACAAACAACAAATTAAATACACTTGGCTTACGCCGAAAAAATATAATAAATAGCTTTTTTTAGTTTTCAAAAAACCTAAACTTTGAACTCCGGGCGCCACGGGTTAATTTAATCCGATATGCTTCAAATTTGTACCACATAAGATTGACTTCTAAGAGAATGAAAAATTGCCCAGACATTCCAAATCGGAAGATTCATCACATTAATGACAACTTTACATTAGCCAAAAATTTAAAAAACATATCTCATCCGATTTATTTAACTCTTATCAATATGATAAATTTGATTATAATAATTTTTATATTGTAAGTTTTCTTTAAAAAAAAATGAAACACAACAAAATACATTTAATATAAATTTTTACATTTCAATAAATCCCTTGATAATCAATTTTATTCATTGTACATATCTATTCCTTAACAACGATAATGATTTTTTTTCAATCTTTAGTACTTAAAAAAAAAGAATCAATTTTTATAATAAAACAAGAACAAATTGAGAAAAAAAAAATTAAGTTTTCCCCTAAGTAAAAAGTAATGTTTTATATTAGGGATTATTACAATTTAGTGTTACAGATGAAAAAAAAAAGAAATCAGCAATGAACTGACAATACAAAAATATCCGGTTCCGGTCAACTCAATCAGTCTTTTGTAATAAGAAAATGAAACAGACAAAATGGCAAAAAAAAGAACTTTAATCAGCAAATAAGAAATTAACAAAGGAATGAACAAAAAAATAATGGAATAAGAATCTAACGATAGAACATAAAATAAATATTCTTAAAAGAAAATATAAAAAAAAGAAATAGAACGAATGATAGACTTTTAGACGTAGTGGCAGGCGGCAATACACTGAAATCTTAAGGGAACAAACAATTTAAATGAATGTAATTGTTTTTAGCAATTTTTAGAAGCAGTTAAAGACATTGTTGTAGTTTCAAATGAAATTGGTCAATTGATGATTCAGCCATATATACATAGAACATTGATTTTTAGTAAATAATACTACTGGAAATGATAAAAAAAAATAAACTTTACTTTGTTTCGCTAATGAAAAAGATATTTTTAGAAAATCTAGGAAAAAGGAATTGTAGTAAAACTAATTAAATATAAATAAACTTAATATAATTTTTTTTTATTCTAAAATTTTTTTCCCTCATTCAAAATTCTAAAAACTTAAGCGTTTTAAATCACAGATTCTGAGACATTTTTTTAAGAAAAATAAATTACTAGATTTTGAAAATGTTTTCTGTTTCAGAATCTAAGATTTTTTTCTATAGAAAAATATGTTTCAGAGTCTGATATTTTTTTTTTTTTTGTAGAAAAAAATCTCCCTTAATCCAAGATTTTTTTCTATACTAAAAATGGCTCAGTATCTGAGATTTTTTTCTATAGAGATTTTTTTCTTTATCTCAGAGTCTGAGAGATTTTCAATAGAAAAAATGTCTTAGAATCTAAGTTTAAATTCGCCAAATAGATTGTGGAAATATATTTCTATAGAAACAATGTTTTAGAATTTAAGAATCTTTTCTATAGAAAACTAATTTTCAGCTTTAAAGACATTTTTTCAATAGAATTTAGAAATTATCAGATTTTGAGACACTTTTGCCATAGAAAAAAAAATGTCAGGTTCTGAGATATATTTTCTATAGAAAAAAATTTCTGATTTTTCTACAGTTTGAGACACTTTTTCTATGGAAAAAATTTCTCAGAATCACAGATTTTCTTCTATAGAAAATTGTCTCAAAATCTGAGAGTTGTTTAAGAAAAAAATTGGTAGATTCTAAAAATCTATAAAAAAAAATTATCGGATTCTGTAAAATTTTTTCTAAAGAAAAAAGTTTACAGTTTATCGGCCATTTTTGCCACAGAAAACAAACTTTTATGTTGTTTCTCGGAGTCTGAAAATAGTTCTCTAAAGGAAAAATTTTTACATAAAAATCTGAAATTCCGAGGCATCTATTCTCAGATGCTGGAGAAATTTTTTTGCTGAAAAAAATAATTAAACGCTCAGATTCTAAAAAATGTATCAAATTCTGAAACCTTTTTTATTTAAAACAAGTAGAAAAGTTAAATTCGACTTTGCCGAATCTATGAATACCCTCCACAATGCATTTTTTTTAAAGGATAAGTAGTACATTTTTTAACGTGAAAAAATTATTAATTTTAATTAGAAATATTTTATTTTGAGTAAAAAACTCTTTTTTGTCATTAAAAAAATAAATACTAATTTTTTTTTTTTTTGAGTGTAAAATTTTTTTCGAGTGTAATGTTTTTTTTTACTGTAAAAATATTTCTGAGTGAATGCACGTACGTAAGTACATAAAATATTGTAATTTTTGTAAAAAAAAAATATTTTTTTTTTGCGTAAAATTTTTTTTGAGTGTAAAATTTTTTGGGTGTAAATTTTTTTTTAGTGTAAATTTTTTTTTGAGTGTAATTTTTAAGTTACCAATGCTTTCAAAACTAAACAAGTTTAAAAATTAAACAAGTTTGAAAAGCATTGTTTAGTTACCACCAATGCTTTTAAAACTTGTTAAAACATGTGGCATTTTGGATGCAACTAATCTGAAATTCAGGGTTTTGCTTATAACTTTTGAACCACTGGACCGATTGAGCTGAAATTTAATACCAAACAGACCTGGGGAACGGCAAAGATACATGCCAAGCTTCAGCAGTCTTATTATTGTCTTTCGAAAGTTATTGTGGTTTTTATCGCGTAAATTCGCGAAAAACACTTGCCGAAATTTACTTTTATGCTCATAACTTTTGAACCACTGGACCGATTTGGCTGGATTGCAATACCAACCTGACTGGGTAAATGACCAACATATGTGCCAAACTTCAGTAGCCTCTGTAAAGTCTTTCAAAAGTTAGCGTGTTTTCTACGGACAGACAGACGGACGGACGGACGGACGGACATAGCTAGATCGACTTAAAATCGATCGAGGATCATAAATATATATGCTTTATGGGGTCCTAGACCAATATTTCGAGGTGTTACAAACGGAATGACAAACTTATATATACCCTATATCACTAGAGTGGAGGGTATAAAAAGTTATAAGATTCTGAGAAAAACTGAATTTCTTAGTATTTTAAAATCACAGAATTTTTTTATAAAAAAAATATCGCTCCTTTACTTGTATAGTGTCATAACTCAAAAAATGCGTTTTTTGAGTTAATGATGCAGAATTATTCGTTATATTATGCTTTATATTGTGTCAAAAATTCGTATTAATATCTTTTAAACTCACCGTTTGAGAAGAGTACACGCAATTATTACATTTTCTATGTACCGGCCTTTTTCAATTAAAAACTAATTTCAATAGTAAACTTTAAACGTGTTTTCTGCAAAATCAAATATTTTGAGTTATGACACTATACAAGTAAAGGAGCGATATGTTCAGTTCCTAAGTCATTTAATGAATTAATTAAATTAATCAGAGTATTAGACACTTTTTCTATAGAAAAAATTTCTCAGTTTCTGAAACATATTGTCTTTAGAAGAAAGTCTCGGATTCTGAGAATTTTTTTCTATTCTGACTCCTTTGTTTTTATAGAATAAATCTCAGATTCTGAAACAATTTTTCTATAGAAAAAAAGTCTGAGAAATTTTTTATAGAATATATAAAAAATTTTCTCAGATTCTGAGTCAATTTTTCTATAAAAAAAATATCTCAGATTCTGAGACTTTTTTTACAGAAAAAAGTTCTTAGATTCTGGAACATGTCTCAGATATTAAGAAACGTTCAGATTCTGAAACATTTTCTTTAACTCAGAATCTATAGCAAAATAATTCTGCCATTCTGAGTGAAATTCAGATTTTTAGACTTTTTTTAAAAAAATTTTAGGTTTTAAAACATTCCCATTTTTGAGACATTTTTTCTGTAGAAAAAATTATCAGATTCTGAAACTGTTCAGATTCTATGCTTTTTTCCTACTGAAAAAATTCTTAAATTTTGAAACATTTTTTCTAATGAAAACATTTTTAAGTTTTGAAACATTTTTTACAAATCAGATTCTGTAGCTAAAAAAAAAATTTGCGATTCTAAGACTTTTGTGCGTTTTAAAATTATTTCAGATGACGAAAAAAATAAATATACAAAATTTAAGGTTCTGATACATTCTCAGATATTAGAAAATTCTCAGATTTTAAGCATTTTTCCTATTGAAGAAATTCTCAGATTCTGAAACATTTTTTTCTAAAGAAACATGATCAGATTCTTAAACTTTATTTAGAAGAAAATTCTCAGATTTTGTTGAAGATTCAAACGCAAGAAAACTCGGCAGTTCTGAATCGTTTGTACATTTTTTTTTATAAAAAAAAATCTCAAATTCTTATACATATATTTTCTGAAGAAAAAAGTTATATTTTTTATAAAAAAGTTCTCTGATTCTGAAACATTTTTTCGTTTACCTTACTACAATCTACTCGTTTTTACTACTTTTACTACAGCTGGAAATTTTCAATACAAAAAGTAAACAAAACTTTCCAGTTGTAGTAAAAATAGTAAGAAATTTGGGTAAACAAACAGACCTAGTATTAAATATTCACAAACCAAAAGGCCCTGGTTGTGTATACGTAATATAAGAAATTAGTATTATTAATATTACTCATACGTTGTTTCTCATAAAAAAATATATTTTTTCTCAATCACCAAAGTGTTGTTTTATACTATCCACTCTGATTGCGAAAGAAAAAATTCCCAGATTCTGAGAAATTTTTTCTGTAGAAAATAATTTTTTGATTCTGAGACTTTTTTTCCATCGAAAAAATTCTCAAATTCGGAGAAATTTTTTCTAAAGGAAAAAATTCTTAGATTCTGAAAAATTTTTAAAAATTTTAGAAAAAAAATTCTTAGATTCTGGGAAATTTCTTAGATATTAAAAAATTCTCAGATTTTGAAACATTTTTCGTATGGAAAATATTCTAAAGAAAAAATTATATTTTTTGTAGAAAAATTCTCGGATTCTGAGACATTTTTATTAAAGAAATATTTTTACATTCCCGGACATTTTTTCTGTAAAAAAAAAAGAAAAAATTCTAAAATTCTTTTTCTATAAAAAAAAAACGTTTTTGGATAGAAAAATTTTCTTAGATTTTGAGACATATTTTCCATAGAAAAAAATAGCAAATTCGGAGACATTTTTGCTATAGAAAAAATTTCTTATTCTGAGACATTTTTTCATAGAAAAATATTCTCAGATTTTTTATGAAAAAAATTCTCAGATTCATTTTGCCGATGAAAAAAATCTCAGACTCGGAGTCATTTTCTCAGATTATGAGACATTTTTCTGTAAATGAAAATTCATAGAATATAGAAAAATACCCTGATTTTGAGATATTTTCTCTACGGTTTTAAGACACTTTTGTAAGAAAAATTCTCATTAAAGTATTAAACATTCATAAACCAAAAGGCCCTGGTTGCGTATACGTAATATAAGAAATTAGTATTGATAATATTACTCATACGTTGTTTCTGATATTAAAATATTTTTTTCTCAATTATAAAAGAGTGGTTTTGTAATCTTCATTCCAGTGTTCTCATTACAGCATTAAACATTCACAAACCAAAAGGCCCTGGTTGCGTATACGTAATATAAGAAATTTGTATTATTAATATTACTCATACGTTGTTTCTCATCAGTGTTGCCACCTCATGTGTAATTACACATATCATGCGTAATTTTTTTTTTCATGTGTAGCCCATGTGTAATTGTCTGTATGTGTAATTCATGTGTAATTTGAAATTTTTACTTTTTGGAGTATTTTTTTTTATAATTTGTTTTAACAAAACTTTTAGCAGATTTTTCTGCAGAAGTGGATATTTTACCGAAATTCTGAGTTTTCAAAAATATTTTTGTGAACATTTCAGCTAATTATTTTAAAATTTTACAGAATTTTTTATTTTTATTTCGTGAAATTTTAACAATTAAAAATGTCAAAATTGAAAAATATCAGACTCTTTTGCTTATTTTACAAAAATACTTAGTTATCAATAGTATTTTCCTAAACTTTATTAAAAAAAAATTGACGATTTGAAAAAAAAATAAAAAATACAACAAACTGTTTCTGTGAAATAAGCAACCTTTTCTGCCGTTTTTTGTCTTTAAAATTAAGCAATATTTTCTTTTATGCTTAAAATTTTTTTGAGCAGATTTTCAGCTAAAATCAGTCAGCCTTACCATAAGAAAATAAAATAAATTTAAAATGAGCTTTTAATTTTATTTCCATACAAATTGTTTTTGCTTTTAAAATCGACTTTCAAAAAATGTAAGAAACTTTTTTAATAGAAAAATATTCTTAGATTCTAAAACATTTTTTCTATATACAAAAATGTTCGGACTCTTGGTCGTTTTGCCGATAAAAATAAATCTCATACTCAAGCCATTTTCTCAGATTCTGAAACATTTTTTCTGTAAAAAAAAATATAAGAATATAGAAAACTCTCTGATTCGGAGATACTTTGTTTACGGCTTTAAGACATTTTTTCTAGAAAAATTCTCATACAAGTATTAAACATTCATAAACCAAAAGGGACTGGTTGCGTATACGTAATATAAGAAATTAGTATTGATGATATTACTCATACGTTGTTTCTCATATAAAAATATTTTTTTTTTTTCAATCATAGCTTTTTTCTTTATTTTGCCTTCAAAAATTTTCATATTAAACTCAATTGTTGTTGCATCAAAAAATTTATTTCAACATTTTTTGATTTGAATACCAATATTTCTCTCTTTAAAATATACTTAACTTATTACTTCAATAAAATTAACTATTTTTTCAGTTTTTTCTCCATCATAAATTTATTTTTTCAAATTGTATTGTATATCATTGTTAAACGTTTTTCCAAACATGCACGAAATATACAAAATAGAAGTGAAAAAAAAAGTACGTGGCTTATTAGTACTACCGAAAAATACATGGCAGTACATTTTTTATCATCTAACGTGATCTTGCTACAACATGGAACGACTACAAAAAAAAAATGGGATTTAATGTTGCAGGCAACACCATTCATGGCAAATAAAAAAAAAACACAGAAAAAAGCTAAATGGAAATAACTGCAATATACAATAGAAAAAATAAAAATGCTGTGAATGAATGAACAAATGCATCACGTTAAGAGTATTTTTTTTTTTTTTTGTTAAAACTGAATAAATTTTCAGGTGGCTTAACATTGTATGTGTTAAAAAATTGGAAGAAAAAAAAAAACGAATAAAAAGATAAATTGAGTAGAAATACCAGAGCATGTAATTTGAAAAATAGAAAAAAAATATAATAAGGCGCCTCAGGCGTAAAACATATAAGCAAAAAAAAATATCATAAAAAAATCATGAAGGGGGAAGTTTACAAAAAATCCTAATTTTAATTCCCCATATCATTGTATGTCATAGTTTACAAAATATCATAGAGGTTAAAAAATTAATTAAATTAAAGCAATTGCATTTTAAGAGCATTTAAGAACTTAAAATGTTTTATCTAACACTTGACTTAAAAAAGTTCATAGGCAAAATAAACAAAATACTTTGTATAAATAATTCGTAGTTTTGTCTGAACAATGTACGAAGGCATTTTATAAATGGTACGAATTATTTAATAGCATTCAAGAAATAAATATGAAATTCTGTAAAAATTTACGAAAATATACACTCAAAAAAAAAAAACTGTAAAGTTAGCAAAAAATTTAGTTAATATTAACTAAAAAAACACCTGATTTTGAACCTACTAAATTTCTAATTAATTTAACAAAAAATATTTAGTTAACTTTTCGTAGAATGAATGTAGCAAAAAAATCGTAATTTTAACAAAAAATTCAGCTGAAAAATTCGTAACATTTTTTATTAGTTGAATATTGGTTTTAAACACTAACACTTCACTTATTTTTTCTTATTTTTTTCACAGCATTGAGTTCAGCTTAAGTAGGACTTATGAGATTTGCATAGGAGGCTACACAAAAAATGTTTAAAATTTTTCACTTGACAAAAATGTTACAAAAAATTAGCGAATTAATTAGTAAAAATTTGTAAACTCAGTTTTAAAATCAACAAAAAAAAATAATTCAAAATTTGTACAAAACTAGTATTTTTGTAAATAGAACTTAACTAAAAAAAGTAGTTAAAACGCTGATTTTAACTAAAAATTTGCTAAAAAGCCAGTAAACTCGAGTTAACAAAAAAAATTTTGTTAACTTTACAGTTTTATTTTTTTGAGTGTATGTTAAAGATACGAAATATTAAGTATAACTACTAGAGCGGAGTGAATTGTTTGAATCAAAATTTTCGACAAAATTGTCTAGGATATTTGGATTCAGCATAAAATTCTAAGAAAAAATGCCGAACAAACCATGTCTCAAAATTCAGTTTTGACCCCCCCAATTTTCAAAAATAGTTTTGTACGATATACGCCTTTTCCATTAATCATCACGAGAAATAGGGTATTTTTTGACCTGGGAGCTTTAGATTGTGTACATAGATACACTATGGAGCCATTTAGACATTCCCATTTACAGTTTTATTAAATTCCAAAATCTCGCGATTTTATTCGCGATTTTCATTTTTTAAAAATCACAAAATATGAAAAAGTAGTGTAGTTCGATGAGCGATAACTTCTTAAGTAAATATCCGATTTTAAAAATCAAAATTGAAATTAAAAGCATAAGTCCTCTACATTAAACTTGAAAATTAAAAAAAAAACTGTGTTATTAAAAAAATGTTTTTTAAATGCAAATGCATTTTTTTGGTGCATTTTCGTCAACTTTCATCACTTTAGAATTTTTTTTTTAATTAACATATTATGAAAGTAAGACATTTTTCCCAAAAAAAATCAGTCATCATTTTAATAGGACACAAAAGTCTTCTATATTTAATATTTATACCCTACACCACCCCCTGTGGTACAGGGTATAAAGAGTTTGTGCTGATGTTTGTAACTATCCGAAATATTGGTCCTAGACCCACCTTTAAGTATACCGATCAACTCAGAGTCACTTTTTGAGTCGATTTAGCGATGTCCGTCCGTCCGTCTGTCCGTCCGTCCGTCCGTCTCTCCGTCCGTCCGTCCGTCCGTCCGTCTGTCCATGTAAACGGTGTAAACACGATACAGGTCGCAATTTTTAATCAATTGACTGGAAATTTGAAAGCATCTTTTGGCCCAAGGACGTAGCCTATTGAAATTGGAAAAAATCGGTCCTTATTTAGACCTAGCGTCCATACGAAGATCCTCTTTAGTTTTGGCTCAAAGAATATAGTAACCGTGTTATAATAGGTATCTTTTCGAAACGTAAACGTGTTTTGTCTTCACAAATCACCATTCCGAATTTTAAAGAAATCGGACCAGTTCTTCTTGTAGCACCCATACAAACCACCTTCCCGAATTTCACATAAATCACTCAAATTTCATGAAAATAGAAAATAATTAAATAAAAATTTTTTATTGATTTGTTTAGAAAATTCTAAATCGGGCTTATTAAGGTCATGTATTCTATGCAAATAAAAGATTATTTCATAATTTTTCCGACGTTTCGTTGGAGATTCCCAACATCATCAGGGATATTTTATTAGATCTGGCAATATCAAAATAAAAACTCAATTGAAAAATTTTGTTTGTGTATGTTAAACGCGTACTTAAATAACCTTATCAAATCTGACAATCATCGGACCAGTTTTGGACTTAGGCCCCTTGTGAAAATTTCTCCCATATTCATTTAAAGCTGTTTATTGTCAACAAATAGAAGCCTATTTCACTCAAATTTGATTTGTGAGGGTTTTTTACACTTATTAAAGATTTGACAAAATATATATCTAATTGGTCCATCGGACCCATTTTCCGGGAAACTCTGGTGTAGGGTATTATATGGTCGGTCCTGACCGACTATAATTTTCTTTTTTGTTTTTTTTTTAATTATGCCCATATAAAAAGAATTTTTTTTTTTTTTTAAATTTTGGTAAGAAATGATTTTAGGACTTTCAAATCGTAAATCGATTTACTTTGAAGATCTATAACTCCTTAAGTAAACATCGGATTTTGATAACACAAGATGACAAAATTTGAACTTTTTCAATTTGCCTGACTTTTAACAGCTGTTTTATATTGACATAGGTGTGCTGATTCCGAATCTGTTTTCAAATTTTTTCCATCAGCAAATCGCTGTTAAAAAGTTGGAAAAATTCGAATTTTACGAACTTTGCTTGGCTATAATTTCCAACGCTAATTTTAGAGCCTCAGTTTTAAACACAAAATTAACTATATTTGATGCGAGGATCCCAGAACTGGTAATAACTTTTTTCTGACAGCTTTAGTTTTCGAGTTATAACGAGAGAAAAGATCGGAAAATCGTTGGTGCGCATAGTGCAGTGCAATACTTTGTTGTGACATTTCTCGTAAAATTGAGCTGACTCGGAAAAGTTAACAGCAATTTTTAAAACACGGGTCTTGCCATAATAAAAATCAATTCACAAAATGTCTCAGATTATGAGACATTTTTGCTACAGAAAAAGTCTTAGATTCTAAGACACTTTTCCTTTAGAAAAAGCCTCAGCTTCGGAGACATTTTTCCTACAGAAAAAGTCTCAGATTCTAAGACATTTTTCCTGAAGAAAAAGTCTCAGATTATGAAGCATTTTTTCTATAGAAAAAGTTTCAGATTCTGAGATAGTTTTCCTTAAGAAAAAAAGTCTCTGATTCTAAGGCACTTTTTCTATTTTTTTTATACCACAATTGTTATGTTCGCAACAAGTTTTCCTATAGAAACAGATATTTTTTCACAAAAAATTTAATCACCTTTTCCTATAAAAATTTTCAGATTTTTCCATAAAATTTTTTAGATTTTTCCTTTAAAAATGTTCAGATTTTTTCGATGAAAAATGTTCGGATTTCAAAGTTCTTTTGCTTTGAAATTATTTTTTAGAAATTTGAGTTTTTTCTTTTCTTTTTCTCTCATTTCTTTTTTTTTTCTTCTTTCTTTATTTTCCTTTTTTATTTTTAAAATTTGGTCTGGTGGGGTAAATTTTTATATCCTACACCACACTGTAGTATAATGAGTTTGTGCTGATGTTTGGAACTACCCGAAATATTGGTCCTAGACCCACCTTTAAGTATACCGATCGATTCAGAATCACCTTTTGAGTCGATTTAGCGATGTCCGTCCGTCCGCCTGTCCAACCGTCTGTCTGTCCATGTAAACGGTGTAAGCACGGTACAGGTCGCAATTTAAAATCAATTGATTGAAACTTAAGCCTCTCTTGGCCCAAGGACAAAGCCAATTGAAGCCCCCATACAAAGGTCCTCTTTAGTTTTGGCTCAAATGACTCTAATAGCCGTATTATAATAGTTATCTTTCCGAATTTGGCAAGTAAACGTGTTTGGTCTACACAAACCGCCTTTCCGAATTTTAAAGAAATCGGACCAGTTCTTCTTGTAGCCCCCATACAAACCACCTTCACGATTTTCACATAAATCTCTTAAATTTCATGAAAATATAAAATATTAAATTTAAATTTTGTTTGTGTATGTTAAACGCGTGCTTTAATAACCTTATCAAATCTGATTGTCATTGGAGCAGATTTGGACTTAGGCCCCATGTGAAATTTTCGCCCGATATTCAGTTAATGCGATTTATTGTCAACATATAGAAGCCTATTTCACTTATTAAAGATTTGACTAAATATAGATCTAATCGGTCCATGGAACCTATTTTCCGGGACCCATTTCCGGGAAACTCTCGTGTAGGGTATTATATGGTCGGTCTTAACCGACTATAGTTTTCTTACTTGTTTTTTTAAAAATTTTTGTTTTTTCATCAAATTTATTTTTTCATGAAATTTGTTTTATCAATTTTTTTATCCAAATTTTTTTTATTTCATACAATTTTTTTTTCATCAATTTTTTTTTCTTTCTTTTTTTTCTTTCTTCTTTCGCTATTTTCCTTTTTTATACCCTTTACTTTAGTGATAGAGGGTATATATAAGTTTGTCATTCCGTTTGTAGCACCTCGAAATATTGGTCTAGGACCCCATAAAGTATATATATTCATGACCATAGATCGATTTTAAGACGATCTAGCGATGTCCGTCCGTCCGTCTGTCCGTCTGTCTGTTGAAGACACGCTAACTTTTGAAAGACTTTACGGAGGCTCCTGAAATTAGGCATATATGTTGGGCATTTACCTGGCCAGATTGTTATTACAATCCAGCGAAATCGGTATAGTGGTTCAAAAGTTATAAGCAAATGAGTGAATTTCGGCAAGGGTTTTTCTGGAATTTACGAGATAAAACACAAGATAACTTTCGAATGGAAATTTTGAGGGTGGTGAAGTGTGGCATATATATTCGCCGTTCCTCTGGTCCGCTTAGTTTTAAATTTCAGCCAAATCGGTCCAGTGCACAGTGGTAAATTCCGGCCAAAACCCTATAACTTCTTTAATTTTTTATGTAAACTATTAAAATGTTGTAGGTAGGTTAAGAATATAATAATAAATCAATTTCGTGAAAAAAAAAATTCCGCGAATTTTTTTTTTTGTTTGTGAAAAAAAAAATTTTTGAAGGTGTTTTAAGATGTTATATCTTGATCGTCAGATTTCATCCATCTCATTTTTTTAATGTGATTTCCACAGCTCAAAAAGCTCTTTATTTGATATAATGACCCAACTTTAAAAGGCTCTAACTGAAAGACTTGGTTAAACTTAGTACTGATGTTAATTAGTACTTGGGAACCCTTACACTAATTTGTGGTAAAGCGACTTAAGAGCAATTTTGAGCAAAAAGTATTTTTTCGGGCTTTCCAAAGTTTGCATTTTTCATAATTTTTTTTTATTTTTTAGATTTATTATCATCCCCACTGTTTAAATTGATCCACGCACTCGAAATTACCGAAATGCATATTTTTTTTTTTTTTTTTTTTATAATTCATTCTTTATTTACAATCTATCCGAGGATAATAAGCAAATGTGTTAAAATAATTACATCACAGAGGTTATGTAACTCCAGCGAAGTACACAACAAAATAAATTAGATAGATTTTAAAAGATTAAATAACAATTCATAAAAGTAAATATATACAAAAATGCATATGACATGTAAAAATAATCCCAAATTTTCAAAATATATCAATTTCAAGGCAAATTTTTTTTTTTAAGTTTGCAGCCTACTTGGATTTCAAAGTTGCAAATTACAACTTTTAAATTTAAAAAAAAAATAAAAACAAATACTCAAGGGATTGTCACAAAACTTTGTAATCGCATGTTTTGAAGCGTTAGCTCTCATTTGGCATCAATTTGGAAAAAAAGAAAATATTTTTTTTTTTAGTTTTGGCCGGTTTTTACCTCTGTGCAGTGGTTCAAAAGTTATTAGCAAAACCGTAAATTTCAGATTAGTTCACCTTAAATTCACGTGTTGAAAACCCATTAAACATTTTTTAAAAACATTTGTAAGTCAAAAAAATATTTTATAAGGTATTTTTGTCACTCAAAAATATTTTTACCTTAAAACAAAAAAAAAATACACTCAAAAAAAATTGGTATATTATTTTTTTTTTTTTCAAAAATTAATAAAAAAAAGTTTTTTTACAAAAAATAAAATATTTCTAACCAAAAATGTTATTTTTTCACGTTAGAAAATTTACTATCACTTAAAAAGGGCATTGTGGAGGGTATTCATAGATTCGGCCAAGTCGAATTTAACTTTTCTACTTGTTTATTTTTATAATTTGGTCTGGTGGGGGAACATTTTTTTTATCAATTTTTGTTTTTTCATCAAATTTATTTTTTCATGAAATTTTTTTTTATAATTTTTTTTATTCAAATTTTTTTTTTCATCAAATATTTTTACCCAATTTTTTTTTATCAAAATTTTTTTTTTTCATCATTTTTTTTTTATCAATATTTTTTTTATCAAATTTATTTTTGTTTTCATCAAAAACTTTTTTTTTTATAAATTTTTATTTTTTTTTCATAATTTTTTTTGCTCATGAAATTTTTTTTTTCATCAAAAATTTTGTTTTCATAATTTTTTTTTTTTTAACATTTTTTTTCTACGTCAAAAACTTTTTTCCATCAAAAAAATTTTTTTTCACCAACATTTTTTTTTTCATCAAAACTTTTTTTATCAAAATTTTGTATCTCATCAAAAAATGTTTCTTTTAATTTTTTTTTCACCAAAACTACTTTTTCACCAAAAGCATAGTACTCTGTTCAATTTTGCGGGAAACTCCATGCCAATAAATAAATTTTGGCAACGCGAAGATGGGAAACTGTTAAAAAAGTTTTCACGCGTTTTTATTATACAAGAAAATTTAAAGTGAAAAGTGATATTTCAGTTTTTTTATGATTAGAGAATGTATCCCGGGATTTCCCGTCCCGGGATTCCCGAAAAATTCGTCAATTTTCATTTCCCGCAATCCCGGGAAATTTGTGCGGGATTCCCGGGAATTTTAAAAAATGTACATTAACAAGTTAACTGCTAAGTATATTGAGGTCAATAAATTTTTAAATATAAGGGCTCCAATTTTCACGAACTACAAAATCGAAAATATGTGCTTAAAATATGCACTTAAAAATCGAAAATATGCGTTAAAAATTCAAAAATATTTACTAAAAACGTAAAGAGTATTAAAAATTCGTGTTTCATTATAAAAGGTTTTTCTAAAAGCAAAACATATGAACTTTATTTTTTATTTTCAGTTAAAAAAATTGTTTTTATTATCACAAAAACATTTTTTTTATTTGAACACAGATAAAAACAAATTGCCAATGAACAACATTCGTAGCATTTATGAACAAATTTTAAAAAATGTATGAACCTTTCATAAAATTTTTGATTTTTTATTCATAAAAAATTATAATATTTTTTCAATTCCACATAATAAATATTATGAAAAAGTTATGAATTAGTTCATAAATACTATGCATTTTTTGTGACTTTTTCTTATTTTCAATGTTTTTTAATTTAAATTCGTAAAGTTTTTTCAGTTTTCTTATTTATGACAAAATATGAAAAAAATGCATTTTCGTAAAAATCTGCAATAATATGCAAAAACAAATATTTTTTCTTATTGTTGGTGAAATGTCTATGCTAAAAACAGCACATTCTATTAAACAAAAATTTCTTAAAAAAATATAACAGGACATTGTTTAATTATTTTTTTTTTTTAAATAGAGTTTTTAGCTTAATTTATTATTTTTGGTTTATAAGACTGAATTCTTATTTTACTTGCTTTTAAATGTATCAGACCTTGTTAGACGTACGTATTAGGGCGGATCGAGAAATGCTTTTTCACGAATTTCGATTGGGCGCTATGCGGGATTGGTAAAAATAGATGCCAAAACGATGTGGTTAAAATTTCAGGAAGATCGTACTTCATCTAGGGTTGCCCCCCAGCGCTGAAGTTTCAACTTTTTTAAGCCAAAGAGCATTTTTTTAAAAAATTGTCAAAAATTCAAATTTGATCAGATCTTCTTAATTTTGGATTTTATGTGGTCTAGTTAATCACATCTATTTAGATTTTAAATATCAGCTTAATACGATATCGCTAACCTACAAAAACCAGAGGTGGAAAAGTATACTTACATTTTGGAGAAACCCGAAAAGCAACTTTTTGCAATTATGTAAAACAAAACACAGTAAAATTGCAAAATATGATTTTTTTCTTTTCGACTTGGAAAATAGACTACTCAAGGGTTCCAAAACCGTTAAAACCAAAAAATACGAAATTCTTGAACGGCGTGTGGACCAATCTAAACTTACGATATTTTCAAAAAATTTATTTCATAATCTTTTTTTGCTATATTGTTTTATATTTTAAAATTTTTTTACAAAATATGTCATATTTTCCTATTAAAGATAATCTCATTAAAATTTAAGAGATCATTAACCCTTGTCGACATGGGGTCATATATGTCCCACACAAAAAATTGTTTTTTACCAATTACAAATATATTAAAATTGATAACGTTCTTTGAAAAAAAATAATTCAAGTACTCAGAAAACCTGTGTCGACACATGGAATAACTCCATTCCTTCCCAATTAAAAAAATTAGAAAAAAACCAAACAACAACATTATAAAATTTAAAAAACATCAATTAATAATTTTTCTTTGACAATGAATATTGCGATTTTGTATCAAATTTTGGCATATTTTTTCTTGCTGATATTCTGGTTCTTATGAATCCGTCACGCGATTCCATACCACATACGGATGTTGAAGCCTCAGTCACTAGCTTTACGCACCGTTCTACAGATTGCGAATGACATGGAAACTTAAACTCATTCATTTCATCGGCATTATTAATTATTAAGTTTAGTTCGCAGATTGATATGTTTTTTAGAATTGGTGGAAATGTAACTTCTGCCGTTTCCCAATCTATTAGATCGGTATAGATTTTCGCTGCAAAATTAAGTTTTGGTACTTTAAAAGTTCTCACATCATTTGAAGTCGATGAAGCACTCGCTTTAATATTATTCACACGACTAATTCCAAGTTCTTTTATTTCATCACTTTCGTCGAAAACCATAGCCAGTAAAATGTTTTCTGAATGCCCAAAGTATCCGTTTCTTTGAATAACGGGATCAATTATTTTTTTAACGTGTGTTTCAAAATGTCGTGATTTTTGAATGAGGTTCCATAAGTGATATGCACCATGCCAGCACATTGGTTTATTTTTAATTTCAAACCACATCGGGGCATATACTTGAACAACAAATTTCGCCAGAATTTTAAGATTTTCTTGTGGGTTTTCTTGTGTAACGTAAAGTCTTAAAATTCGGCTTGCTGTTGTAAGCCATCGAGAGTGTCCCATTTTTCCTGGGGTTTTGTTTGCCAAATCTATTGAGATGTTATTGTTTGATACTGCTAGAGTCATCTCATATAAATATTTTTGGTCTGTGCTTAGATCATCAAAATTTGTTGCTGGTAAATCAGAATCGATTGGTAAAAAAGATACTATAGGAAAATTTTCACATATTGCAAGTTGTTTACCAATTTCTCCTGAAAAAGCATTTGGCCCACTTGTTTTGCCATCCAACTTAAGGAACAAGTGGCGGAGCGGCAGTTCGTTCATATGTAATAAACAAATAAACCATTGGAGAGGCTTTTTAAGTTCTTTTTCTAATAAAGAAATAACGCCATTTTTACAGCCCGTGTTTACGACAGTTCCATCGCAACCAATGACATTTAACTTATCTGTTCCAATTCCATTTGTTGCAAAAAAATTTACGATCTCATTTTTGATGTCGACAGATTTACCAGATTTTGGTATCACATGACCAATATAGTTTGAACCTGGCTGAGAAACAAGAACAATATGTTCCTCGACAATATTTTTTTTGACAAATTTGTTTCCAACCTTTACTTTGGTTATTGTTTGGTCTTTACGTCCATCAAAATATATACCACAAAGCTTATTTCCATGGATTTTCTCCTCATTTTGAATTTGTGATCTGTACAATTTTCTTGCTCTTCTTACTTTATTACGGTCAACAACCAAAGAAGTGTCTTTTTCAGATATTAAGCCAACATCCTCCAAAGCTGAACTGACAATTATTGCTGCTGAGCGATCAGAAATACCAACACGATCACAAGCCTCTGCTAGCTTAGAAAATTTTGTAAAATTCTTTGAAACAATTTTTTCGGGCACATTTTCGATGGAAGTTAAATTTGATGAAACAACCATTGGTGTGTCAATAACAATATCGGTCACGTTAAGGTCTAACGCATTATTGGTTTCTGAATTATAGGTAATTGAAAAATTTTGCTGATGACCATTGAATACGGTATTTTGTTCAATACACGTATTTATTTGTTTCTGATGCGGTTTCCGATTATCGACACGACCAAAACCCATTATTCTTAAATTGCGTTGGTCATTTAGGAATTCTCTTTCCGAGGTAGGGACCTTATTTATGCAATTGCATGCGGACCATGTTACGCATTTGCATGAGCAAATATCGAAGAGTTTTTGTCCAAAATCATGGTACCTCTTTTTTGATAATTCTAAACGTTTTCTTAACTGTTTCAACTTACCACGAAATACCTTAAGCTTTCCAATAACTGATTTTGGAGAAATTGTTGGAATTGTTGTTTTTTCCCATATAGATAAAATTTCTTTCGCTAGAGGCTTGGCAATACTCATAAAAGGCAGATCATTCCCTTTTTTAACGTTATTTTGAATGAAGCAATATCCTTTCGCTACATCGGAAAATGTTGGTAGTTGGTTTACGGGTAGTTTATTGGCCTTACCGAAAATTGGACAATTTATATTTTTATTACCAATACGCGACATTTTAAAGACTGCTACTAACTTTTTTAAATTAATTTTTTATTGCTTTGCAAAAATTATTTGATATATGCAAAACCTAAGCCTACTATAAAAATCAATTTTTTATATTTCGCACAGGTTAAAGATGAAATTGGATTTGAGTTTTTTTTAAATAATTCAAATAATACTAGTCTACAACGAAAATGCGAACTAACCGCGAATATTTAATATTTTTTTGTACAAACATGTGATATGATCCGCTAAACCCATAAAAGTTTTCAATTTTAACCTATTTGTAATTGGTAAAAAACAATTTTTTGTGTGGGACATATATGACCCCATGTCGACAAGGCTTAATGATCTCTTAAATTTTAATGAGATTATCTTTAATAGGAAAATATGACATATTTTGTAAAAAAATTTTAAAATATAAAACAATATAGCAAAAAAAAATTATGAAATAAATTTTTTGAAAATATCGTAAGTTTAGATTGGTCCACACGTCGTTCAAGAATTTCGTATTTTTTGGTTTTAACGGTTTTGGAACCCTTGAGTAGTCTATTTTCCAAGTCGAAAAGAAAAAAATCATATTTTGCAATTTTACTGTGTTTTGTTTTACATAATTGCAAAAAGTTGCTTTTCGGGTTTCTCCAAAATGTAAGTATACTTTTCCACCTCTGGTTTTTGTAGGTTAGCGATATCGTATTAAGCTGATATTTAAAATCTAAATAGATGTGATTAACTAGACCACATAAAATTCAAAATTAAGAAGATCTGATCAAATTTGAATTTTTGACAATTTTTTTAAAAAATGCTCTTTGGCTTAAAAAAGTTGAAACTTCAGCGCTGGGGGGGCAACCCTAGATGAAGTGCGATCTTCCTGAAATTTTAACCACATCGTTTTGGCATCTATTTTTACCAATCCCGCATAGCGCCCAAGCGAAATTCGTGAAAAAGCATTTCTCGATCCGCCCTAGTACGTATGCCTAAAATTCTGACATAAAAATGTTCCATTTGTTTAACAAATGTACAAAAAAAACAATTATTTTTACTCTCCAAAATGTAAAAAAAAAAGTTCTTTTGCACTTTAGCACTGCACTCATTTGTCAAATTTGAAGCTCTATTTGATTGCATCTTGCTTTCCACAGAAAGATGGACGTATGTATAAAGCTAGATTGTCTTAGAAATGGATGAATAGTATATAAACTTAATAGGGTCCTCACCGATATTTCACCCAAATCTTCAGCAAAGCATTATTATGATTTAATGTTTTGGGCTAGAGTACAAAATTCCATCTTCAATGGAAAAATGTCAGTTACAGAGAGTCAGTTTTATGATATGTTCTTTAAAAAAGCCCTCTTACCAACCTCCAGACAACATTAAATAATTCAAAATTCTTTAATTCATGTCTTTCAACATAAATAATATTGATAATAAGTTTTGTAAAATGATAAGCAAACTTCATAAAACAACTAATAATTAACATAAATTAAACATGTAAGCACACATACAGTGACGAGCAAAAGTGTAACAGGGTTCACATTGCTTAGATAATCTGCTCTATATTTTAAACTACTCAAGATAAAGTATTGAAGTTTTTTGATAATTTTATTAGTTAATTGATCAGAATTTATAAACATTATCGAAATATGCTGTAAATTTTTTTATAAAAAAAATATATTAAAAATTCCATAAAAAGGCAAGTGTTACATTATTGCACTCATGATTTTTCTACATAAATCTTTAGGACAACTTTTATACTTCGCGCATATAGACCCGGATTTTGCAATTTTTTTATAAAACTTAATAAATAACATAAAAATAATTCATTTGTTGAAAAGAAATTTGGGCTAAACATTTTTTTAACTCAAAAGTCCGTCCTTTTAACGGTTTTAAGAGAGCCACACGTATTACTCAAGCTTAGAATATACAGACATTAATTTTTTGGAATGGCGTTTATATCCGGCGATAGTAGAGCCCATTTATAATCAAATTCATAAGTGGTTTGTTTATTTTGCAATTAAAACAATTTTTTTATTGGGTACTCAATTTGGGTTTTTGGCGGAATTTCAAATATTTTTGCAGATATTCAACATTTTTCGGATGAATACGAGCCAATTCTGGCCGATGATGATTTTTCTATATTCGGTCTTAAATATATCGTCCATTAAAATTATCTGTAGACTGACAATATTGTTATAAAGAATGTAGTTATTATTAAATCCCTATTTAAAATTATTGTTTGGGGTACCTAAATTGAATTAGTGAATTTCGTCCAATGACGAGCAGCAAAAGACTTTTATTTATTAAACATTATTTATTTTTGTTCTTTCTGAAAAAATTAACTCCAAAGATTGCGTTCTGATTCGATAATTTGACACTATGGCACTACCCCGAGGATAATGTCCAAAACCACGAAATGTGATAGTGTTTTTAAATGGCATAAACCCATTCTTAACAAAATTTATGATCAACTGGTGATATAACTTGTTGATTTATTTACGGCTGAATTAAGAAAAAACTTCTTGAGGCAAAATTGGCCTTTATTCATCCGAAAAATGTCGAATTTCGGCAAAAATATTTGAAATTCCTCCAGAAACCCAACCCCAGTACACAATAACTTTTTTTTTTACTAATTGCAAAAGCAACAATCCATTTACGAAATTTTTTATAAATGGTCTCTATTATCGCCTGATATAAACACCATTCAAAAAAAATAATTTCTGCAAATTCTTAGCTTGATAAATATGCGTGGTTCCCCAAAAAACGTAAAAAGGACGGACTTTTGAGTTAAAAATAATGTTAACCCAAAATTTCTTTTCAACAAATGAATTATTTTTATATTAAGTTTTATAAAAAAATTGCAAAATCCGGGCCTATATGCGCGAAATATAAAAGTTGCCCTAAAGATTTATGTAGAAAAATCATGAGTGCAATAATGTAACACTTGCCTTTTTATGGAATTTTTACTATATTTTTTTTATAAAAAATTTT
This sequence comes from Pegoplata infirma, assembly GCA_963921195.1. Classification (NCBI taxonomy): domain Eukaryota; kingdom Metazoa; phylum Arthropoda; class Insecta; order Diptera; family Anthomyiidae; genus Pegoplata; species Pegoplata infirma. Next base: position 255,400,966 of record OY992536.1, on the reverse strand, counting down.
ACAGCATATTTCGATAATGTTTATAAATTCTGATCAATTAACTAATAAAATTATCAAAAAACTTCAATACTTTATCTTGTGTAGTTTGAAATATAGAGCAGATTATCTAAGCAATGTGAACCCTGTTACACTTTTGCTCGTCACTGTACATTCGAGTACTTATATGAATATACAAGTAAAAAATATGGTCTTTGTTTTTAAAATTTAATGTCAACAATTACCCAGCAAAATGTATGCTTTTTTTGTTAATAAAGCGAAAGTAAAATATGGCTTAAAGCAAATTTATAAAAATTTATTTAATTCATGCTACAAAACTCAGCTTTCTTTTACTTTTCTATATTAAAAATCAATTATAAGAATTTTATTGTCTGTATAAATGTCACTTTAGAATGCACTGGAACATGGTCATTCATGGTCATCAGATCTGTAAAACGTTATAATATACTGGTAATATTCGTTTCTATTGCTGGGTATAAGTATGTCTATGAAATTATATTTGTATTTATCTTCTTGTTTTATGTTAGTGATTGTTTAAATGAATGTGATAGTGTGTGTGTGTGCTTTATGTAAAAGCAATTGTGTTTATATTGGTTTTATACATGCATTCATCCGTACATACTCACACATATATCTATTCTTACACACAAGTTTATTTACAATCTTCTCAAATTTATAATGTTTACATTGATGTTGGTAATGCATATGCATACAATACTTTATGTAGTAGAATCTACACATACATAAACAGAAAAAAAGTTTGTAATATTAGTTGATTTTCAATTAAAATGTTGTTTTATTAACAAACAGTTAAGTCGTGTTGTTGAACACAAAAATTTTGAATTTATTTGTTAATACAATTAAATTGTTTGTTAGCACAACAATGTTTTAATTAAAATCGAACCAACAATACAATTTTTTTCTCTGTGTAAGCCTACTTTATGATAGTAAGTGCATTAGAGTGACACGAAAATTACATAAAAATTAACCCTTGGTTTGTCTGATGATGATTTCTTAAATATTTCAGTTCCTGCAATAACACCTTTGAGTTGGACCAATAAAAAAATTTCTTTACAATTCTGAGAGAAATTCTCCAAACTCATACAAAAAAACTACTTTTTGCTCTACGCGATAAATGTTACCAAAATTATTAATTATGATTTTGGACTTTCGTAATATAATTTTATAATTTTTGTATGGCCCACTTTAGTTCTAATTTTTGTATGCCCCTAACTCTATTGATAACGGATATATGTAAGTTTGTCATTCCGTTTGTAACACCGCGAAATATTTGTCTAGGACCCCATAAAGTATATTTATATATTCATGATTATCGATATATATTCATGATTTTTTTTTTTTTTTTTGTTAAAAAAGAAACAACACTCAGGCAATGCTGCCTATCAATTACTACTGTAACCGTGATGTTTCTTTCGGAAAGGGGATAGAAGAGAGATGAAAGATTTGAAAGATAGAAGGGCTTCAGTATGGCAACACTGTAATTGCACTTACTTTTTCTAAAAAAAGTGCTTTTAGGAAAAAAGTACTTTTTTCTAAAAAAAAGTACTCTGGTTGTCATTAAAAAAAAGAACTTTTTCTAAAAAATCACTTTTTCAAAAAAAAGTGCTTTTTTACTACTTTTTCTAAAAAAAAAACACTTTTTAATACTTTTCTAAAAAAACTTTTTTACAACTTGTTTTATAAAAAGTAGTTTTTTCTAAAATAAGTATTTTTTTCTAAAAAAAGTAAATTTTTTTAAAAAAGTAGTTTAAAGTAGAGATGGGCACATGAGCAGATTAGTGCGTGATTCACGCGTGATCACGCGTGAGTGTGACTGAATTCAATTTTACTCACGTGATTGTGAGTGAGTGTGAGTGGAGAAAAAAATTGCGTGAGTGAGTATGCGTGAGTAAGATTTTTGCGTGAGTGAGTGTGCGTAAGTTGATTTTTTTTTTTTTTTTTTTGCGTGAGTTATTTTCTCTTCATATTTCCTTGTGTACCAAAAAAAGCAACAAAAAAATTTTAAAATTTGGCTTAACTTACGATTTCGTCCCGAAAAAAAGCAAATAAAATTTAAAATTTCAATCAACTGTAAATTTTGCTGAAAATTTTGAAAGACTTTTGAAATTTTAGTTTTTGAATTTTTTTTTTGTGTAAATAAGAGTTTCGTGAGCGTGAGTCAAAGTGAGTGTGAGTGAAGCTTGCGTGAGTGCACGTGAGTGTGAGTTGTATTAAATTTACTCACGTGATTGTGAGTGAGTGTGAGTAGAAAAAATATGCTCGTGAGTGAGTGTGCGTGATTCAAAAATTCCTGTCGTGAGTCAAAAATCACTCGCCCATCTCTAGTTTTAAGTACTTTTTTTAGAAAAAGTTCTTCTTAAGAAAAATGTGTTTTTTTACGAAAAAAATGCTGTTTAGAAAAAGTACCTTATTTTAAAAAAAAAATGTACTTTTTTAGAAAAAGTACCTTTTTAGTAAAAGTACCTTTTTAGAAAAAGTACCTTTTTAAGATAAGTCGTACTTTTTTTTTAGATACTTTTTTTAAAACAAAGTACTTTTTTCTTAAAAGGTAGTAAAAAATTTACTTTTTTAAAAAGTACTTTTTTGTCTAAAAAGAAATTGTTTTTCTAAAAACAATTTTTTTTAAAGTGCTATATTTTCTTAAATAATACTTTTTATGAAAAAAGGACAATTTTTCTAAATAAGTACTTTTTCCCAGAAAAGTACGTTTTTGTCTTAAAGCTGAGATAGACTTTTCTAAAATAGTACTATTTTACAAAAAAAGCGCTACTTTTTCTAAAAAAAAACTCTTTCTCTCTAAAAAAAAGTACTTTTTATATTTTTCCTAAAAGAACACTATTTTTTCTAAAAAAAAAGTACTATTTTTTCTAAGAAGGTACTATTTTTATACCCTCCACTCTAGTGATAGAGGGTATATATAAGTTTGTCATTCCGTTTGTAACACATCGATTGGTCTAGGACCCCATAAAGTATATATATTCATGATCCTCGATCGATTTTAAGTCGATCTAGCGATGTCCGTCCGTCCCTCCGTCCGTCCGTCCCTCCGTCCGTCTGTCTGTCCGTCCGTAGAAAACACGCTAACTTTTGAAAGACTTCATTGAGGCTACTGAAGTTTGGCATATATGTTGGTCATTTACCTGGTCAGGTTGGTATTGCAATCCAGCCAAATCGGTCCAGTGCACAGAGGTAAAAACCGGCCAAAACTAAAAAAAAAAAAAATTTATTTCTTTCCAAATTGATGCCAAATGAGAGCTAACCCTTTAAAACATGCGATTACAAAGTTTTGTGCCAATCCCTTGACTAGTTTAGGTTTTACAACGAAGCAAATTTGAGTAATTTTATTTATTATTTTTTAAATTTAAAAGTTGTGATTTGCAACTTTGAAATCCAAGTAGGCTGTAAACTTAAAAAAAAAAATGTTTTGAAATTGATATATTTTGAAAACTTAGCATTATTTTTACATGTCATATGCATTTCGGTAATTTCGAGTGCGTGGATCAATTTAAACAGTGGTGGTGAAAATAAATCTAAAAAAATAAAAAATTTATAAAAAATACAAACTTTGGAAAGCCCAAAAAAATACTTTTTGCTCAAAATTGCTCTTAGGTCGCTATGCCACAAATTAGTATAAGGATTCCCAAGTAAGTACTAATTAACATCAGTACCAAGTTTAACCAAGTCTTTCAGTTAGAGCCTTTTAAAGTTGGGTCATTTATATCAAATAAAGAGCTTTTTGAGCTGTGCAAAACACATAAATAAAGAAGATGGATAAAATACTGTCGATTAAGACACAACATCTTAAAACACCTTTAAAATTTTTTTTTTTTTCGCGAACAAAAATAATTTTTTTCGCGGAAAAAAAAATTCCGCGGAAATTTTTTTTTTTCGCGAAATTGGTTTATTATTATATTCTTAACCTACCTACAACATTTTATAGGCTTGTATAAAAAATTAAAGAAGTTATAGGGTTTTGGCCAGAATTTACCACTGTGCAGTGGTTCAAAAGTTATGAGCAAAAGAGTATATTTCGAATTTACGAGATAAAAAACACGATAACTTTCGAAAGACAATAATGAGACTGCCGAAACGTGGCATGTATCTTTGCCGGTCCTCAGATCTGTTTGGAACTGAATTTCAGCTCAATCGGTTCAGTGGTTCAAAAGTTATAAGCAAAACCCCGAATTTTAGATTTTGTTCATCTTAAATGCCACGTGGTAAACAAGTTTTTAAAGCATTTGTGGTAACGTAGCAATGCTTTTCAAACTTGTTTAGTTTTAAAGCAATGCTTTTTAAACTTGTTTAGTTTTAAAAGCATTGGTAACTTAAAAATTACAGCTGAAAAAAATTTTACACTCAAAAAAAATTTTACACTCAAAAAAAATTTTTTTTACAAAAATGTCAATATTTTGTATATTCAATATTTTTGTAGTCAATATTTTGTGCATTCACTCAGAAATATTTTTGCAGTAAAAAAACATTACACTCGAAAAAAGTTTTACACTCAAAAAAAAATTGTAATTTTTCTTCTTTTTGACAAAAAAAGAGTTTTTTACTCAAAATAAAATATTTCTAATCACAATTGTTAATTTTTTTCACGTTAACAATTTACAATCCGTTAAAAAAGGCATTGTGGAGGGTATTCATAGATTCGGCAAAGTCGAATTTAACTTTTCTAGTTGTTTAATATACAATTCATTAAATTTTGCTGCAAAACGTTTTTGTTCACCAAATTTTCTACAACATAGTTTATACCCACCTTTTTGAATAACACCCGGGTATTTACCAATTTCTACCCAATTTACCTATTTTACCGAGTATTTACCATTTGGGTATTTACCCTTTGCCCATCACTCGAAATTATTTTTTTTCCATTTTAAAAAAATCCACGAGGTTGTACATATGTTTTGAATAGCTGCTAAACGCAAACAAAGTAAATGACGGAACTTGCTTAAAATTTGACAGTAGTCTATTAACAGGTGGTGCATGATGGGAGCAGTGTGACATTTCATATACGAGAGAAGTTCGAAAAGTCACGGAATTATTGAGCCGCCCTCGTAAATCGGTCAATTGTCAACAAAAAGAATCTTATTTCACTCAAATTTGGTTTTTAAGTGTTTTCTACAGTAATTAGAGATCCACAAATACAAAGATACACTCAGTTAATGTTTGGACTTGGGACCCAATTTTCGGGAAACACTGGTGTATGGTATTAAGTATATAGTCGTTCTTGACTAACTAAAATTTCTTTACTTGTTTTAAATATTTATATACGCTTATTCTTAAGAACATTTCTACAAGCTTATAACCGCAACAAAACTATTTAAATCATTAAAATTGTCAAGAGACATATTAAAAATGGGAAAATAAAAACTGTAACAACTGTATGTAATTCTTTAACTGACTTTGAATTTAACCCACACTCACATGACTCACATTCTTAATGTGTTTACACATGTGAGTCTGTTAGTTTACCACAAACAGAAAAAAAAGCGTTTGCAAAACTAAATTTACGACATGACATTTGCAATAAATTACGAAAGAAAAAAAAAACTTTTTATACATATGTATACACAAAGGAACATATAAACAGAGATTTGGGTTTTATACTATTATACATGACTTTTACATACTGGATTGTAATGATTTACACTAACAATAAGTTAATATAAGTCATTAAAAATTGAGGTAGAGAAATAATTATGGTCAGACTAAATCGTAAATAGAAATAATTTTTATTTAAGCGACCACAGTTAAATAAAATATAGATTTTGTTGGTGAGAATGGGGTTTCAGATCATAATCCTTTTATTATCCGGTAACGAATTACCAAGCGGACATGCTAAATATCTATATTTAAGGGCATGTCACAGACTCAATTCCGTTCGGATTTGAAAAAAGTGGTTTACTCGTAAAACGCAAAACCAATATTTTTTCGGAATGAAACTACTTTTATGCAATTCAATTCCACTTTGATTTTTGAAAGTGATTTCATTCAGAAAAAAATAATGTTCGTTTTGCGTTTTAAAAGTAAATCACTTTTTTCAAATCCGAACGGAATTGGGTCTGTGACATGCCCCTTAATTATATGTAGGGCCTCTTTTGAAATAAAATCTTCATATTTCAAAAAGAGTTTTCCAACTTAAAATCGAATTGCATCGCACATGCTGTTAACTGAAACCTGGAAAATCTTTGACATCTACCAAAGTAAAGACTGCTTTTATTAACTCTATATAACTTCAAGTCACATAATCAAATATCCAACAATAAGTAGAAAGTAATAGAAACAGAATAAGCCAACTCAACAATATTATAAACCTCCTGCTGTCAAGTTAACTTTAACAAATTATGATCCACTTAAAAAAAAGTAGCAAAAACAAAACATAAACAATTGAGAGTGTTGAATTCGGTTGGGACGAATCTTTTATGCCCTCCAAAATGTTAACAAAAATTTTTTTAAAAAATCAAAGGCGTCTTTTTTTGCGGGTCGTGGACACTTGGTTCAAATGTTTAGCATATGGGGCATTCCATGTCAAATCGGACACTTTGAAATTTTTTTTTTTTTTATATTTTCCCAATTTGTTTACAGTTTTTGGTACCCTTCGAAATTTAAATCTCATTTTTGAAAATGTTTGTACTCTTCGATTTTTTTGAAATTTTTTTGTGTAGAACTTCTATCGATTCCACAAACTTTTTGCCCCGGAGGATCGTGGGATAACATTATTACTATTTTTTAAAATTTTTTTAAAAAATTTTATTGTAATTTTCCAATCTTAAAATCATTTCTACTGCTCCAATGGTGCGTCATATAGGGGTCGTTTATAAGACTTAACATTTCTTTGAAACAAACTAATACCCTATCTCCAATTTCTAAGGGGGCTCCCACACAAAACGACATGTTTTTAAATTTGCTCCAACAGCTCTTACTGCCCTAATAGTGTCCTTAGAGCAACAAAACGTATGACCGACCCACAATATTTTTTTAGTACAAACATTTTCTCTGAACACACCTACCCTCTATCTCTAATTGTTAAGGCGGTCCCCATACAATTTTTTTTTTATTTTTTGTAAATTTGTTGTATTTAATCAGCTTCTACCGGTCCAATGGTGGGTTCGAGAGGGGTCATTAGTGAGACCGACCCCCATTTATTTTTACCCTACAACATTTTTTTAAAATATACCTACGCCCTGTCTCCACTCCCTAAGTAGGCTTCCATACAAAAAGTTATGAGTAAAAGAAGTTTGAGTAAAGGAACAAACTACCAATTTTTATTTGATATCTTTTGAACGGGTCATCAAAAAAATCTGAAAATTAATAACGAAGGAGTTTTCGAAGGGTACTAAAAACTGTAAACAAATTGGGAAGATCTAAAAAAAAAAAATTTCAAAGTGTCCGATTTGACATGGAATGCCCCATATATAAATAAAATGTTATCATTATTTTAATAAATATTTAATATCCACGCCCATTAAAGGGGTGGGCCAAAAAATTCCGAAAGAAAAAAATCTCGAAATCCAAAATTTGTTCATAGAAAAAAATCTGAAAATTTTTATAGGAAAATTTTTAAAGGAAAAATGTGACTTAATCTGAAAATTTTCTGTGAAAAAATATCTGTCAATCTTATTATGAGTTTTGGTATAAAAAATGACTTATGTTTTGTTTTTGTTGAAAAAAGTCTCAGAAGCTGAAACTTACTGAATTGGAAGAAGGTCGCAGAATCTGAGACTTTTTCTATAGGAAAAAGGTCGCAGAATCTGAGACTTTTTCTATAGGAAAAAGGTCTGAGAATCTGAGACTTTTACTTTATGCAAAAGGTCTCAGGATCCGCAATTTTTTTCTATAGGAAAAAGGTATGAGACTTTTTCGATAGAAAAAATGTCTCGGAATCTAATTTTTTTTCAGTACGAACAAACCTAATAATTTGAGACATTTTCTATAGTAAAAATATCTCAAAAATGTTTTTTTTTTTTCGTAAAGAAGAAGTCTTTGATTCTGAGACATTTGACAAATTCTCAGATTTAGAAAAATTAAAAAAATAACATAATGCCTTCGGCAAAAACAAACAAATTTGATGATTTTATAGCTTTCCCATCACTTTTTGCAGAAGAAATATGAAATTGCTCGGCCGACAAATCTTAATGATTTTTTTTATTCGAAGTAAAAAAAAAATGACCCTCTATGATGCAAAAAAATTGTAACAATCATTGGATCGGATATAAAGATTGAAAAACCTTTAAAATATTATATTTAGAGTAGGTTTTTTCTAGCTCGAGGTCATTATTTTCTTTACTAAGTAATTAAAACTTTAATATTCTCATAGAATAATTTTCAAGAAAATTATTTTTCTGTTTTAATTTTTTTTTGTTGGTCATTTTTGCAAGATTTAATCGACACGTGTTTCGGAATTTGTCAGATTCATTTGTCAAGATTATTTAGCAAATATAAAAACCCCAAAGGATAATCTTAAATAATCTTGACAATGGAATCTGACAAATTCCGAAACACGTGTCGATATAGTCAGAAAAATAATTTTCTTGAAAATTATTCTATGAGAATATTATAGTTTTAATTAGTTAAGAAAATAAGGACCTCGAGCTAGAATAAAGCTAAAAAAAATTTTGAAAAAAATGTTAATAATCAAAAGAATCGATAGAAGTTTTCCACAAAAAAAAAATCAAAAAAATATCAAAGAGTACAAACATTTTCAAAAATGAGATTTAAATTTTAAAATTGCATGTTAGAAAGTTTTTAAGAATTTTTTAGGATTTTTTTTAAAGAACGTATTTTTTTTTTTTTTAAATAAAAATTTGAATTTGGACAATTTTTAAAGAAGTTATGAGTTTAGGAATTTTGAAATTTTGAAAATTCGATATATTTTTAACGGGTTATCAAAAAAAATCTGAAAATTTACCAGAAAGGGGTTTTTGAAAGGTACTAAAACTGTAAAAAAAAAATGAGAAAATCTAAAAAAAAAAGTTCAATGTGTCCGATTTGGCATGGAATGCCAGACCGGTAATTCGATTCGATAATTCGATTAGTTACAAACGGCCTGACAAACTTATATATACCATCTACCACTAAATAGAGGGTACAACAAAGGAAACAAATCCTTAATATAGAAACAAAGAAATGGAAGTTTAAAAAAAAAATGGGAAACTCCTCAACCAATTTATCTGCAATACGCACATTTATAGCATTAGTTGACGTCGTTTTTGTTCTTCTCCTTCTTTTTTTTTTTTTTTTTGACTTTAATACTTTGTTGCAATATTATATTTGTGCTTAAGACTTGATGTCATTGTATATTTGTGTTAAAATTGTCGACTATGTTAGCTACTTTTCATTTCTTTGTATATTTTTTTTTTTTTTGTACACTTTTTCACTTTAAAGTCAATTTTTTTTTGTGTTTTTATTAAAAATGTGAATATAATGCTACTTGGTTTCAGATTGGCATTGGCAGACTCTGTGTGCTGTTAACAGTCATTGTTGTTGGTCACTGGTCAGAATAAATACATGAAAAGAGTTTTGAGTTTTGAAAAAGATGAAGACGAACATTTATAAAGTCATGCTGCTGCTGTTGATGCTGCTGTTGATGCTGTCATTGTTTGTGAGGAGAGTTAAAATTTTAACAATGGTTGTCATATGAACCGAGTTATGATATGAGAAGAATGCTGCGAGGAAATATCAAAATACCTTTTCTCGCTATAATATGGATAAACAAGTAGAAAAGTTAAATTCGAAAGAATGGTAAATTTTCTAACGTGAAAAAAAATTAACAATTTTGATTAAAAATATTTCATTTTAAGTAAAAAACTTTTTTTGTCATTTTTGTAAAAAATAGAAAAATTACTAATTTTCTTTAGTGTAAAATTTTTTTCAAGTGTAAATTTTTTTTTGTGTAAAATTATTTTTGAGTGACAAAAATACTTTTTTAAGTAATTTTGTGGCTTTCCAATGTTTTTAAAGCTTGTTTTTTAAGGCTTGTTTTTTAGCACGTGAATTTAAGGTGAAGCGAATCTGAAATTTCCGCTTTTGCTAATAACTTTTGAACTACGGGACCGATTTGGCTGAAAGTCAATATGAACCAGGCCAGGGGAACAACAAATATATACGCCAGGCCAGGGGAACAAGAAATATAAACGCTGGGCTTCAGCATCCTCAGAATTGCCTTTTGAAAGTTATCTCGTAAATTCCCGAAAAACCCTTGCCGAAATTCACTCTTTTGCTCATAGCTTTTGAACCACTGGACCGCTTTCGCTGGATTGCAATACCAACCAGACCAGGTAAATTCCCAACATATATACCAAACTTCAGGAGTCTTCGTAAAGTCCTTCAAAAGTTAGCGTGATTTCAACAGACAGACGGACGGACATCGCATATATTAGGGTTGTAAATTTCTGTTACTTTTCAGTACTCAATACAACTCAATTCTTTTTGAATTGGGTACTCGATACTAGAGATGGGCGTGTGAGTGATTTATGACTCACACTCACTCACGCTCACGACAGGAATTTTTGAATCACGCACACTCACTCACGAGCATATTTTTTCTACTCACACTCACTCACAATCACGTAAATTTAATACGACTCACACTCACGTGGACTCACGAATGCTTGACTCACACTCACGTTGACTCACACTCACAAAACGCTTATTTATACAAAAAAAAAATTCTTAAACTAAAATTTCAAAAATCTTTCAAAATTTTCAACAAAATTTAAAGTTCAGCGAAATTTTATTTTTTTTTTTTTTTCATTTTTCGGGACGAAATCTTAAGTAACGCCAAATTTTACAATTTTTTTGTTGCTTTTTTGGTACGAAAGGAAATATGAAGAGAAAATAAATCACGCAAACTCACGTAAAAAAATTGACTCACGCACACTTTTTTGGTAGTGGGTACCCGTAAAATTTGTTGGTACTCGATACCAAGTACCCAAATACCCGGTACTTTTACAACCCTACAAAATATATACTTTATGGGGTCCTAGACCAATATTTCGAGGTGTTACAAACGGAATGACAAACTTATATACAATCTCTATCACTAGAGTGGAGGCATGGTGCCCTGGAGAGGAATTAAATAAAATTTTGGTGTTACTCCAATTTTTAAGCGGATTATGTTTTTAGACTATAAAAGAAAGAAAATGAGCCAAAAAAGAAAAAAAAGTACTAGGCGCTTTTTTTTTGGCGGGCGAAAAGATGAATTTTAAAAAAAACAAAAAAGAATTTATTCTTACAAATGCAAAAGAATAATTTCACTATTTAGTGAGACTAAATCAAATTTCATCTTTAATTTAATGAAAATTTTAACTCTAGCAGTTACTTCACATTTAATATTGATCCTGTTTCTAGATTTTGAAGGGGGGAAGTTACCCCAACAATACAAACAAAATTTACAAAAGGTTTTTGGCGAAATAAACAAAATTAAAAAAGGATATTAAGTCCATCCATAAGTTTCGCAATAAACAAATAGTCCAAACCACTTTCTGTATCTCTTTTTAAACTATTTACTTTATTTTACTCTTCCTTAGGCATTGCAAACACATTTTTAATGATTTTTACTATCGTTTTCTGATTTTTCTTAGTTTTGAAAAAACATTTTTAACAAAAAAGTATTAATTCTTTTAAAATTATATGACTCACTAAGGTCTAAACTGAGGCAACTTTGTGTTCTGCTGTCCGTCTGAGTAGTACACTGAAAACTTTTAAGAACTTACATTTATAAATAATTTACAAGGACATATTTCATTTAGTTTCAATTAATAGTGAAATTATTCTTTTAAGTCTCATATCTGGAAAAATATGTTACATATATATCTAAATCTCACTGATAAGTAAATATGTGATGAATTTACATCCGCATATACAAATTTTAATGCATTTGAAAGAATAAATTATTTTTTGTTTTTTTGAAATTCATCTTTTTGACCGCCAAAAAAAAAGCGCCTAGTACTTTTTTTTTCTTTTTTGGCTCATTCTCTTTCTTTTATCGTCCAAAAACATAATCCGCTTAAAAATTGGAGTAACACCAAAATTTTATTTAAATCCTATCCAGGGCACCGTGGAGGGTATAAAAATATACTTGGGTAGAAACATGGAGCGTATGAACAATATTTTTACTAAATAATATTTCACATACGCTCGGTGGGTCCTGGGTATAACCAGTTTCAATTGTAATTAAGAAAAGATCAGTTAATAACACATTGCAACAACCAAAATCGGAATGGGATGAAACCAAAAGAAATGAAAGTTGACATATTTCATAACAAACCCATCAAGGCTTTGTTCAGTTCAGCGCTAGATTTTTTCTTACACGCATTTGAAGTTAGTGAACTTTAATTATAATTACAATAATAATTGCTTGAAAACTGTATAAGTGGCGTATGCTTAATTTTGTAATTTCCTTGAAATAACAATCACACGCAACGGTGCAGAGTTGTTTATTTTGAATAATTTGGCTTTTCAGTAAGTAGGTACTGAACTGTTTGTAGTGAAACTCATACCGGTTATATCTAACGTCTTTGTAAGCTTAAGTTTAGACGCTAGACCCACATGTCCAATAGGAATACCACCAGGGGCCCCAAAAGTAGAACATGATTAGTACACAAAAATGTACACAAAAATGTTAAAATATAAAATATATCTAGCGCTGAACTAAAAAGGAGCCTTGAGGATTTTGTTATGTAAAACGTAAACTTTCATTTGCTTTTGGCTTGATCCCATTCCTATACGGAAAGTTTGATTTTGTATCACTATGTTATCATAATAGCTTAATTGAAATTAATTTATGGGGTGAGCCTTGCCAAATCAGACGCAAAAATTTGCCAAAACTCGCACTGTGGGGTTGTACAAACATTTTCAAAAATGTGACTTAAACCAAAGTGCTTCAGAGCGTTTACTTTATTTTGTAAAGCATTAAACTAAAAATTACTCAAACGTCACATGATCTTTCAAGAAGTTCTTAGGAAAACTTCCCATAGTTATACTATACAAAATTTTTAACTTCATACATACTACTGTATATTTCTTCACGTTTGTATTCGCTAATGTCTATAATGTACTATTTTTATGAAACTGACATTTATGAATTTGATGATGTCAGGTAACAAAAAAGTAAAATGAAATGAAGAGAAAAAAGAAAATATCAGCTTATTGTTTGATTGTCCATACAGAAAAGAAAATTGTATACTGTGTTCACATAATAGAAAATTGTAACAGAAGAGATTATAAAGATTTTGAATTATTGTACACAAAAAGAAAGAGCGAGTGGGATAAGGTAGAGTTAATAAAACCACAACGATAGTATTATTTTTTCAAATAGATTTATTGCTTTTGTATGATTAATATGAAATTGAATAATTCAATAGAATTCTAAATGAAGGAAAAATTAAAATCACTGATAAGAAAATAAGTACAAAAAAAAAATTAAATAAATCACAGCATTTAAAATGTAATAATGATTATTTTAGCAGCAACAACCATATAATAATTGGGTGTAGTTCCACCCACAAGTGGTTGTTATCTTAAGTTTGATGTTGTTGTTTTTAGTACACAATAGCGGAAATGAACAAGAAACTTTTCAATTGAGTTTTCCGTTATGCCTTCAATTTTTTTTTATATTGTACATACATTTTTTGTAAACTTAAGACACACCACAAAATGCTGGGACAAACTGCGAAATTATATGGATGGTTGAAATTTAAAAGGGCCGAGAATGGAATTCGGGGTGTATGGGTACAATTTTTGGTTAAGAATATTAAAAAAATATTTAAAAAAATTTAAGAAAAAAATTATTTTAAGTAAAAAAAATTAAATAAACAAATTTTCATTCCATATTGTTCTAAGTTCCTTTCTGAGAGAGAGAGACTCCGTTCTATTCCAGTTCCATTTCATTTTGTTCGAAATTAACAAAAAAAATCTATACACTCAAAATATTTTGTAGGCAAAAACAAATGAAAAATACATTTAAAACAATTGAAAACCATCCCAGTAATTATTCATTTGTTTTAACAAATATCAACATTTATTTTTTTACTGTTAAATGATTTGTGTACGTAATTTTTTTTAAATTGTTGTCATTTTTAAGGAGAAGTCACACTCAAAAAATTATGTTAGTAAAATCAACTGAAAATGTCAGTTAAAATAACTACTTTGCAAGTTGTTTTGGGGTCAACTACTTTTTCAGTTAAATCAACTAACAATGCTAGTTATTTTAACTGACAAAAAACAACTGACTTATGTAGTAAAACTACTTACATTTGTAGTCAAAACCACTAAAATGTAGTAAAAATAAAATAGTCAATATATAATTTTTTTTTTTTGAAAACATTTTTCAAAAAAAAAAAAAATTAAGACCAAATTTTTTCCAAGTTTTTTTTTTTTGAAAAAAAGTTGTGAAAAATAAAAAAAAACGAAATTTTTTTTTTTGGAAAAAACTTTGAACATTTTTCAGAGATAAAATAAATAAAATTAACTTTTTTAAATAACTGTTACTACATCACAGTACTTTTTTGTTTGTTGTTCAAAAAACGACTTAAAATAACTAACAGAAATAGTTGTTTGATATTTTTCATACAAAAACAACTGACTTTGTAGTTGAAAACAACTAACTACTGTAACATTTACAAATAACTAACATGTAGTAACTTACATAATTTTCTGAGTGCATTAGTTTTTACCTACCTGTGCTGGTTATTTTTTTGTAGACAAAAAATTCAAATAATTATTTATAGAAATATAACAACATGTGTGTATCAAGTGACTTTGGCACGATGGGTAGAGTGCCTGGCCAAAATTTAGTTGATTGCGGGATCAAAAATGTTATTAAATTTTTTTTTTTTAATAAAATTGAATAGAAAAATGAAAAAAATAATCTACGAAATCATTAATTTTTAATGTTTTCGTAGGTAATTTTTCTTGAATTTGTTGGTAAAAATAGCACAACAACCATTAATTTTTCATGTTTTCGTATGTTATTTTTTCGAATTTGTTGGTAAAAAAATTAAAGTGACGTTATTTTTTAATGTGCAATGTTATTTATTTTAAAAAATTTTATTAACAGTTAAAGATAAATGTTGATGTTTGTTAAAACAAATGAATAATTACTGGGATGGTTTTCAAATGTTTCATCACTTGTTTTAAATATGTTTTTCATTTGTTTTTGCCTACAAAATATTTTGAGTGTAACATTGAACATTCAAAAATAACGTCACTTTAATTTTTTTACCAACAATTTCGAAAAAAATAACCTACGGAAACATTAAAAATTAATGATTAGTGTGTTATTTTTATTAACGAATTCAAAAAAAAAATACCTACTTACGTAAACATTTTTACAATTTTTCTATTGAATTATATTTTTTTTTTTTTTTAAATTTAATAAAATTTTGGGGAATCGATCCCGCAATCAACTGCATTTTGGCCAGACACTCTACCCATCGTGCTTAAGTTACTTGATACAAACATGTTTTTATATTTCCATAAATAATATTTTGAATTTTGTTTCTACAAAAAAATGCCAACAATTTGAAAAAAAATATAACATACACAAATCATTAAAAATTAAAGAAAATTAAATTAAATTAAAAATTAAATAAATGACTTCAAAATTGAATGCTAATGAAAGTCTCTATATTTTATGTTGTTATTTTTAAAGCAAAGAACAGAAATAGTCATTTAAAACAACTGAACGTTAAACAAATGGTTTTTCTTTTAAAAACGACAAAACGTAAAACTTTTTAAATAAACCACAACAGTTAATTACATAATTTTTTAAGTATAGTCTTTATCTCAATATACATAAAAAAATTACCTTTTACCTTTTTTGAACCTATTTTCTACAGAAAAAAATTTGCAGAATCTGAAAATTTTACTACAAAAAAATTTCTTAAATTTTTAAAATTTGTTTATAGAAAAAAGTTTTCATCATCTAAATATATTACTGCACTCAGAAAATTATGTAAGTTACTTAATTTTAGTTGTTTGTATATTTTGCTGTAGTTAGTTGTTTTCAACTACAAAGTCAGTCAAAAACGACTGTATGAAAAATATCAATCAACTATTTCTGTTAGTTATTTTAAACCGTTTTATTCTTCTGAACAACTAACAAAAAATTACTATAATGTAGTAACAGTTATTTAAAGTTTTTTTCACAACTTTTTAAACAAAAAAAAAAACTTGGAAAAAATTTGATTTTTTTTCTGAAAATTTTTTTGAAAAAAAAATATATATATATGGGGCATTCCATGTCAAACCAGCGGCCAATTCACATTGACATTCTAAATCGTAAATGGCGCTGGATTGGTCATACGCTGCGTAGGCCCCCAGGTGACACAGCCAAAATCGCCATTGACTGGAACCCACAGGGTAGACCAAGAAGAGTAGGCAGACCATCCCACACCTGGCGTCGACAACTAAACATCGAAGTAAGACGTATCGATCTAAGCTGGGGAGAGATAAAACGAATCGCAACAAACCGGACCGAATGGAATAAATTCGTTGTGGCCCTTTGTTCCGAATAGGAACCACAGGACATAATATATATTCCATGTCAAATCGGACACTTTGAAAAAAAAATTAGATTTTCCCAATTTGTTTACAGTAAAAACCCTTCAAAAACTCCTTCGTGGTAAATTTTCAAATTATTTTGATGACCCGTTCAAAAGATATCGAATTTTTAAAAATTGGTAGTTTGTTCCTTTACTCAAACTTCTTTTACTCATAACTTCTTCAATAATGGTCCAAATTTCAATTTTTTTTTTCAAAATTTTTGTTTTTTTTACGTACATTTAAAAAAAAATCCCAAACAATTCTTAAGAGCGCCCTAGTATGCGATTTTTAAGTTTTAAAATTTAAATCTCATTTTTGAAAATGTTTGTACTCTTCGATTTTTTTGAAATTTGTTTGTGTAAAACTTCTATCGATTCTACAAATTTTTTGCCCAGGAGGATCGTGGGATAACGATTAGTACTATTTTTTAAAATTTTTTGAAAAAATTTTATTGTAATTTTCCAATCTTAAAATCATTTCTACTGCTCGAATGATGCGTCTTAGAGGGGTGCTTTATAAGACCGACCCACATTAATTTTTTCGAATTAATATTTATTTGGAACAAACTTATACCCTATCTCCAATTTCTAAGGGGGCTCCCACACAAAACGACATTTCTTAAAATTTGCTCCAACCGCTCTAACTGCCCTAATAGTGCCCTTAGAGCAATATGACCGACCCACAATATTTTTTTTGTCCAAACATTTTCTCGGAACACACCTACTCTCTATCTTTAACTGTTAAGGCGGTCCCCATACAATTTTTTTTGTAAATTTATTTCATTTAATCAGCTTCTACCGGTCCAATGGTGCGTCCGAGAGGGGTCATTAGTGAGACCGACCCCCATTTATTTTTACCCTACAACATTTTTTTAAAACATACAAATGCCTCTCATACAAATAACAGTTGGAGCAAATTTTATTAAAATGTAATTTTGAATGGAAGCCTACTTAGAGTGTGGAGATAGGGCGTAGGTATGTTTTAAAAAAATGTTTTAGGGTAAAAATAAATGGGGGTCGGTCTCACTAATGACCCCTCTCGGACGCACCATTGGACCGGTAGAAGCTGATTAAATAAAACAAATTTATAAAAAATTGTATGTGGACCGCCGTAACAGTCAAAGATAGAGGGTAGGTGTGTTCCGAGAAAATGTTTGGACAAAAAAAATATTGTGGGTCGGTCATACATTTTGTTGTTCTAAGGACACTATTAGGGCAGTTAGAGCGGTTGAAGCAAATTTTAAAAAATGTCCTTTTGTGTGGGAGACCCCTTAGAAATTGGAGATAGGGTATTAGTTTATTCCAAAGAAATTTTAATACGTAAAAATTAATGGGGGTTGGTCTTATAAATGACCCCTCTATGAATCACCATTGGAGCAGTAGAAATGATTTGAAGATTGGAAAATTACAATAAAATTTTTTCAAAAAATTTTAAAAAATAGTAATATTCGTTATCCCACGATGGTCCAGGGCAAAAAATTTGTAGAATCGATAGAAGTTTTACACAAAAAAATTTCAAAAAAATCGAAGAGTACAAACAAATGAGATTTAAATTTTAAAACTTAAAAATCGCATACTAGAGCGCTTTTAAAAATTTTTTGGGATTTTTTTTTCTTAAGTACGTAAAAAAACTAAAATTTTGAAAAAAAAAAATTGAAATGTGGACCATTATTGAAGAAGTTATGAGTAAAAGAAGTAAAGGATCAAACTACCAATTTTTAAAAATTCGATATCTTTTGAACGGGTCATCAAAAAAATTTGAAAATTTACCACGAAGGAGTTTTCGAAGGGTATTAAAAACTGTAAACAAATTGGAAAAATCTAAAAAAAAATTATTCAAAGTGTCCGATTTGACATGGAATGTCCCATATATTGATTATTTTATTTTTACTACATGTTAGTTGTTATGACTACAAATGTAAGTAGTTTTTACTACATAAGTCAGTTGTTTTTTGTCAGCTAAAATAACTAAAATTGTTAGTTGATTTAACTGAAAAAGTTGACCCCAAAACAACTTACAAAGTAGTTATTTTAACTGACATTTTCAGTTAATTTTACTAACATAATTTTTTGAGTGTAAGAAAAAAAATTTCAGAATCCTTGGATTTTTTTATAATTAAAACGTCTAGAAATCTTAAAATTTTTCTACAGAAAAATGTTTCAGAATCTTTAAATTTTCTTTTGAAATAATTTCTTAGAATCTGAGATTTTTTCTACAGATTTTTTTTTCAGAATCTGACAATTTCGCTAAAGAAAAAATGCGTCAAAATCTGATAATTTGTATCAGATTTTGAACAATTTGTTGTTTAAAAATCAGCTTCTGTGGACCGACAATCAGCTATTCCATGGCCATCGGTCGGCAGGTGTTACGACACGAAATTCGGAAGTTCAGATTTGACGGGACGCCCTAATACTTTGTATCAATTAAACATTATGCGTGAAATTGAATAATTCTTCTACAAATTAAAATATCCGTTCTTTTCAATTTATGTAGACCATATATTTATCATCCCAACTAATACAACTGATTGTATTTATAAAAAAAAATCAAAAACAACATCATTAGTAAACTAAATTTTTGAAAAAGAAAACTAGAAAAACAAGATATAACAACTACATCCATACATTTATTCTTCATTGAATAAAAACTACTAACAAACACGAAATGAACTTAACAAATGCTAATGTTTTTTGGTTGTATTCGTTTATGTATGCAGTTAGTTATTTACAGAGGCGGACATTGTTTTTATCAGAACCTAAAGAAAAAATTCTATGATTCTTAGATTCAAAACCGACCCCCATTAATTTTAATCCAACATTTTTGGACTTAGTCCCCCATTTCAAAATTTCGACCGATATTCAGTTAAATCGGTCTATTGGCAAAAAAATAAACCAATTCCACAAAAATTTGATCTGTGTGTGTTTTCTACACTAAAAAAAGGTCTAACAAAAGATAGATCCAATCGGTCCGTGTTTGGACTTGGGATCCATTTTCCGGAAATCACTGGTGTGGGACATCATATGGTCGGTCTTGAACGACTATAATTTTCTTACTTTTTTTTCTCAGATTCTGAGACACGTACGAGAATCTAAGAACCTCTATTATATGGAAAATGTCATTGAATTTTAAACATTGTTTGCTAAAAAAAGTGTTTAACCCAAAAATTATCTTTTATTTTGAATGCGCTCCTGCTATTTTGAAGTTGTAGTAGTAGTAGCAAAAAAAAACTTTGTAAAGCTTCCGGAAATCAACATCTTCCGTAACAGTTTATGCGTTTATCCCACACAAACGATAAAGTTTTTACATTAGTTTTGCATTTAGTAGAAAACTTTCATTTTTTTTAGTTTTGTTGCCATTTTCTATACAATCTGATATTTATTTAGTTGGTGTTTTTGCTGTTGTTTTAGTTATTGTTGGTTATTTGCATACATTTATTTATTATTTCTGTGTTTAAAGTACTTGAAAATTTGTTTGTTTGTATATTCTTAATGTTTGTTTTTGTTGTTATTTTATACATAAATAAATGTTATTTGATACAGACTTGAGAGTTTATTAAGTCTATTAGTTTTGTTTTATAAACTGTGATAAGTCATAGAAACAAGCAACAATATGCTTTTTTGCTTAATTTTTTCTTTTACTTTAAAATTTAATTACAAAACGGCTATAAAATTTATGCAACAAGTTAAATTGTTTTAAAATACATGGGTCAAATAAACTTTATTTTAAACGAAGTCGAATTTGTTTGTGTTTTTGATTGAAGAAGAAAATTGTGTATTCTAAAATTAAATTAAATTTGGATTTGCCCTAGACCATGGTTTCTGTAGCCCCTTCTACGTTATCAGTAGGACATTACATTAAATTGATTGTTTGATATTTGCTAGAAAAATTATTTATATGTTTTTTTATCAACAGACTAGCCTGCCATGAGATTCGAACCTGTGCTTATAAATCCCTCTTGGTTTTTAACTGCTTAGGCTATTGTCGGTGAACAAACATCAGTGTCGAAACGTAGTTTGTTTAACTCATAGTAGGTTTGTGTGTGACGTATACCGAAAAGCTTTTTTCCAACTCAAGAAATGCGAATTTGTTTAACCCTTAAACGGCCACAGGTGAGTTTACTTGCCAAAGCGTTTATGGCACTATTTTTGTACATTTAAATGAAAGCGTACACTCAGAAAATGATGTAAGTTACTACATGTTAGTTGTTTGTATATTTTACAGTAGTTAGTTGTTTTCAACTTCAAAGTCAGTTGTTTTTGTATGAAAAATATCAAACAACTATTTCTGCTAGTTTTTTTAAGTCGTTTTTTTGAATAACTAACAAAAAAGTACTGTGATGTAGTAACAGTTATTTAAAGAAGTTATTTTTTTTTTATCTCTGAAAAATTTTCAAAGTTTTTTTCCATAAATTAAAAATAAATTTTCGTTTTTTTAATTTCTCACAACTTTTTTAAAAAAAAAAAAATTGGTCTTCATGTTTTTTTTTTTGAAAAATATTTTCAAAAAAAAATTATATATTTATTATTATATTTTTACTACATTTTAGTTGTTTTGACTTCAAATGTAAGTAGTTTTTACTACTTAAGTCAGTTGTTTTTGTCAGTTAAAATAACTAACATTGTTAGTTGATTGAACTGAAAAAGTAGTTGACCCCAAATCAATTTACAAAGTATTTATTTTAACTGACTTTTTCAGTTGATTTTACTAACATAATTTTTTGAGTGTAAATGTGCTAAGGGATGAATTGGAGTGGAGTGCTTGGGCAATAAAAGTCTTGCCTTGAGTCAGCCTCTAGTTGAATCCACTTACCCACAGTACGTCCTCAAAGTTTGTGAAATAATAATCTCTATTTTAGGGACAAAAGGATCCTTACTGGGAGGTAGCAAAAAATCAAGTAATGTTATGAAACTTCCTTGTAAATTTTATCGTGTCAAAAAATTTGTAAATTTACAATTTCATTGGTAAAAACCTAATAAAATTACAAAATTATTGGTAAAAAGTTTGTAAAATTACTAGGAATTTTTATCAAACAGGAGGTTGCAAAAAAAACAATATAAGCTTTTCTTGTAATTTTACAAGGTTTTTTTTTTTTGAGTGTAGAATTTAGTTAATAACCTCTTAGAATTTAGTAAATAATAAATACTTGAATTTAGTTAAAAATTCGAAATGGCGATATCTCGAAAACTAATTGTAAGCGAGAAAGAGCGAAACTGATAAAAATTTTCAAGAGGAAGAAATCTAAAATTTTGAATACTCGTGGTTTTATATATGCACATATCTTGATAAATACTGCCGACACGACAAAAAGTCCAACAGTTCTTGACGAAAGCCCTCCGACTAATATTTTTTGAGTAATCCAGTTTTTAAGATTTTCAAGACCCTAAGATTCTCAACACCCTATTACCGTATCTAAAAAAAAAACTAAGCAAGGTAGAACGAAACGGACAAAAGTTTTGGGTCTCGAGTTAACAGGGTCTGGATCCATGGAGTCCGAAACCAAGGGGGCAGGGTCTGGACTCATTTTCTAGTTAAAATTTACTTAACATTAAATAACTTTGTTTTCCTTATTTTTGGGAAGAGTATGAACTTAAACCAAGAAAAAAATCTTTGGAGCCAAATCATTCCCTCACTCAAAATATTTTGTAGGCAAAAACAAATGAAAAACATATTTAAAACAAGTGATATAACATTTGAAAACCATCCCAGTAATTATTAATTTATTTTAACAAACATCAACATTTATTTTTTACTGTTAATAAAATTTTCTTAAAAAAATAACATTGAACATTGAAAAATAACGTCACTTTAATTTCCCCCCCCCCCCCCACCCCCCAAAAAAAAAATCGAAAAAAATAACCTACGAAAACATTACAAATTAATGATTTTTGTGTTATTTTTACCAACAAATTCAAAAAAAAACTACGAAAACATTAAAAATTAATGATTTCGCTGGTTATTTTTAAAATTTTTCTATTGAATTTTATTTAAAAAAAAAATTTAATAAAATTTTTGGGGAATCGATCCCGCAATCAACTACATTCTGGCCAGACATCGTGCCAAAGTCACTTGATACAAACATGTTTTTATATTTCTATATATATTTTTTTGAATTTTTTGTCTACAAAAAAATAACCAACACAAGTAGGTAAAAACTAATAACTTCTCTTTAGAATATGCCAACAATTAAAAAAAAATAACATACACAAATCATTAAAAATTAAAAAAGAATCACTTATTTTTACTTACAGAACAAAAATACATGACTTTAAAAATTGAAAGCTAATGAAAGTCTTTATTTTTTATGTTGTTATTTTTGAAACAAAGAACAGACATAGTCATTAAAAAAAACTGAACATTAAATAAATGTGTTTTCTTTTAATAACGACAAAACGTAAAACTTTTTGAATAAACTACAAACAGTTAATGACATAATTTTTAAGTATAGGAATCGTCGTAAAATAGGAGGTAAAAAGTAAAAAGTTTAGTATAGTCACGAGACCTCCTTGTAAGTTTTATCGCGTCAAAAAAAAGTAAAAACAGTTAATGACATAATTTTTTGAGTGCTCTTTTTCTCAAAATTTTGTAAATTTTCCCAGTTTTAAATTCACTTTTTTGAGTGTAGTTGTTCTAATTTTAAACTTTTTGCCTTCATTTTCGTATTCAGCGTATGATTCTACATAGAAAATAAATGTCAAATATATTAAATCTAACAATTTTTTTAAAATTTGTAAACTGGTGTTACACTTAATAAATTAAAATGTATAACAACTGAATTTTAGCATTTTACTTAAAAGCATGTAACTTTTACAATTTTTAACGGATTTTCTAAAACTATCTTATTTTCTTTGTAATAGAACAGACTTGAACAAAAATTTATCATAGAATTTACTTTTTTTAACTTTGGTACAATTGAAGCAAAATTTCCGAAATATCGATTAATTGCTTCTAAGGCGAAAATCAGATTGAAAATTGTTGTATGTAGAACTGATAACGAAATCAATTACATTTAATTTAAAACCAAAAAAATTTAAATCCACTAATTTGCACCGGAGATATTTTAATTTAAGTAAAATCAAAGTTTAATATTGGAAAAGTTAGCAATATGTATCTCGAAAACTATTGTACTTTTGACTTCATTTTTGGATTCAGCGCGAGATTTAAGATAGAAAATAAATGCAAAATGTGGATTAAAATCTCTGTTAACTAGTGTAATAAAAACAAGAGTTACTGTAAAATGTTTTTCAATACGTATACTTAATATTAATTAAAATATTTTAAATAGTGATTTTACGCTGTGTTGCAATACTGAGTATACTTAATATTTTTTTTAATTTATTACTAAAATGTATCGTTAAAGTTAGTATTTGTTTGTTTTGGAATCCACTGTAAATCTTTACAGAAAAATACTGTTACGATTTTGTATACATGCGATTTGAAAACGTTAACGGTTGCGGTTGATATAGCATTCTCAACTTCGAATATTTATACAACACTGCATTAAGTACAACATACAAAAATAATTGATGAGGCGCGAATAGAAAGGAGAAATTGAAAAAAATGAGCGCGAAGAGAATTTACAAGTAAGCTGTAGCATCGAATGATTTATTTTTTTATGATTGACCACTACCTCTCGGGAACTTAAATGTACAACACGTACTAATAAATTTTACTGTTACCTTTTTTTATTTGTTAAGAAATTATTATAACGTGGTTTAAAAGAATGAAATGAATAAAAAGTAAATGAAATAAATTAAAGTCGTCTACAGAATTCTTTCTTTTACAACGTGACAAATAAAAATCATTACATTGGTGTCAGGTGTGGGGTAAAATCGATCGGATCTCCAACAAGATTTTTACCATGCCTCCTTCAAGACGTAATAAAAACCTCATTATTTCTTTAACCGATACCCTCACTAAAGCTATGGTAGAGCGGTTAGGGAAATTGGAAAACCATTTAATGGAAAAAGTTGAGTCTCGTCTGAATGAATTTGGCACTTCTATTGCTTCGCAACCCACAGTTAGTGGTGCAACTTTTGAGTCCAATTTAATGGATTCCAATCGATCGATGTCCAGTAAGTACTCGTAAAGTAGGTATTGATATTCCTCCGACTACAAACGACAGCTATATTGAATCTAATGCAGCTCAAAACAAGCCTGCGGAGAATGAAGTTCCTATTAATTTTGGTCAAGACAAGGAACTACTTTTTTCTTTTGCGTCGGGTCAAAATAAAACTGTGGCCCAAAATCATCTACAGGACAAATCGGCGACTTCTGCCACAGGCGTTCCGGTACGCCTAAGTAGCAAAACCTCTCTGCCCCAAAGCAAACAAAATCGCATCTCAACCTTATTGGAAGAACTTCGTGAGTTGTCTCTTACCCCCGAAGAAAATTTTAATGATTTCCAAAAATCACGTAACTTTTCGAATAGTCCAGCACAAAATATTTTGCGGCAAGAATCAATAGAAGAACAACAAAGTGTTCTTAAACCTCAAGATCGTATTCCGTTTAATCAAAACCCTATTTCGACTTTTGATGGTTCTACTCCTTGGTGTGAATACGAACGCGTTTTGAATGAAACGTCATCATACCATCGTTGGACGGAAGCCGAAAAAAGAATGGCTTTGGTTTCAAATTTAAGGGGAGCGGCTTTGCAACTTTATGGGACATTGCCTGTTTCTCCACTGCCCTCTTATGAAGAAATTTGTAATTTACTGAAGAAGCGATACGCTCTTGATGCACAGACGTGCTACCAGAAATTTCGCAACTGTGTTCAGGGCCCAAATGAATCCCTTGCCGATTTTGCAACAGAGCTGGAGCGTTACGCAATGGGCGCTTTTGTGGGAACACCAGAAGGGATCGTGGCCGACATACTGAAGAACCAATTTGTGGATGGACTTCGTGATACGTACTTGCAAAATTTTACGATTGCCAGCCGCCCAAAGGACATATGCGAAGCACTACAGGTTGCACAAGCGATTCAGGCTCGGTCATCCAGAAATCGTCCAAGGCAACTCTATCAAACGGAACCAGTTGATGCTGCAAATCAAAGACGTAGGGGTGGAAATAGGGGTAGAGGTCAACAAAATGAGGAACAGGGAAACGAGGAGCCCTCGGTCTAGATGAGCGTAGGCTGACTACGGGCAATCCTGCTCTAACAGAAATTCAGCAACAGACTATAGTTTCCCAACAACAAAATACAGATTGCAAACAAAAAAATAATAGTGATGCAAATGAACAAAATCAGCAATTACATCAAAATTTACGATTTGTACCAGCAAACCAAATGGGTGCTGTACCAAAAAAAAACTATTTAATTTACAACAGGAGGGTATCCAACAACAACGACCAAATATGGACCAGCAACAATTACTGGATGATAATTACTCGGAAAATCAACACAAAAATTTAAGCTTTGGTATTAGAACGAGAACAAATCTTCCCTCAGAATGCGAAGGCGCTTGTGGTGGAAGCGTTCCAGTAATAGATCAGCACCATGATCAAGCATTTTATATTGGTGCTGTTGGTGATCGAAGTTTGTGCTGTTCTGTAAAAATCAAAAACAAATTAATAAATCTTATTGTGGATACTGGTGCTTTAGTTTCGATACTCAATCCAAAACATGTTCCCAGGGGCGCAGTTATGAGAAATTGTTCGATAAAGCTACAAGGACCATCTGCCGAAATTTTTACAGCCGATTATGCCACTTCATTGCAGTTTTCAATTGGAACACGCAGCTTTAAACACAATTTTCTAGTCGTGGATTATGATTCTCCATCAATTCTTGGGCTAGACTTTTTGCATCAGCATGGCGCTGTTCTCGACTTATCAGAAATGAATCTTCATTTGGGTACACAAGATGTTCCGTTAATACTACCAGGTAATTATAATTCCAATTTGGTGTGTTTACTGGAACCTATTAAAATTTCTCCTTTTTCGGATACCCGAATGTTTTTGCCGGTACATCCTGTAATCGATGAGCACAAAACAACACTTTTGTTTGAAGCAATGGAGTACAGTACTCTTCCTGCTGGTGTCATCGTCGGTCGAGCGTTGGTCGATACACAATCTGGTTTGATTCCTATACGAGTAGCCAACACCACTGATTGCTCACAGACATTGCCCACAAATACTGTTTTAGGAAAATTAGTGGAGGCTGATGTTGTTGAATCTATCGTAGGGGAAAATGATAATGTTACTATAATTAAAACCCTTCAATTTCCTGATATAATCGATGATTACCAAAAACTAGATTTGAGGAAATTGTTTGAGGAATTTGAATGCGTGTTTTCATCGGGGCCCCTCGATTTTGGGAAAACATCGGTCGTCAAACATCACATCGACACCGGGGACACCCGACCAATAAGACAACCCCCTCGTCGTTTACCATTTTCGAAGAAAAATGAGGTGCAGGAGCTAGTGCAGGACATGCTGTGTCGTGGTGTAATAGAGCCTTCTAAAAGTCCATGGTCTTCGCCAGTGGTTTTGGTTCGGAAAAAAGATGGAACATCAAGATTTTGTGTTGACTACCGGCAACTCAACGAGGTCACAAGAAAAGACTCCTACCCATTACCCAGAATGGATGAAATCTTAGCCACACTTTATGGATCTCGCTGGTTCTCCACCATGGACTTGCAAAGCGGTTTCTGGCAAGTAGAAGTGGATAGCAATTCAAAAGAAAAAACCGCTTTTACTTGTGGTTCTGGTCTCTGGCAATTTAACGTAATGCCCTTTGGCTTATCAAACGCTCCTGCGACTTTTGAACGCCTGATGGACGGACTATTCTCAGGACCGGCTTGGAGTGGAACTCTGGTTTACTTGGATGACATAATTGTTCATTCATCATCCATTGAAGAGCACATTGACCATTTAAGAAGGGTATTTGAGAGGCTTAAAGGTGCTGGGCTAAAACTTAGTCCTAAAAAATGTAATTTCTTCAAAGAACGAGTTCATTATCTGGGGCATATTGTTGGACGTTGTGGTCTGGAGCCAGATCCAGCAAAAATTGAAAAAGTTATAGACTGGAAGATTCCAGAGTGTAAACGCGCGCTTCGAGGATTTCTTGGTCTATGTTCCTACTACAGAAAATTTATATTGCAGTTTTCAACTATCGCTCGTCCCATGACTGAATTAACTGAACTTAAAAGGAAGTTCCAGTGGACATCAGCTGCTGACAACGCATTTAATCTCTTAAAAAATAAACTTACAACGACTCCAATCCTGGCTTTCCCTAACGAAAACGATTCATTTATATTGGATACTGACGCATCAAATTGTGCTATTGGCGCTGTACTTAGCCAAGTTCAAAACGGTGTTGAGAAAGTTATCGAGTATTATAGCAAAACGTTATCGAAATCGGAGCGGAATTACTGTGTTACGAGGAAGGAACTATTAGCAGTGGTAACAGCTACAAAACATTTTCACTCGTATTTGTTTGGAAGGTCATTTCTTTTGCGGACTGATCACGGATCCCTTCGATGGTTGTGTAATTTTAAAGAGCCTGAGGGTCAGTTAGCCAGGTGGTTGGAGCGTTTGCAACAATATCAGTTTGAAATTCAGCACCGTTCTGGAACCAGGCATGGAAATGCCGATGCACTGTCGAGGCGTCCATGTGATGATTGCAGTCACTGCATTAAAGCCGAACAAAAAGAGGCTTCCGACGTATTAGTAGTTTCTGCTTTGCCAATTAATTTGGGTGAGATGCAGGAAAATGATGTAACCCTTGCAGAGGTACGCAAATGGCTTTTAAAAGGAGAGCGACCTGATAAGCAATTTATCTTTAAAGAATCTGCGCAAATTAAAGCTTATTGGCACTTATGGGTACGGTTAGGTATACGTGAAGATATAATGTGTTATTCGTATTCGGATCCAAAAGGACACTCTTTGAGTCTGGTAGTTCTCCCACGTGACCTAATTTTTACAGTTTTGGCCCAACTTCACAGTTCTGTGACCGGAGGTCATTTAGGCCAACGCAAGACAATGAGTAAGGTAAAATCAAGGTACTTTTGGATAGGCCGTTCATTAGACGTTAACAAATGGTGTTGGAACTGCCTTGTTTTTGCAGCCCGTAAAGGTCCGTCCAGGCGAACAGTTGGGCATCTTCAGCCCAGTTTGGTAGGAGCACCTTTTGAACGCGTGGCCGTGGATGTCTTAGGTCCGCTACCGCTTACCGCGGGGGGAAACAGATACATTTTAGTAATGATGGATTACTTCACGAAGTGGCCCGAGTGCATAGCAATACCTGATCAGACTGCCGGGGTAGTAGCGGAGGCTATGGTATCGAATGTTGTTTGCCGATTTGGTGTACCTTTTTTGGTGCATTCGGATCAAGGTCGTAATTTTGAGTCAGAGGTTTTTCAAAAAGTTTTTGAGATTTTGGGTGCTGAAAAGACACGTACCACACCTCTAAGGCCACAATCGGATGGCATGGTGGAGAGATTTAATCGTACGCTGCTTGATTATTTGGCCAAATTTATAAACGAACATCAGAAAAATTGGGATCGACTACAACCGCTGGCGTTACTGGCTTATAGAAGTTCAATTCATGAGTCTACCGGGTATTCTCCAGCACTATTAAACTTTGGCCGAGAGCTACGTCTACCAATTGATTTGATCGTAGGTACCCCGCCCGAGCCAAGAATTTGCGTTACACAATTTGCTTTAGATGTGCAAGATACAATGGAAAGTGTTCATAATTTAGCAAGGGAAAACCTGGTTCTAAGTGCTGATAGCATGAAACAACGATACGACTTAAGATCCAACCCCATACAATTCGAACCAGGGCAACAAGTTTGGGTATATCTACCAACACGACGTAAGGGGAGATGTCCAAAGCTACAATCTGATTGGATTGGACCGGCTGACGTACTCGAGAAAATAACGGAACTTGTTTATAGAGTCAAGCTAAAGCACCAACGAACTGCTCGCGTATTACATGTAAACAGGTTAGCCCCGTACAACATTGTCTCCCTGGAACTCGGTCAGGAGCCTCGAGTCTAACGAGGGGGCAGTGTTACGATTTTGTATACATGCGATTTGAAAACGTTAACGGTTGCGGTTGATATAGCATTCTCAACTTCGAATATTTATACAACACTGCATTAAGTACAACATACAAAAATAATTGATGAGGCGCGAATAGAAAGGAGAAATTGAAAAAAATGAGCGCGAAGAGAATTTACAAGTAAGCTGTAGCATCGAATGATTTATTTTTTTATGATTGACCACTACCTCTCGGGAACTTAAATGTACAACACGTACTAATAAATTTTACTGTTACCTTTTTTTTATTTGTTAAGAAATTATTATAACGTGGTTTAAAAGAATGAAATGAATAAAAAGTAAATGAAATAAATTAAAGTAGTCTACAGAATTCTTTCTTTTACAACGTGACAAATAAAAATCATTACATTACTGAAAATTTTCTTCCACTGTGCATCGCTTACAATAATCCAAATCCGTCAAAGTTCACAGACCTCCCACAAAACTACTAAGGAAATAGCAAACATTAATCAGAAATTGTATAAACTCATTATTGCAATAATTTTTCTTACAAATAAAATAATAAAAACTGTGACAAGAAAAGAAATCTTCATAAATTTGTCTCCATTTATCGCCTCATAAAACAAGAAGTAAAGTATTTTTGTATTTTTGTATTTTTAAAAACATTTTTTGTATTTATAGTTTAACTATTTAACAAAAAAAAATATAAGAAGAAGAAAAAAACTAACACACAATCCTTTCAGACAAATTTATTTATGACTTAAGTTGTTACAGCTAAATGTCATTTAAAATTCATACTCATGCAACAACAACAACAAATGAGAAAATCCAACCAAACAACTTATATTGAAATATAAACGCAACAACAAGTAAAACATAAAAAGCACCAGCAACAAAAAAGAAAATGAATAGTCGTAAACTAACTACAGGACAGACAAAGAAGAGGAAAGAGGAGGAGACGATGTCGACGAAACATTTACAATAAAAACAAAACAGAACTTCATATAGCTAAATGCAACAAATGCGTTAAATGGCACAAAAAAGAGTGTAACTTCTTTTAAACTTTTGATAAATTAAGATGAGTTTGAACATTCAAACACTATTTTATACTTAACAAGTAAGAAAATTATAGTCGGTCAAGACCGACTATATAATACACTACACCAGTGTTACCCGGCAAATAGGTTGCAAGCCCAAACATGGACCGATTCGATCTATCCATTGTTTGATCTTTAATAAGTGTAGAAAACACACACAAATCAAATTTTAGTGAAATAAGTTTATATTTGTTGTTAATATACCGATTTCTCTGAATATCGGGCGAAGTTTTTATATGGAGCCTTAGACCAAAAATGGTCCAATTAAAATCATATTTGATAAGTTTACTGAAGTAACAAACCCAATTTTAATAAAATATTTCCAAATTTTATTAAATTTGAGAGAATTATGTGAACATCGGGAGGCTGGTTTGTATGGGAACTACAAGTAGAATTGGCCCAATTCTTTTAAAACTTGGAATAATTACACTGTGCTACAGTGAAAAAATACTTCTGATGTGACATAGTATAGGTTGTTGGTCTTGTCGAGTAGATCACAAAAATGCCCATTAAACTTGCCAGACACCCTCAAATTTTAGAGTTATTGTCAAAAAACTTTTTTTGGGACTTTTCTCACTAAACCTTGTGTAATTCAGAAAATTTTCAACCGATTTTAAATTTTTAAACTGTTTTGGATAGAAAAAGGATAGGGCTTTCCATGTGCGTGAATTGGTCAATACGTAAAAGAAAAATATCTATTGATTTTTTCTATAAAATCAATTTTTTTTTGTTATTTTTTGAAAATTTTTCGAGTTTATCGATTTTTTTCTGCTATAGTTCGTTTAACAACCTTTATATTTATGAGCGTTTTTTTAAAGATAATTTAATTTTAAGTACGATAAGCTTTATCCTAAAAAAATCGGATAATAACACAGGCACACAAAAAAAAAAGTGGCCAGACCCAGAGGGTAGACCCAGTTATTTCTAGGTTTTTGGGGTCGCTGAATCCGAATATGACCATAAAAAATTATTTCAATTGCCAGTTTTCCCCCTACCGCCCCCTTTAACCCCCCAGTGGATTGACTTTTAATTCTCATAAAAACTTAAAATTAATATTTACTTTTATGTTTTTTTGGCAGCTGAAACCTGAAATGACAACAAAAAAATTATGTGACCCTTCCCTCAACCCCTAGCACGCCCTTACTACCCCCTGAAAGGGGATGAATTTTAGGTGTTTATACAAAATTAAGATGTATATGGATTTTTATGTTTTTTGGACCGCTAAAGCCGAATATGACAACAAAAAGTGTATAATACCCCTCCCTAACTCCCTAGTACCCCTTGCTATGCCCTATAGGGAACTTAATTTTGATTAAATTTGATTAAAGTCTTAATGAAAATTTCAAGATTAAATCCCCTATAGGGCGTAGTAAGGGGTGCTAGGGAGTGAGGGAGGGGTATTATACATTTTTTGTAGTCATATTCGGTTTTAGCGTTCCAAAAAACATAGAAATCCATATACATCTTAATTTTGTATAAACACTCAAAATGCATCCCCCTTCAGGGGGTTGTAAGGGCGTGCTAGGGGTTGAGGGAAGGGTCACATAATTTTTTTGTTGTCATTTTAGGTTTCAGTTGCCAAAAAAAAATTAAAGGACGCATTAATTTTAAGTTTCTATGAGAATTAAAAGTCAATCCTCTGGTGGTTTTTAGGGGGCGGTGCACAGTGCCACATTTGGCCAATCTAGGACGACAAAAATCCAATTTTAATTATATTGACTTGAAATTCGGTATAAATGTTCGTTTTGACTTCGAAAATAACATTATGAAAAATGTGGGAGGTCGGTTAAGGGCCACGCCCACTTTTTTTAAAATTTGTAATTTTGGTTATAATTTCTTTAAATTTGGTATATATACTCTCAATGACTGTAGAAATAATATTACAAAAAAAGGGGGCGGTCAGACAACTGCCACGCCCACTTTTTTAAAATATGTTTAAAAAATATGTAAAAACAAGGTTTACATATCGCCCCACTGTAGTCGGCGTCGCAGACGGTCGCAAAAGTTAGCCGTTGAAATAAGTACTATGGATATTGGTCAATATATCTGAAAAAGTCCGGCGACCAATACGGACCAAACACTAAAGTTCTATTCCATCAAAAAAAATAAAAATATAATTTTCTTTTCAAAAATTTGTATTTTGTTAAAAATTTAATAAAAAATAGAAAAATTTGTTTTAAAAAAAGAAAAGATATGACTTAAAGCATTTAAATATCCTTTAAAATTACCAAAAAAGAGTGGATAAATGTCTCTTTTTGTTCAAAAGTTACAACAGTTTAAACTCGACTTAATTTATGCGAAATAATGTACACTAGTTACAGGATTTTACAAGATGCAACTTTATGCACCCACCTGTTAGTAACGAACAGAATTATCGATCTTATATGATTATTTCCGTGCTATTAGGAATGTTCTATAATACATACAAACATATCATGAAAATCGGGGAACTTTTTTTTTTTTGATTTTTGTCGTGCTAGATTGGCCAAATGTGGCACTGTGCGGTGGGGGGAAAACTGGCAATTGAAATGATTTTTTATGGTCATATTCGGATTCAGCGACCCCAAAAACCTAGAAATAAATGGGTCTACCCTCTAGGTCTGGCA
This sequence comes from Pegoplata infirma, assembly GCA_963921195.1. Lineage (NCBI taxonomy): Eukaryota > Metazoa > Arthropoda > Insecta > Diptera > Anthomyiidae > Pegoplata > Pegoplata infirma. The sequence goes on along the minus strand of OY992536.1, from coordinate 255,367,698 downwards.
ACTTTTTTTTTGTGTGCCTGTGTAATTGACAGAGGCTGGATTACTCAATGCTCCGTTATAAAATAACTCTCCGTTAAATTTAACTTTTTCATACAAATTTTGACATAAGGCTCCGTTTAATCGGCAGTTAGCAGCTAACTTTTCATTGGGTAATCTGCCCTGAGTTGTGATAATTTTTCTAAAAAGAAAATTAAGATTTTGCAGGAAATCGCCGTTCAGATAACCCGGGCAAAAAAATAAATTTATCAAAAATGGTCATGTACAATATTTTTTAAGGTTTTTGGCGCGCTGAATCCGAATTTGGCCTTTAAATTGCTCTATCTCATCAGGTTTTTGAGATATTTAAGATAAATTGATATATCAAAAACTTAATAAGATAGCGCAATTTCAAGGTTCAATTCGAATTCAGGAGGTCAAAAACCTTTAAAATAATGATACGCGACCTCTCTGTATGTTCGTTTATTTTTTTATTTTTTTGCCTGGGTTATCCTCACGGCAATTTCATACAAAATCTTAATTTTCTTTTTTAGAAAAATTATCACAACTCTGTCAATTGTTATCCGATTTTTTTGGCATAAAGCTCATCGTATTCACAATTAAATTTTATTTAGGAATACGTTTATTAATATAACTGTTGTTGAACAAACTATAGCAGAAAAAATTCGATAAACTCGAAAAATTTTCAATAAATAACAAAAAAATTAGATATTGTTGAAAAAATCAATACATATCTTTCTTATATGTATAGACCAATTCACACATGTGAAAAGCCCTATCCTTCTTCTATCCAAAACTGTTGAAAAATTTAAAACCGGTTGAAAAATGTTTAAGTTACACGTGGTTTAGTGAGAAAAGTCCCAAAAAAATGTTTTTTGACAATAACTTTAAAATTTGAGGGTGTCTGGCAAGTTTGATGGGCATTTTTGTGATCTTTTTGACGAGACCAACAATCTTAACTACCTCATTTTAAAAGTATATTCGATTTTGTGTTTTTTGTAGCACAGTGTTATTGGCCAAAAAAAAATATGGCAAACTTTGAAAGAATAGCTATCACATTATCCGACAGCCAATATTAAATTATATATTGGTTATTTTATTTTTAACTACCTTTTAGTTGTTTTGACTACAAATGTAAGTAGTTTTTACTACATAAGTCAGTTGTTTTTTGTCAGTTAAAATAAGTAATATTGTGAGTTGATTTAACTGAAAAATTAGTTGATCCCAAAACAACTTACAAAGTAGTTATTTTAACTGACATTTTCAGTTGATTTTACTAACATAATTTTTTGAGTGCAGTTGACTTGAAATCTAAAACGTAAGTCTCTCCTAGCCCAAGGACGAAGCCTTTTGAAAATGGAAAACATCGGTTCATGTTTAGAACTAACACCCATACAAACATCAATTTTAAATTTGTCTCAAATGTCTCAAATAACCGTATCATTACACCGTCCGGCAAAAAGAAAAAAGTCACTAAACACGAACTGGGTTTGAAACTAGAGACTAAATGTAGTAAAAGTGCATTTACAGTTTTTCATTTCGTGATCCTGTTTCTTTTTATAAGAGCTTCAAATTTTTAGAGGCTGAAATTTGTAAAATATTTTTTAAATATTTGTACTTGTCCTGGGATGATTAAGTTTTGAAATGACATTATTCACATCCTTTTTCCTTAAAATAAAAAAATTAAAAAATAGTTAAGATTTTCTCTTTCATTTGCCATCAATAGTGACATAATAAGACAAGTACAAATATTTTATAAAATGAAATCCCTTAAAACTTTGAAGTCCTTTCAATAGGAAACAGGATCACGAAATGAAAAACTCAATTGACCTTTCAATTCAGACTTATGTATATCATCCGGTTCATATTTAATAATCAATATATAATTTTTTTTTTTTTCAAAAAATTTTTTAACAAAAAAAAATGAAGACCAAATTTTTTCCCATTTTTTTTTTTTTAAGTTGTGAAAAATAAAAAAACAAAATTTATTTTTATTTTTTGGAAAAAAATTTTCAGAGATCAAAAAAATTAAAATTAACTACCCGGCTAAAAATTAATGTGTATGTTCATATATGCTTATGTATCGATCTTTATATGATCATATATGACATATATGGAAACATATATGTGACCATATATGCAAGAAATGATCCCATATATGTGGTCGTATATAAAATATATGCCATATATGATATCATATATGGAACCATTTATGTTATAGAAGTTAAATCATAGTACATGTGTATGCAAATTTGAACCAAAATTACAAAATAAAAGTTATTAACGATTAAAATTATATTATTACCTTACCATTGATTGACTGATATATATTCATACCCTAATATATATCAATAATTTAACAAATATTGTTTCCTAGTTGCAAAATATTTTGCTTAAAAACTTTACTTTTACATAAAAAAAAAGGAAAAGGTAAGTTTTCATTAATATGTATTTAGAATTTTAAACTCATATGTGTTAATTTTTTCCAGTTCATCGTCATAACAAGTATAAGCGTGGACTTTTTTATCCAAATACAATATAATTGAGTACTTTGATGTTGAATAAAATTAAACTACACAGCTTCGTCAATCTCGTGCAACTATGTGGAGAGGGCATATGCACCACCATTATGTTTTAACTACGATTGCAATACTGCAAACTATTTTGTAATACCTTAATGTCGCCATAGCCAATTGGAAATGAAAATACCGTATAAGCAGTGTTGAGGCCGAGTTAAGTAAAGCTTTCTCAACTTGGAGAAGAGGACATTCGCACTACCAGAACTGTTATCACTACGATTCCAACACTATAAATTATTTTGAAATCCCTTACTGTCGCAATAGAAAATTGGAAATGAAAAGAATGTACAAGAAGTTTGGAGGCCGAGTTACTAGTTGAAGAAAATTTAACCATGCGGAGCTACGTTAAGATCGCTCAACTTGGAGAGAGGGCATATGACCCACCCTTTATCACTACGGTTCCAACACTACAAACTATTTTGAAAACGCTTACTTTCGCCATAGCAAATCGAAATGAAAAGAAGGTATGATCAGTTTTAAGGTTGAGTAACGATTTGGGAAGGACAACGTTTTTACTTACAATTACAAGAAATCTGTCAATAAGCGAAAGTGACAACCTGCCACATTGTCGACATGATGTAAATTAACATAAAAAAAATTTTGGAAAAGGTGAGCTTTTATTAATATGTATTTGAATTTTAAAATCATGTTTTATTTTTTTCCAGTTCATCGTCATAACAAGTATAAGCGTGGACATTTTATTCCAAAACATGATCATATTCAAAATGAATAAATGTAAATATGTCGCAAATACAATATTATTTAGTAATTTGATGTTAAGGAAAATTAAACTACGCAGTTTCGTTAATCTCGTGCAACTTGGTGGAGAGGTCATATGCACCACCATAATGTTATCAGTACGATTGCAATACTGCAAACTATTTTAAATACCATTAATATCGCCAAAGAAAATTGGAAATGGAAAGATCGTATAAGCGTTTTAAGGCCCAGTTAAGTTAAGCTCACTCAACTTGGAAAAGAGGACATATGCACCACCAGAAATGTTATCACTACGATTCCAACACTATAAATTATTTTGAAATCCCATACTGTCGCAATAGCAAATTGGAAATGGAAAGAACGTATAAGTTTGGAGGCCGAGTTACTATTTAAAGAAAATTCAACCATGAGAAGCTACGTTAAGCTCGCCCAAGATGGAGTAGAAGGCATATGCACCACCATAACATCACTACGGTTCCAACATTATAAACTATTTTAAAATTGCCATAGAAAATCGAAATGAAAAAAAGTTATGATCAGTTTTAAGGTTGAGTAACGATTTCGAAAGGACAACGTTTTTACTTACAATCACAAGAAAGCTGAAGCTGCCAATTAGCGAAAGTGACAACCTGGCACATTGTCGCCATGATGTAAGTAAAAATAGTTTCTTATCCCTAGCCTTCAAATATCGTTATACATATAACCCAGAAAGATAAAATACATACTACTAAATATATTGCTTTTAATCGAAGCCTTGAGTAATTATGTGCCTTGAGTAAAAAACATGCTTTTAGTAGTTGCAAGTTCTTTTTTTTTGGAATAAAAAAGGAATATGGAATAATTTTTAATATTTTATCAGATGGAGTTCTGAAAGACAATATATCTTTCCGTAAAAAGCATTCATGGTCTTAAGCATCCCATGGTCTTAACAAAATACACTCCATTAACATGTATGTATGTATCTAGCAGTATCAAGCATATCTTTAAAGATACATGGTTGTTTCGTTAAATGATATTCGTGTTATCATTAACGTATTAGCACCAAATGCTGTTGTTGGTAATAAATCAATACAATAAAAATTCTAGAAATATCTTATATGCATTCTAATATTATTTTATATCTATTTTTTTAGATTTTGACTTTTTTAACAAAAAAGCTAAGTCTGAAGATAATCAAAATTAACACTAAAACAAGAAAACACAAAGGAAATCATCGTTCCTGTAATAAGCCCTTTGTTCGCATCTTTTGTAATTGACATCAATTGAAAAACTTTATATATTAGATCTTTTATGTTCAATTTAGTCTTTTGAATATCAAAATGTATTCTCGTATCTATAAGTTTAATTATATATTTTTATATGGTCACCAAAAATGCAAACGATAGTACACTCAAAAAAGTATGTCGGTAAAATCTACTACAAAAGACAGTTGTTTTGACTACATTTTGTCGTTGAAAAGGCGTCCACTACATAAACGGTAAAAACAACTGAACATGTTGTTGTTTTTAACTATTGATTTTCAACTACAAAATGTAGTAAAAACTACTACAAAACTGTTTAATACAGTTGATTTTTCTACAATTGCCTGAAATTTTATTTAAAAAATTTCTTATACGTTTAAATGATTGATATTTATTTATTTAAAAAGCAATACATTTCAGTTGGTTGTATAGAATTTCGACATGATGACAATTTTTTGATGTATTTATCTGGAATTATAGAAGAAAAAAATTATATTAATAAAATGTTAAACAAAATAAATTGATTGTATTTACCTTTGTTTTTTTAATAGTTCATTTCAAATTTTCACCGCTACTGATCAAAATTTGTCTGGAATAAAAAAAACGAAATGCTTTGGCAAAATTGATTTATAAAAAAAAAGAATTAATTTGAAATGTTTCAAAAAAGTATGTACCTGCTCTGTTGTGTATACAAAGAAAAGAAAGATGGCGCGCTCATAAGAAAACAAAACACTGCACACATTTTATTTTGCTTTTTTCCGATTGGTTTTTACGCACGCTTATGTGAGCGCTATATTATACACACTTGTTATCTCATTTATCCACTTATTTTCTTTCGCTCAAGAATATTTTTCCAAAAACATATTTTTTGTTATAATTAAATTTAATAAATTGTAATTTAATTTATTTAGATATTATTTATTTGGTATAAAAATAATTCCTTCCGCATCCCGTACGACCAACTCGCTCGACACATTCGTTTGCAATAAAAATTTCTAGAAAAAAACGAGTTTTAGAAAAAAAACTAAAAACAACTACATAAATCAACTATTGCTACAGTGTAGTATATTTTTTGTAGTTATTTTTTGAAACTACTACAAAAAAAGTTGTTTGAGATTTTTTCATACAAAAACGACCGAAATTGTAGTTAAAAACAACAGCTACTACTTACTACACAAACGACCGTCATGTAGTAACTGCAATAATTTTCTGAGTGTAACTAAAAAATCAAAATCATCAAACTAAAGGTGTTCATTAAAATATATGAAAACACCAGTAATGAATAAAAAACTATTTTTTATTTTTAATTATACTTACGTACATCGTTTGCAATTCTGGTGAATATATACATAATAATCTATTACATATAGTTTAAGAGGAAAAAATAAATAAAAAAATATAAAAAAGAATGTAAAACAAATTAAAAACAACATCATATATGATCCAATATATGATTCAATATATGATCCAATATATGATTCAATATATGATCTAATATATGATCACATATATTGCATCATATATGATCGTGTCTTATATAAGCGCCAATTTTGGAATATGTTCATATATGAGACCATATTTGATACTATATATGATACTGTATATGGTCTCATATATGAACTCATATATGATGATATACAACATTTTTAGCCGGGTACTTTAAATAACTGTTACTATATCACAGTACACTCAAAAAAATAAAACTGTAAAGTTAGCAAAAAATTTAGTTAAATTTAACTAAAAAGCACCTGATTTTGGGCCTACTAAATTTCTAGTTAATTTAACTAAAAATATTTAGCTAACTTTTCGTAGAATGAATGTAGCAAAAAACCCGTAACTTTAACTAAAAATTTAGCTGAAAATTTCGTAACATTTTTATGTACATATTTACAATAAAAATTAGTTGAATTCAGCTGAAATTTTTGTTACTTTTCGTAAACTAAAATTAACAAAATATTTTGTAATTTTTTTTTTACATTTTTAGGTTAACATTTTTTTTTATTTCACCGAACACTTTAAACACTAACACTTCACTTATTTTTTTCTATTTTTTACAGCATTAAGTTCAGCTTAAGTAGAACTTATAAGATTCGCATAGGAGGCTACACAAGAAATTTCTTAAATAGTAATCACTCTTTTTACTTAACAAATATGTTACGAAAAATCAGCAAATTAATTAGTAAAAATTTGTTAACTCAGTTTTAAAGTCAACAAAAAAAATTAATTCAAAATTTGTTCAAAACCAGTATTTTCGTAAATTGAACTTAACTAAAAAAAGTAGTTAAAACGCTGATTTTAACTAAAAATTTGCTGAAAAGCCAGTTAACTCAACTTAACTAAACAAATTTTGTTAACTTTACAGTTTTATTTTTTTGAGTGTACTTTTTTGTTAGTTGTTCAGAAAAACGACTTAAAATAACTAAAAGAAATAGTTGTTTTATATTTTTTTAATACAAAAACAACTGACTTTGTAGTTGAAAACAACTAACTACTGTAACATTTACAAACAACTAACATGTAGTAACTTACATAATTTTCTGTGTGTGATTGAAAATTGCAACCTGTATCGTGTTAACATGGACAGACAGACGGACGGACATCGCTAAATTGATTGAAACTGATTCTGAGTCGATCGGTACACTTAATGGTGGGTCTATGACCTATTTTCCGGGTAGTTACAAACATCAGCACAAACTTTGTATACACTGTACCACACAGTCATTTAGGGTATAAAAACACAAACACACGTCAGAGATAATTAAGATGGTACAGTTGTACATTTAAAATGTTATTTTGGTATTTTTTTCTGGAAATTTTGCTCTATGGGGGAAAACCATAAAAAATGCAAATTTATTCTGAGACATTTTTCATACAGAAAAATACTCAGAATCTGAGTCATTTTTTGTAAAGAAAAATTCTTAGATTCTGCGACAGTTTTCTTATATGTGGTCGAAGTGGAATACTGGCCGAATAGTGCTTTTTGGTTGAAGCCGAAATTTATAATTAGGAAAATTTAAACTGAAGCTCATTTAATGACCATAACCTGCCTATAATAAAATTTGTGATATCCCTGAGAAAGATCAAAATAAAAGCGAATTAAAAAAAATTGAGAGAAAGCACTTTTATACACTCACCTAACAAATACAGTTGCCACAACCGCAAATATTAAAACCCCATTTTTGATATTGTTCCAACCGGTCATTCGGTTGTTTCAACTACATTTCGGTTGTCTCAACCACATTTCGTATGCATCAACCATATTGAGATTGTGAAAACCGCATGACCAGATAACCAGATTACGATAATCTCAAAAATGAGGTTGGAATATTTACGGTTGTGGCAACCAGATTTGTTATGTGAATGTACTCAATATATCATCCCTGACACTTACAGTCATGCAAAAACTATTGCATATAATTTTTAGCAGTGAGGATAAGGAAACAAAAAAAAACACACACACAAAATCTACAAAAACTTTTTGCCGTTTTTTCGAAATGAAATTTAAAGCTTTTGGTAACAACAAAATGAACAAGTTGTTGGATTTAAAACTTTGAGCAAGTTATTTTTACTATTGCAAAAGTCAAGTTGACAATGTCAACGAAATTGTACTTTATAACTTAGCTGTGTGTGTGTGCTGCTTTAACAAGGAAGAAGCATTCAAGACTGCCAACATCATGGAAGCAAACTACAGCAGAAATTTGTATGATCTTACAGGGAAGGCTCCTCAACCTGAACAATTCGATTTTCATAAAATTTTAATTAACAATGAAAAATAATAGACATATATACTTTATCAAGCAATTAGTATAACTAGTAACTACTATGTAAGTTGTTTTGACGTCAACTACATTTTCAGTTAAAACAGTTAACAACTGATGTTGTTTTAACCGTTGAAACTGTAGTAGTTAAACAAAAACTTTTAGATTTTAATTAATTAAAAAACTATAAATTTATCTTTAAAAAACTTCGAAGTTTTTCGGTATATAACACTGTCCAACAAATTGCAACTTTTGGCTGTACACATGAACCGGACCCAAAAATTCGGAAAGTTGGGCCAAAAATAAAATACCCGTGTCTCCCAGTTTTTCTAGATCAATTCGCGTTTTCGCGAAAAACGCAACAAAAAAAAAAACGTTTCCACAATAGAAACAAATTATGCTATTCAGAGAGTGGGGTTAATAAAAAACACCAGTGTCTCTCAGGTTTTCGCGATCAATTCGCGTATTCGCGAAAAACGCTAAAAAATTTTTTTTGCACTGTTAAAAAAAAAAACATTGGGTTTAATTTATGTCTCATTTATGTCTCAGTTATTTCATATCAATTCGCTAATTTGTAAAAAAAAATATTTTGTTCTTTTTAGCACACTCGCAAAATTTCAAGTAGAGTTAAAAAGAAATTTCTGATGTATCAGAGTTTTTCCAGCTAATTTGCGTACTCGCGAAAAATGTAATTATACTAATTAATACTAATTACACCCGTTTTCAATAGTTTATTTTTCATTATTATTTTTTACATAAAAAAGTACAATAAGTTTTCAAATAATATTTTGTCATAATATTATTTAAGTCAAATTTTACATTCTATACTTATAAAAATAAAAATAATTCAACACTCAAAAAATTATGTTAGTAAAATCAACTGAAAATGTCAGTTAAAATAACTACTTTGTAAGTTGTTTTGGGGTCAACTACTTTTTCAGTTAAATCAACTAACAATGTTAGTTATTTTAACTGACAAAAACAACTGACTTATGTAGTAAAAACTACTTACATTTGTAGTCAAAACAACTAAAATGTAGTAAAAATAAAATAATCAATAAATAATTTCTTTTTTTGAAAAAATTTTTCAGAAAAAAATTTGAAGACCAAATTTTTTCAAAGTTTTTTTTTTTTTTTTAAAAAAAAGTTGTGAAAAATAAAAAAAAAGGAAAATTTATTTTTATTTTTTGGAAAAAAAACTGAAAATTTTTCAGAGATAAAAAAAAATAAAATTAACTACTTTAAATAACTGTTACTACATCACAGTACTTTTTTGTTAGTTATTCAAAAAAACTACTTAAAATAACTAACAGAAATAGTTGTTTGATATTTTTCATACAAAAACAACTGACTTTGTAGTTGAAAACAACTAACTACTGTAAAATATACAAACAACTAACATGTAGTAACTTACATAATTTTCTGAGTGAATAAATTTTTTCGAATTGCATTTTTCCTAAATTAATTTAAAAAAATTAGGTGAATATTTTATTTTTAGTCCCACTTTTCCAATGTAGTAAATTTTTTTTTAAGTGCGCAAAAAAATGCATTTTCGCGAAAACGCGAATAGATACATTAAACATTGGGAGACACGAGAATTTTATTTTTAGCAATTTTTAAATAAGGACCGTAGTTCTACTGTAAATCATGTATATTTATGTTTTATATTTATAAAAATAATGCAATACATTTTTTCAAAATTGCATTTTTCGTGAATTAATATGGAAAAACTAGAACAATATTTTATTTAAAGCCCTATTTTCGGAATGTAGTAAATTTTTTCAAGTGTGCAAAAAAAATGCATTTTCGCGATAACGCGAATTGATATAGAAAAACCGGAAAACACAAGAATGTTATTTTGAGCCCCACTTTCTGAAAAGCTAAAATTTTTTACATTGTAATTTTTTTTTTTTTTGCGTTTTTCGCGAAAACGCGAATTGATCTAGAAAAACTGGGAGACACGGGTATTTTTTTTTTGGCCCTACTTTCAGAATTTTCGGGTCCGGTCCATGTGTACAAAAGTGTGTCGGACGGTGTAATATGTAGTTAAAAACAACTACTTTCTTTAGATGACTGTTACTACATTACTATTATGTCAGTGATTCTAAAAAACAACTAACAAAAATAGCTGTGCATTTGTAGTGGAAAACAATTAATATTTATTTAAATTTTGTTGGTTAAAGTGGGATCTTTTATTTTTTAGTGTTTTGTAACAAAACTTTTGTTATTATTTCATATATTATTAAAATCGAAAAATACGTGTGGGAGGACCTTCCTTGTTAGTGAGAATGTTGTCTTTTTCTGAAAGAAAGTTGGTGTTGATGGTTTTTGTGGTATTTGTTAGTTTTATATATTTTTTTTTTTTTTGTGTGTCAACAAATTTAACATGAAAAGTTTTTAAATAATAAGCGTCATCAGCAAATATAATTAAGTTTTGAGAGACTAATGTAAAAACAGAGCAAGTATTAATAAACAAATAATTCAAAATTAGTGTATTATGGTGGTTGCAAAAAGGTTAAACTTAAATTAAAGTTTATCCTGTTAAACTATAGTACACTTAGAAAAGTTTTAAGTAGTTGAAACAACTGCTTTGTAAGTTTTTTGAAGTCAACTATGTATATTTCCGGTTAAATCAACTTACATATGTAGTTGTTTTAACTGACAAAAATATATTTGTCTTTTTTATGCAAACAACTTACATATCGTCGCCTAAAAATGGAGTCATGTGTTGTGGAGTAAGTTTTCAGGAGAGCAAAACACCGTTTGTTTACGTTCCTTCGCAATATTTATTAAAATACATTTTGCTCGCATAGGGGCAACCCTGGGGCAGTTATAGCGGTGGGAGCAAATTTCATTAAAATGCCATTTTGTATGGGAGTAGGTTTGTTTAGAAAAAATTTAGGTAGGTTTGTTTAGAAACATTTTGGGGTGTGAAAATTAATGGGGATCGGCCTTATATTGCACTCCTCTAGGAGCAACTCCGAGGGGGATTTTCGTGTTTTTTACTACCACCTTTACTCCGATGAGAAGCCATTTGCCCCACAATTGCCTCGGAGTAGTTTTTCAATACCAACCTTTCTCAAAACATAAACAAAAGTTCCCCCTTGAAGAACTAAAAAAAACCCTCACTCAAAATATTTTGTAGGCAAAAACAAATGAAAACACATTTAAAACCAGTGAATAAACAATTGAAAAACATCCCAGTAATTATTCATTTGTTTTAACAAACATCAACATTTTTTTTTTACTGTTGACAAAATTTTCTAAAATAAATAACATTAAACATTAAAAAACTACGGTTTTTTCATTCATTTTTACCAACAAATTCGAAAAAAAATAACCTACGAAAACATTAAAAACTAATGATAGTTCTGTTATTTTTACCAACAAAATCCAAAAAAATAACCTACCAAAACATTAAAAATTATTGATTTCGTAGGTTATTTTTTACAATTTTCTATTGAAATATTTTTTTAAAAATTTTTAATAAAATTTTGGGGAATCGATCCCGCAATCAACAACATTCTGGCCAGACACTCTACCCATCGTGCCAAAGTCACTTGATACAAACATGTTTTTATATTTCTAAATAAATAATTTTTTGAATTTTTTTTCTACAAAAAAATAACCTACTTGTGTAGGTAAAAACCACGGTTTAGTTATTAAAGGTTACATACGATTAGTAAATAAATCCGCCATATCAACTGTTTGACAAGTTTCGGTGTTTAATTATGATTTTAATTATCTTAAATTTTGCACACTTTTGCCACCCAAAATTTTTTAAATTTTTAAGAATTTAAAATTTAAAATAATATTTTTTATAAACATTCACAAATTATACAAAATTTTAAACAAAATTAAAGAAAATTAATTTGAACATTTTTTCAATTCCTTTTTGTTTCGACATTCTATTTTTTTAGTACACACCGATTTCTGTCGTTCTTCTCAATCCTTTATATATGTCATTCGTGGTAAAAACTAATGATGTTTCATTAAAAAATAAAACAATTTAAAAAAAAATTACTTACACAAATCATTAAAAATTTAAAGAATAATCAGTAGTTTTTACTTGAGTTGAGTTGAGTTGAGGGTGGGTTGTACAAGCCTAAAAATGGGTAAATTTTTAGGCAAGTCCATGGCGCTCAGACTTAAAATAGTCCATTGTACCGTACCCAGAAAAGAAAGATTAAGTAAGGGTGATAAAAGGTTGAGAAGAAAAAGGAAGAAAAGTGCTTGCTCAGAATTTCTCAGTTGCTTTCACAAACTTGAGAAAATCAGACAAGGGAAGTCCATGGACCGTGTCCATAGACAGAATATCAGAACCCAATATCCGCAGTCTAGCCATTGAGAACGCTGGACAACAACATACATAATGTTCAGTTGTGTCATCATCCTCAAGACAAGCCACGCATAATGGGTCTGATAAGACACCTAATCTCGTCATATGACGAGCACAGGCATTGTGTCCCGTAATTAAGCCAGTAAGTCTGCGACAGTCTATTCTACTGAGACTGAGTAGATAGTTAGCCACTTTCTTGTCTGGCTTAATTACAAAACGTTTGGTATTCTTGCATGCCAACTCATTTGACCATCTTTCCATGAAAGTTGCTTTCATATGAGAGTTGATCCAACGCATCAGCCATGTCAAGCCAATACCAATTTGAGGTTCCGGATTGTAAGAAATTGTATCAGAGCCAAGATTTGCCAAAGAGTCAGCAATCTCGTTTCCCCGTATTCCCCTATGACCCGGAACCCACAGAAGACTGACGCTATTCCCACATGAGACCTCATTGAGTCTGCGTCTACATTCCTGGACAATTTTGGATGAAGTGACTGGAGATTCAAGTGCAATGAGTGCAGCCTGGCTGTCACTGCAAATACTGATTCTCCTATTACTCCATCTGTTCCCAATTATCCAGGTCGCTACGTCCAAAATAGCAAATATTTCAGTCTGAAATACTGTAGCCATTTTTCCCATAGCAATATAGCATTTGGTCGCATCGTCCAAATACCAGCCAGACCCAGAGCCATTTAAGGTACTGGATCCATCCGTGTAGAAAGTATCCGTGTAATTTTCCAGTAGGTCTGCTGGGTTTCCCCAGTCTTCCCTACTCGGAAATATTACAGTAAACTTCCTACCAAACTCGATGCAAGAGGTTGTATTGTCCAAAGGCATAGAAAACATCGGACAAAGTTCCGATAGCCTATTGAACAGACGACCATGTCCCGCATTGTACTCCCCATGCCATGTTCCGCTTTTGCGGAGCCGGCACAAAGATTTCATGGCTTCTCCTTGAATATGTAAGTCCAAGGGAAGCATATCCAACATAGCGTCCAGAGCCGCGCCTGGGGTGGTGCTCATGGCACCAGTAATTCCCAAGGCAGCCGCTCTTTGCAGTCCGTTTAGCTTGGATCGAATAGTTTTCACCATCGTTCTCGGCCACCAGACTACCGCCGCATACGTCACAATAGGTCTAATTACAGCTATGTACATCCAATGTACATTAGCGGGTCTTAGACCCCATGTCTTCCCAAAAGCACGCCGACACTGCCAGAAAATCCGAAGTGCCCGTGAAACTTTTTGTTCAACATGTTTTGTCCACATTAGTTTACTATCTAGGGTAACCCCTAAATACTTAACTTCTGTGGACAGTTGAAGAGTTATGCCCTTCAACGTAGGAAGCCGAAGACCCTTATGTTTGGTTCTTCGCGTGAACAACACGAGTGTTGTCTTATTTGGATTGACAGACAATCCATGTCGATTGCACCAGTTGTCCATCAAGTCAATAACGGTCTGCATTTTCTTGCATACCAAGTTAAGTGACTTTCCGGATACTAATGCGCACACATCGTCAGCGTATGCCTGTATGTGTACACCTAGAGCTTGTATTTCAACCAAGAGTGAGTTTACCACAAAACACCACAGCAAAGGAGAGAGAACACCCCCTTGGGGGCAACCTCTACTAACCTCAACCGTTACTTTTGTGCCCCACTCATCTTCAGCCGTCAACAATCTCCGGGAGAGCATAAAATGAATCCACTTGACTAGAACTGGATCCACGCCATGCAATTCAGCCGAAGTTTTCATAGAGTCGAAAGTAGCATTATCAAAAGCGCCCTCAATATCAACAAAAACACCCAGAGTATAGTCTTGTTTGTCAATGCCCTTCTCAATATTGACCACAAGATCGTGAAGTGCCGACTCACAAGATCTACCACTCTGATACGCGTGTTGCTGACTATTTAGGGGGCATTCGATTAATGCTACTGACCTAATGAATTTCTCAACCATTCGCTCAAGACTTTTCAGTAGAAAGGATGATAAACTGATTGGTCTAAAACTTTTTGCCAAGGTGTAGTCCTCCTTCCCAGGTTTGGGAATAAAAACAACCTTGACATCGCACCAAGATGATGGAACATACCCATAAGCCAGGCTGGCTCTGAAGATATTTTTAAGTACCTTCACTAGGGTATCTCCACCACTCTTCAACATCATAGGATATATACCATCTGGTCCAGGGGATTTATAGTTATCAAAGGAAGATAAGGCGTACCTGATCGATTCCTCAGAAACTACCCTAGATGCTATATACCAGTCCCTACATGTAGTATTACCAACAGGACTCTCAATAATATCTGTATTTATCGTTGTCACTTTGCATCCTGGAAAGTGAGTAGATAACAGAATATCATTGACCTCCTGTTGGTTGTTTGTGTAGGTACCATCTGGCTTTCTGAGGGAATCAAGCTTCGCTGAACTATCTTTTTGAAAGATTTTACAGAGTCTTGCCGTATCCCTCGTACCATTTACCTCCTCACAGAAAGTCCTATAAGACTCAAGTTTGGCTTCCCTCACTTTTTTCTTATATTCCTTTTGCATGAGGTGGTAATTGTTCCAGTCAGCATCCTTTCGAGATTTTAAGGCTCTATTCAGAAGCTTTCTTGAACTTTTCCTCAGCTTACCAAGTTCCACGTTCCACCAAGGGACTGAGTTACCTGGTCTGCTTTTCCTTAACGGACAAACAGTCTCATAGCAGTCAGTCAAAGTTTTACCCAATTTCTCAGACTCCACTTCAACCGACCCTATACAACTAGGTATTGGGATGGGACGTAATCTTTGATGAAGTAGTTCCTCAAATCTTTTCCAATCCGCTTTTCGAGGGTTTCGGCCCTGTGGGATTGTAGGTTTATCAATCCCAAGCCTAAACTCGATGTAGCGGTGGTCCGACAAGGAAACCACATCAAGAACACGCCAATCCCTTATCATTGTACTCGCCTTACTGTTAGATAAGGTAAGATCAATGACCTGTTGCCTTCGTTGAGTGACAAACGTTGGAGAATTCCCAACATTTTGAATCACCAGATTTGAAGACAAGATGAAGTCCAACAATTTGTTACCTCTAGTGTTGCACTTTGTGCTACCCCAGATGATGTGCTGAGAATTGGCATCGCATCCAATAATCAACCCCAAGTTGTTGGCCTCCGCGTATCGTATGACTCTAATTAACTCCTCAGAAGGCGGGGGATAAATAGAATCATAGGGCAGATAGGCAGATACAACAATAGTCTCTACCACTTTACCCTCTATACGAAATCGCACACTAATTGCAACGACGTCTTGGCAACAAAATTGCCTCAACACCGAGCTCTCGATTGTCCTAGGGACAACCATACAGGCCCGTGGCCGCAGTGATCTTGTGTCATACAAGATTGATCCCCATCTAATCATACTTAAACCACAAACTCGTCCTTTGACTGCCCATGGTTCTTGTATTAAGATTATTTGTGGATCTGTATGCAACTTAGCATAACTACTGCATAAAAGAGCAGAAGCCGCTTTGCTGTGTTGCAAGTTTATTTGGGTGAAAGAAATGTCGATCTTCGCTGTCATGTGAGACATTGAAAAACATTTATATTACCCCTAATCCTTATCATTGCCACGGATACGGAAATAAATCCGTCCGAGGTTAAGATAAGGACGCATTCCGTATGTTGAACGAAGGACCTCCAGAGATTGTAGGTCCACTCCTACAACAAGAAGTGAGTCAGGATGACCCTCCCCCCGTTTGTAGGACCAGACCCTCCAATTTCCGGTTTCAAGTCCCTCGTTCTGCATACGTAATCGTGCGAGCACTTCATGGATCTTGGGATTACCAGGAATCCAAGTCGCTGCTCGCACTAGCCTGCGTAGGCTGCCACAATTTACGATTGTAAATGTGCAATCCTCACAGCTTGGTATAGTAGCCACAGTTTTGGTAAGCCATTCGAGGGAAAGTTGGTTGGAACAGTGAATCTTAATCATTCCCTCTTCCACCCTCATTCCCTCAAAATTGGGTTTACATGTTAGTGAACCCATGGCTTTCCAAATGTGGCCACTTATATGATCCGTTTGCCTTTGAGACAATGGATCCCGCTTATTTAAAGCAACTATTGCTACCTTCAATTCCCTATTTACTACATTAGAGTAGCTTTGGGGTCCTGCCGGTTGCAATAGCTGCGTAATTTTGGTTGATGTTGAACCTGCCTGATTTGCACCGGAGGCACCCTGTGAAGGGCAGCCAGTCATGTCAATTCTGACAGGTCCATCATTCAACCGAGGTCGGGATGAAGAAGAAGAGCTCGAGTCCAGATTTGTATCCTTTCTCTTACTATTTCCCTTCCTCCCACTGTAGAGTTCCCAGCCTGTTTAGACTCAGTTTCACCAGTCTTGGTCTGTACACTTTTCAAAGGTGTACTTTCCTTTCGTGATGGCACCTTGTCCTTTTCAGCTGGGTTCCCGTTAGATGCGGCTGGCGTGGTCAGCAGGGAAAAGGAGGAGGAAGTGGAGTCCGATTTTTTAGTCTTTCTCTTCTTCCTCTTCTTTCCCCCTGCTGCAGCTGCTTGACCCAAAGTGGAAGAGTCTTCCATAAGCGAAGATGATTCATCCTGCCTGGTCCGCTTTCCTGTTGCATTCGGGGTATCAATACCTTGTCTTGCAACAGAGGAGCATTCCAATTGGGATAAATCATTATCACCCCTGGGGTGTTCTTCCTCTTTGGCTCGAGAAAAGGCTGAAGATAATCGCCTAGCATCAGCTGAAAGTTGCCTTTCAGAAGATTGCTTTGCTCTCAGCTTCAGCCTTTTCCGCTGCCTTTTAGTCAGCTGATCATTTAAGGTTTTGGTCTCATCTTCTGGTTTACCGA
The DNA here is from genome assembly GCA_963921195.1 of Pegoplata infirma. Lineage (NCBI taxonomy): Eukaryota > Metazoa > Arthropoda > Insecta > Diptera > Anthomyiidae > Pegoplata > Pegoplata infirma. The sequence continues at coordinate 255,350,221 of OY992536.1, read as the reverse complement.
TTTTCTTCTGATTTGACACAGAATCAACCGTTTTCACCTCAGATTCCACCGTATTGTGTGGTGATACAGATGTACCGACGTTACGATTAATTGCCCAGCACACAGGAGACACAGGGGTTACCTGTGCATCGAGTGTACCCGGCATCGCCTTTACTTACAAAACAAAAATAAATGACTTTAAAAATTAAATGTTAATGAAAGTCTTTATATTTTAGTGTGTTATTTTTGAAACAAAGGACAGAAGTAGTCATTAATAAAAACTGCACATCAAATAAATGTTTTTTCTTTTAAAAACGACTAAACGTAAAATTTTTTAAATAAACTACAAACAGTTAATGACATCATTTTTTGAGTGCTGAAAAACAATATTTTTTACGAGTTTTTTTTAATTATTGCTCAACACATGTAACATTTTTATGCCATATTATGTTCATAGACCTGCACTTAGACCAAGGGGATTAGAAAACTCGATTTTTTTTTGGCGTGCTTGTAGAAAATAATTAAAAATAACGTTAAAAATGTATTATTTAACCGTAAATATCATAAACAAATTATTTGTATACATTTATATCAGGGGGAGTGGTGTCCCTCACCGACACCATCGACCCCCCCCCCCCTCAAAAAAAAGACGCCCCTGCAATTATTTTTTTTTTTATTTTTTAACGTGCGCTCTAATGGTTCCCCCTAGGGGGGTAAAATGTATGACCCCCATTTCTTTTTTCCTTCAAACATTTTTTCTGAAACCTACTCCCTAGCTCTACTCCTTAAGGGGGCTCCCATACAAAATGGCATTTTTATGAAATAATTTTCTCCCACCGCTCTAACTGTCCAGGGTTGCCCCTAGACGAGTGAAATGTATGACCGACCTCCAATGTTTTTTCAACACGAACATTTTCTCAGAACACACCTGCCCTCAGTCTAGAGATGGGCACATGAGCAGATTAGAGCGTGATTCACGCGTGAGTGTGACTGAATTCAATTTTACTCACGAGATTGTGAGTGAGTGAGTAAGATTTTGGCGTGAGTGAGTGTGCGTGAGTCGATTTTTTTGCGTGAGTTTGCGTGATTTATTTTCTCTTTATATTTCCTTTCGTACTAAAAACAGCAACAAAATAATTGTAAAATTTGCTAAACTTAAGATTTCGTCTCGAAAAAAGCAAAAAAAAATTAAAATTTCGCGGAACTTTAAATTTTGCTGAAAATTTTTAAAGATTTTTGAAATTTTTGTTTTTGAAATTTTTTTTTTGTATAAATAAGAGTTTCGTGAGTGTGAGTCAACGTGAGTGTGAGTTGTATTAAATGTACTCACGTGATTGTGAGTACATGCTCGTGACTGAGTGTGCATGATTCGAAAATTCCTGTCGTGAGCGTGAGTAAAAAATCACTCACGCGCCCATCTCTACTTCAGTCCTACCCCCCTTACTCCAATTCTTAAGGGGGCGCCTATACAAAATTACATTTTTTTCATAATATTGGGCGAAATTTTTACAAGTAAATTTTCAATATGCAATAAAATTGTTGTTTTTTAAAATATTGTAATGAAATTTTAAATTTGTATAGGTCTTAGGGCCGATAACACAAACGAACTAAACGGAAGATAAATTGGGTTTAGTGCTAACCGGAGGTTATAGATGTCAAATTTGTATGGGACTAACCGGAGGTTACGTTAACTTTGATGTAACTGGATATTGTGTTAACCGCACTTACTATAGTAAATGTAAACACAAAACAAAATATAAAGATTTGATGAAAGGCCCAAATTCCCAATATGTTTGTTAACAATTTCTCAAAACCCTGATTTTTTGCATTTCTTGCTGGCACGCCTATATTAAAGGCCGGGATTATTAGTTATTCATGTTGTAAGCTACTTACATATTAAAAAAACTATATTTGCTTTGGTAGGCCCAACAGACGCCTGCACCTTTTTCCCAGGGCGATAAAGTTGAAATTTGTGTTAAAAATGGGTCAATTTCGATGAGGCTGGGGAGCTCAAAATAAGAAATTTGGACATACTATTTTTTTTTAAATCATCTACGTGATATTGCCGTTCAGATCAATCGAAAAAATTGACATGTTCTGAACGAAACTTTTAAGCTGGAAGCAAAAGAGTGTTGGTACATTTTTGGCAAAAAATCCCGATTTTTTTATGTTTAAAATAGTGTAACTTTTTAAAAAAAAAATAATATTTTATTCGTTATGGTTTTAAAATATCACAAATTACACTGTGTGACGGTGAAAAAGTAACCTGGGTTTTGACCATCAATTTTACATAATTCGGGCATGCTGATTCCAATGGTCCAAGCCATTTTGAAATCTAAGGTACAGTTTTTTCGCAAAACGTCTTTAAAGTTTTTCACGTCCCCGTGAAGTTTTTTGAATAAAAAATATTTTGTGTGCGAAAAAGTCAGTCGTTTATAGTTGAAATTAAAGGATTATATCTGTAACTACATTTTAACTACAAATTCCGCTACTAAAAGTTTAAAACTTTAACAGTGTTTCGCGTTTTATCCCATTTTTTAGCATTTTCGCGATTTTAAATGCCTAAATAAATTCCGATCTAAACAACCGTTTCAGCTTAGTATATTTTCACCAAAGGAAATATATTCCCATTAAAATATTTTTCATTTATCAATCGCATAGCACTAAAATTGCGCGATTTGTCAAAATTTCTCTATGACAGCATCGCTTTCCAACAGGACCACAAGGTCCAGATTTTGATATATTGTGTAAAAACCTCAAAAAAGTAGTTGTGCCAAATTTCAAACAAAAATGTTTTCATCTTAAAAAGTTTTAATAAAAAAACATTTATTTCGCCCTACTAAATTATATTAAACAAGTGTTTTATTTAAATTAGTAGTATTTAGTACAATGTTTTCCTTTTGTTTTTGTAATTAAAATTTAATAATTTAATTTAGTAAGGTGAAACAAAAGTTTTTCTACAATAACTTTTGAAGTTGAAAACATTTTTGTTTGAAATTTGACACAATTACTTTTTTGAGGATTTAACATAATATGTCAAAAGCTGGACCTTGTGGTCATCTTGGAAAGTGATGCAGTCATAGAGAGATTTTGACTAATCGCTCATTTTTGGAGTGATGCGCTTGATAGTTGAAACGTATTTTCATAGAAATATATCCCATTTGGTGCATTTAAACTAATCTGAAGCGGTTGTTTAGGTCGGTATTTACTTAAGCATTTAAAATCGCGAAAATGCTAAAAAATTGGAAAAACGGGATAAAACGCGAAATATCACTTGAATTTCAAACATTTGATAGCGGATATGGTACTTAAAATTTAGCTACAGTAACAGTCCTTCCATTTCAATTGCAAAAGAGGGACTTTTTTGCATACAAAAACTTTTTTATTTCAAAAAGTTCACGGGGACGTGAAAATCTTTGAAGACATTTCGCGAAAAAACTGTACCTTAGATTTAAAAATGGTTTGCACCATTGGATTCAGCATGTCCGAAATATATAAAATTGATGGTCAAATGTCAGGTTACTTTTAACATCCAAGATTTTGTCACGCTGTGTTATCGGTCAAGACCGACCATATAATACCCTACACCAGTGTTTCCCGGTAAATGGGTCGAAAGTTCAAAAAGTTGATCTAACCGTTAATAAGTGCAAAAAACACTCACAAACCAAATTTGAGTGAAAAAGGCTTCTATTTGTTGCCAATAAACCGCTTTAATTTTAATATGGGGCCATTTTTATATGGGGCCTAAGTCCAAAAATGGTCCAATTATAATCTGATTTGTTTAGGTTATTATCTTACGCGTTAAACACACACAAACCAAATTTAAATAAAATACTTTATATTTTCATAAAATTTCAGAGATTTATGTGAATATCGGGAAAGTGGTTTGTATAGGGGCTACAAGAAGAACTGGTCAGATTACTATAAAATTTTAAATGGTGATTTGTGAAGCACGTTTACTTGCCAAATTTTGAAAATATATCTCTTTTAATACGGTTAATAGAGTCATTTCAGCCAAATTAAAAGGGGACGTTTGTATGGGGGCTAGGTCAAAACATGGACCTGATTACACCGTCCGACAAAAATGAAAAAGTCGTTAAACACGAACTGGATAATATACGGTTGAAACTAGAGACTAAATGTAGTAAAACTGCATTTACAGTTTTTCATTTCGTGATCCTGTTTCCTTTTAAAAGGAGTTCAAAGTTTTGGAGGATTAAATTTTATATTTTTTTTTTAATATTTACATATATTTGTCCTAGGATGCCACTTGTGATAGCAAATAAAAGAGGAGGATCTCCCCTAATTTTCATATTTTATTATTTTTACATATGTATCAGGAAAATGGAAGTAAGTTACAACCTTTCAAAACTTTATCCTTCAAAATCATTCAAAATTTTTAAAAAAATATTTTGATAAAGTTTTCAAAGGACTTTATTCACATCCTTTTATCCTTATAAAATTAAAATTAGGGGAGCTACACCTCTTTAATTTCCCACTTCCAGTGGCATCCTAGGACAAGTACAAATATTTCAGAAATATTTTACAAAATGTATACTTTAAAATTTTAAAGTCGTTTTAAAAGGAAACAGGATCACGAAATGCAAAACTGTAAATGCAGTTTTACTCCATTTGATCTATACTTTCAGACGTATATCATCCGGTTCATGTTTAAATTGGCTGTCGGACGGTGTTATAGGCTTAATAGAACTCGTGGGAAAAATTAAATTAAACTATAAAAAGTGTAGTATGTACTCAAGTATTTTAAAATAATAATTATTGTTTTTTCATATTTTTTTTTATTTAATTATTACTTAAAGTCATGTACAGAATATAAATTTAATTAATATATTACACAAATAAGCGTTGTTGTATTTTGTTTTTTTTTTATTATTATTAAAATTTATATTTTGCCTACTGACCCCACTAAAAGTTATGAATCTTTACAGAAATTCTTATAAATCCAAGATGACTTAACAGTTAACTATAAAACAAATGTAATAGCCTGGGATATTTTTTCATTAATTTGTATTTATTTTATAATGTAATTAAAACGAAATATATTTTTTTTTTTTTAATTTTTAACACTCTACATTGTAAAGTAAGAGGGAAATGTTTTGGAATAGAATAATGATTATATAGAAGCAAAAAACAAAATAAAGCTAAATGTAGAAAAAATGGAAAAAAACAACTAAAATAAACGAAAAATTTAATAAAACAAATAAAAAAGAAAAACAAGTTGGTTTTTTTGTATACATAATCTTCAACACCTCATTCCTGATTAATATTTTTTAAAACATAATTTACTACTAATGCAAATATAGCAAAACATATTAAAATAATTAAATTTGATTGCCAATTCAAATAGGAATTTGATAAACTTTTTGCTGTGTTGGGATCGGCTGCAATGCCACCGCCGGCATTTACATCATTACCAATTGCCGCCACACCATTTGCTGCTATACTGCCAATGCCAGTGCCGCCACCACCGCCACCAGCAATGCCACCATTAGCAATGGTTTTTACACCATTTGTACCATTGACAATTGTACCATTAGTAGCTGCATTTAATGCTTTCAGCTTTTGTTCTTTTTCCGTTTGTAATCTTTTGTTGATTTCTTCGCAAATCTCAGGAAATAATTCAACAAAATGTGGATTTTTTAAATTAAATGCAAGCGATTTTTTGGCGAGTTGTTGTTTTTCATAATTTGAAGTTTCAATTGAACCTAAAGTAGCTGTACTTTCCAACTAGAATAAATAATTAAAAGAAATACATATAAATAAATTTGTTGAACAATTTTTGCAATAAATCTAGAAATACTTTACCATAAAGCTTAATAGACCTGTAAGAATTGTGCCAACACACCATGTTGGATTCCAAGTATCTGGATGGAAGTCTAAAAATAAGAAAAATATTGGTTTTTATTTATTTATTTATTATTAAATTATTATAGTATTTCATAATTAAAAATAGTAAGAATTTTTCTATGATAAAAAATGTCTCAGAATCTGAGACTTTTTCTATGGGAGAAATGTCTCAGAATCTAAGAATTTTTGGTAAGAAAAAATCTCAGACTCTGAAAACACAGGTTGACAAAAGTTGAGCTTTTTCAATTTGCCTGACCTTTGGCAACTGATTTATATGGAGTTTAGTGTGCTGATTCCGAATCTGTTATCCATTTTTTTTTCATCAGCTCGCGTTCGCTAGTAAATCGCTGTTAAAGAGTCGAAAAAGTGCGTTTTTTACCAAATTTAAGAGCCTCTGTTTTAAACACGAACTTTACTATATTGGATGTGAGGATTCCAAAACTGGTATTAGCTATTTTCTGACAGCTTAAATTTTGGATTTATTAAAAAGGGCATAAATATTAGATAAAATTAAAGAGGGCATAAATTTTAAAACTTTATTTTAGCAATATCTCAAAAACTAAAGACGACTCAACAAAAGTAAGAGCATTTTTGGAATCAGCATATCCAACATACCAAAAATGGTCATGCACTTTTTGGATGTTATACTAGTGTTGGTAAATATGGAATCACAAACATGCCAAAAGTAAAAGAAAACAGAGCTGACCCAAAAAAACGGTAGCCAGATTTGAAATCAGCGTACCCCAACTACCCAAAATTTGGTATCAGAACCAGGGCAAAAAAAGTGTTGCCCTGTGTAATTTTTCAATAGGAAAAATGGCTCAGAATATGAAAATGAAAAATTCAGTACTAAAAATATTCAGAATCTGATAACTTTTCAACCATTTTATACAAAAACTCTCAAATACATTTGTGAGACATTTTTTTTTTTTTTAAACCTTAAAATCTTCAGAGTATGAGTATTTTTTACAATTAAAGGGCAAGAACTTGATAAGCAACATTTTATTTTTTCGTGTTTTTCGCTATCTGCTGATGTTCCATTGACAGATTTTTGGCAGAAGTCTTGATTTAACCCTTCGTACAAGTATAATGAGAATAAAAGTTCTCCAAAAGTTATATTTTCTAAATTATTTTAAAAGTTTTAAGGCAAAAACCACCATAAAATGAAATGTTGCTTATCGAGTTTTCACAATAAGCCCTTCAATTATACTATCAAAGTTTAAATAGTTGTCCATTTTGTTTACCTGATATACTTAAACACAATCGTGTATTTGTTTTAAAACGTCCATTTGGTGTCAACATATAAATCGAAGGCGGTTTAAAAGGAAACTCTCTGGGAAACAACAGAGTACCATGATAATAACCCCCATAGTAAGGAGAATCTTCCGGACCTTTTACAACATAATGCCATTCTAAAATGTTGTTGGGCAACGGTTCAGCAGTTATATAAGGCAAAGGATCACGTTTTAAACGCATATAGTCCTGTTTCATGCGTGAAACAGCTGTTGGTTGTTTACGACCCGATGAAGATGTAGGCATTTTTTTGACTTCCATGTCTGTGCGGTAACCAGTGCAAAAATATACAACGACAACAACAAAATTGAGCTATGAAAGAGAATTACAGGTAAATAAGATAAGGCGTATTATGGTATTTGTTCATATTTACAATAAATGTTAAAGTAGAGAAAAACAACAAATAATTAAAAGCAAGTAAAAATTTTATATTCTGTGCCGAAACTAATATGCCCTACATAATTTTTGTCAGTTATAAAAAATTTGGCTAGTGGATAGGTGGAAAATAAGCGTTTTAAAATTAAAAAAAAAAAATATTATTAACATTATTTGTCATGCCCACAAAAAAGTGCGGGTCGAAAACAACTTCTTTTTTTAGTACCTTACCCTTGGTCTACAGTTTGAAAATTTCCCAGCAACAAAATGTGTCATGTTTGATCTTTAATGCAACATATTTTTTTTTTAAACAGAAGAATTTTTCTAGACCTAGCCTATTTACTAACTCACTTTGCCCAAAAAGGATTATAAGGACTTATTTTTTCAAAAGAAAGAAGGACATAACTAGACCAACTTTTTTGCATGTGTCACATACGGACTAACAAAGTGGGTATACACGCTTAATTTGTTAAAAGAGTATACAAAAATTAAATACACGTGTCTTTTAATGGAATACAAAACATGAATAATATATACAAATAAATACACCTTCCATTTTTAGACATTTCACTCTGGGATAGCGGGTGCGTTGTTGTGTGTAAGAAGGCTGGATTACTCAATGCTCCGTTATAAAATAACTCTCCGTTAAATCGGCAGTTAGCAGCTAACTTTTCATTAAGTAATCCACCCTAAATGTATCAAAATTTTCTTGTTAAAAAATACATTTAGAATAAAAAATTTGCAAAAAAAAATCCCAAGCACAAAAACCAATCCAGTGACTTGTCACAAGTGATGTATCAAGGCTTGAGACATTTCCTCACAACAGTGACAAATGGTTTTTGTATGAAAGGTGAGGTCTGTGATAGGTTACAGTGTTAAACGGGATAAGTTTCGGGATGTTTTCTAACAATATTTTTTATTTGATCATTTTGTTTTAAACATTTTTGTTGTATACAAAAAAAGTTCTAGAATCTGAACATTTTTTTTTAAATATCAGTATTATTTCAGAATTTTCTAAAGGAAAACAGTCAGAATTTGGAAATTTTCATAATGTCTCAGATTCTCAGGTTATTTCTAAAGAAAAATGTTTAAGAATCTGAGACATTTTCTATAAGAAAACTGTTTATTCTGAGAATTTTTATGCAGAAAATATGATTTGAGAATTTATTTATTTATTATTTGTTGACGTAATGTGCACAAGACCAGATCCTGACTTATTGTGATATCTCAAAGGGTGTTTAGGGGGCTGGGGGTAAGGTGTTGCGCTTATTTTCACATTAGTTCAAGTTCTTCTGTTTTCTGTCTAGCATGACGATTTAAGTCCACACATGTGCATTATCAAATTTACTCAGCCTTATATATTTTAACCCAGGTTGGCAATCGATACCCACCCAGAATAACGGTATTTGGTTGTTGTACGGCAACCAATAAAGATATGGACATTTTTAAAAGCAATTATGAAAGTAGATGAAATTTCTAGTATTTTTGATGTGTTACTTCGTGTTTGTACCGGTTCATTTTCGTTATATAGGCCAATACCTTTAAAATACCGTTTCAAACGGTATTATAAAAGTATTGGCCTATATTTCGAATAGCAACCGGTACAAACACGAAGTCACACATCAAAAATACTAGAAATTTAATCAACTTTCATAATTGCTTTTAAAAATGTTCATATCTTTATTAGTTTTGGTACAATAGCCAAATACCGTTATTCTGGGTGGGTATCGATTGCCAACCTTGGTTTTAACATTTTCTTCTAAGTTCCTCCATATTCTAAAAGAAATGAGTGCCAAAACAATTAAATCGAGTGCAAGTTAGTGCAGGGCATTGACAAAGATAATGAAATCAAACGTCCACTGTCTCTTCGTCCCCGCTCTATCTGCACAAGTCATCTCTAATTAATATCAACATTTTTAAAAAACCTTTCAAGCCAGTATGTCCTGTAATGAAACCTACATGTTTTCTTAGATTTACTTTTTCCATAAGAAGCGTTTTTAAACATGTTTTATGCCGTGCCGTTTATAAACATTTTTTTCCGACTTTGAATCTTCTTGCCGTTCAAAATTCTTACTGATCTCCATATAAAAGGCATCCAGGCCCGGATGCACGTCGGTCTTAATTGTGTTTGATGGTAGAATGCGCCCATACGAGCTAGTTCGACCTCTTTTTCATTTCCTGAAATATTTTGATGACCCGGAACCCAGCACAGTCTTAAAGAGTGATGTTCGATGAGAGACTGAAGCTCTTGGCGACAACGGCTGACTACCTTAGATCGTAGCGGCTTGACTACACAGTGCAACAACCAAAACCGGAATGGGATGAAACCAAAAAATAAATGAAAGGTAATATATTCTATAACAAAACCCACAAGGCTTTTTTTTAGTTCAGAGCTAGATTTTTTTAACACGCATTTGAACACGTATGATTAATATTGTAATTGCCTTTTAATAACAATCATACGCAACGGTGCACAGTTATTTATTTTTAATAATTTGGCTGTTTAGTAAGTAGGTACTGGACCGTTTGCAGCGAAATTCATATCGGTTATAGCTGACGTAATTTCGAGCTTAAGACGCTGACCATACATGTCCAATAAGGGCCCCACCAGGAGCCCCTAAAGTAGGACATGTATGGGGCACAAAGTCTTTAAATCCTTTGAATTCACCAACTTTAAATGCGTGTAAAAAAAATCTACCGCTGAACTAAAAAAAGCCTTGAGGATTTTGTTATGTAAAATTTCAACTTTCATTTGCTTTTGGTGTTATCCCATTCCGATTCGGAAAGTTCAATTTTGTATCACTGTGCTATCAATGTAAATAATAATCTCACTAGAGTAGATCGGTCACATTGAAATTAGTGGAGCTGCCTCCGACACTGCATAAATTTGTCTGAAAAAAATTACAGCCGCCCGCCCTGAGTCCGTAAACTATATTCAATTCCCAGTTCCTTCCAGTAGACTCCTCTACATATTAACTGTTGCTTTTTATCCGTCAGTAAAGACCTTAATGTTCCCCACAGGTGAATTTTTCCAAAATTCCCTAGATGGTATTTCAATTTTAACGCTTTCATCCCATACAGTATGAGGAGTCATAAAGTCAGTCACGCAATCCTCAAATCTATGGCAGCTACTCTATTCATTTTGTTCCGATACGCAGCGTGCGTGCCCGTTTCTACAAAACGCCCCCAAACTGCATCGGAAGCGAAATTACTAACATTGCTTAATTTATATATTTGAAAATATATTACTTCAGACTTCAAAAGCGGAAAGCTGACGCATTTAAGTTTGTCAAAGAGTTTAGAAATACGTCTAGCAATAAGTCTATATATATATTTAGGATCATTTCTTAGAATCCAGTTTATTAATAATGAGATCTCCAAAATATAAACCAAAACTTTCACAACAGGAGCAAAACAGCTGTTCCCCTAACAGAAAGAAATGGAACGCACTAGCGAAACAACAATAGTCATCAAATTAAACAATAAAATATTAAATTATATATTTTCCACCTCGCCCCTGACCTTTGCGATATATTTTTTTACAGGTTCTTTGTTGTAGTCTCTTCTTCAACTATAAACAATTTAGAAATATACTCACTCAAATATCACCACCACAGCCCTCTCGACTATTTACCTTTTGTTCCAAAACACACAACGAAGATGAAAATAAAATTTACAATTTGTTTTTTAACAATTGTAATTTATGACGTTTCATACAGTCACTCACTTCCTTATTTCCGTCATTACCCGTTGCCGTTGTTGGCTTTTATGTGTGACCACTTTTTTTTAACCCGTATTTTGTTCACGCGTAATCAGAAGTAGCAGCAAAGAAAAACAAAAATAATTTTGTAAATACGTAGATTTTTATGATGTATTTGCTTTGGTTTATTTTACAGAATTTATTTTCGTTTACTTTTCCTCAGGTTATGTTTTTCTGGAATTTGTTAAATTAATTTTCTGGTTTTTTACATTTAGTTGTTTTTTTTTTTTTATAAAATTTCACTTGACTTGAAAAATTTATGCATTTTTTTCACAACTTTTAGTGATGTCACGTTAATTTTTATTGTTATCGATTACGTGTTGTTTATCGATATGTAATTATGACAGTTAAACACAAGTCGTTGTTACACCGGTAGTGTAAAAAGAATCAGGGCAAGGATAAAAGCTTTTACCGTGTAATGAAGTTTTTCATTACATCATATTTACTCGTAAATATGAATTAATTATTTTATAAATGAAGTTATTATTTTGATATTATTATTACCATATTATTTTATTAGTTGTGTAATTCATATACTAAGAGCATGAATTCATTGAATATGTTAATATGTTAAGAGAAAGAATATTTTTTTTTAACATTGCTATGTTTTGTATATAAGAGTATAAGAGAACCAACTAAACAGGCGATACTCACTCACTCATTGTTTTGTACAATGTATGTGTGAGTAAAACTTGAATATCTTCTTATTCTCTCACTACGTAAATATTGTACTAGAGTGGTTAGTGTGGTCATCACTACTACTTTAGTTTGGCTTGGACTGTTCAAGTGTGTGGATGACACCGCATGTCTTAATGGCAGCCAAGCCAAACTCAATGTAGTAGTGCAGAGGAAAACTACTGGCTCTAGATGACCATAGTTTCCAGGCGAGTATATGTAGTAGTAGCCAGGGAGTCTACTGGTATAATTGCCATAGATCCCAGGTCGTTAGTAGTAGTACCCAGGGAATATACTGGTCTTAACGGCCATATATCTCATTGGTATTGGTAACTAAACACACTAACCACCATAAAATAAACATTCAAAGAACATTGCTTGCCATGGTTTGGGCATTCGGTCTTGGACCACAAAAAGTTAAAGTCACGCGTACGGGTACTCTGCGTTTCTCCGTGTTCTTGCATTTTTTTTAGTAAATCGTCCTGACAACTAGTTGGTTCTCTAATAATAAATATAAGTATTATTAGAGTATAAAATTGTATAATAAAATAAGTAAAATTTGAATCATTTTGCGTTTTCTTTATTATCCTGGATCTGGCTGAGGACTACCCCGACAAAGATTATTATAAATGGCGCCCGAGCAGGGACTCTAAGAAATTTAAAATAAATAAATTTAAAATAAATTAAAAATAAATAAATTTAAAATAAATTTAAATAAAATTTAAAATTTATAAATCAAAAAAAAAAAAATTTATTTAATAAATTTACAATTAATAAATTTAAAATTATAAATTTAAATCAATAAATTTTACATAAATAAAATTTAATAAAAATAATTCCACGAATAAATTTCTGTAGAGGAAAAAAAAAATAAAAACAACAACCATGAGCCGTACTTTTATAAACCAGATGAAGAAGGATGCTTTAACTGCTTGCCTAAAAGAGCTTGGTTTAAATGACGACGGAAGTGTAGAAGACATGAGAGGACGATTAAGAAACTATCTAGACCAAGGCGAACTTCCACCTGACCATGAGATGTACATTCAAAATTTGAGGTTAAGTTACGATCCCGCACGTGGATCAAAAGAATTAAAACTTACAATACCTCAAGTTTCACGTGCTTCTTCCCCAGTATTTTTTTTAAAAGAGCCTGAACAAGTCCCCGAAAATCTGTCCGCCGTCTGTGATAAAGTACGTAAATGGGGTGTAAAATATGATGGCGGCAAAGATCCTTTGTGTTTCTTAGAAAGGATTGAGGAATTGGCCACATGTTACACTCTATCAAGAGGCACGCTTTTGAGTTTCATGCCCGAACTATTAAAGGGTGATGCGCTATCTTGGTACCGCAACAATTACAAGGACTGGAAATCCTACGATGATTTTTCCGCTGATTTTAAACTTAATTTCTTGCCCGTACGTTTTTTTGAAACTTTAGAGGACGATATCCGTAACCGCCTGCAACGTGCAAATGAAAGCTTTGTTAATTACGTAACCTCAATTCAAACTTTGATGCGTTGGTCTAATTTATCTACTGGTGAACAATTAGAAAGAATTTACCGCAACTGCCGACCAGAGTTTAAGAAATATATTAAGAGACACGAATTTAAGAAACTTCGAGAGCTTATAATTCTAGCCCAAGATTTTGAAAGTATCGAAGCACAAGAGACTAGTCAGAATAAAGCAATGCGGCGCGTACAAACTGCGGTCGCAGCTGTTCATAAAACAAATACCTGTCATCGCTGTGGTGAAGCCGGCCATCTCCGTGCGACCTGTTCCAAACCGCAGGTCATATTTTGTTGGGATTGTGGTAAGAAGAATGTGAAGACGATTGATTGTTGCAGACGTGGTGCGGGAAACGCTCAAAGAGGTCCTTCGGCAGGGGAAGGAGGAGCGGATCTCTGAATGTACAAACCTTTCCTATCACAATAACGCTAGATGAAGACTTTCGCTTAAGAACACTGATTACGATTAAAAATAAAACTTATTCAGCTATCATGGACACTGGTGCAACCCATTCGTGTATTTCCATAGCTGTTATTCAAGAACTACATATTCCTATCGTTGCTGCCGATGTTAGTACTCTCCACTTAGCTGACCAATCCAGAATTATGGTTGAAGGTTCTGCAAGTTTCTGGTTTAGTTTAAATGGTGTTGTATATCGCCACAACTTTTTGGTCCTAAAAGCGAGTTTAGATCCCATTATAGTTGGGATGAATTTTATACAACAAACTGGTTGCGAGCTCCGCATAATCCCAAGGAGAAATTCTTATAAAAACACAGGTTCGTTAACTAATTCTCATAATGCTCACATTAGCTCTTTACAGGTTCCATCAAATTATCTTTCTAATACTGATGATCTGGTGGAGCAACAAATACAAGATTTCCTTGAAGAGGAGCTTCCGCGCTTTGAATCCATTTCCGGTTATTCAAATGTAACTGAACATGTTATTACTATGAAACATTCTCGTCCACTGCGTCAACGCTATTATCCACGAAACCCAGCTATGCAGAAGGTAATTGATGATCAGATTGATGAGCTATTAGAAGATGAGAGAATCGAACCATCGAAGAGCCCATATAGTAGCCCCATTGTCCTCGCGCGAAAAAAAAATGATGAATGGCGGCTTTGCGTGGATTACCGACAAATTAACGAAAATTCGATCCGAGATGCTTACCCAATTCCACAAATAAATTCAATTCTCGAAAAATTGAGAAACAGCAAATTTTTTAGTACAATTGATCTCCGTCATGGGTATTGGCAGATACCGATGTCTCCTGAAAGCAGGACTTTCACGGCTTTTACGGTTCCGGGGCGTGGCCTGTTTCAGTGGCGTGTAATGCCTTTCGGGCTACATTCTGCACCCGCTACTTTCCAACGGGCTCTAGATGTAGTCATTGGTCCAGAACTAGATGCCTTCGCGTTTGCATATCTTGATGATATCGTAGTTCTGGGTAGTACACTGGAGGAACACTTGAAAAATTTAAAAATAGTATTTGATCGTTTGATAGCAGCAAAACTACGAATCAACAAAGACAAATGTACATTTGCTAAAAGACAGATAAGATATCTGGGACACGTTATAAGTGAAAACGGCGTGCATACTGACCCCGAAAAGGTAAGTGCAGTCGTAGCATTACCTGAACCAACAACTCTGAAAGAATTGAGATCGTTTGTGAACACAGCCGCCTGGTATCGACGTTTTCTGCCAAACTTTTCAACGCTTACTGGTCCACTCAACAAACTACTTAAAAAAAATCAAAAATGGGAATGGGGAACCGAGCAGAAGATGGCCTTTGAAGAGATCAAACAGAAACTAATCGAGGCTCCAGCCCTAACATGCCCCGATTTTAGCCGTACTTTTATATTGCAGACAGACGCTAGCGACGTTGGGTTAGGTGTTGTGTTGACCCAGGAATTTGAAGACGGTGAAAAGGTTATTGCGTATGCCAGCCGTACTCTTTCTCCTCCGGAACGAAACTACACAGTAACCGAGAAAGAATGCTTGGCCATAATTTGGGGCATTCGAAAAATGCGGCATTATATCGAAGGCTATCATTTCATCATTGTTACCGACCATCAGTCGCTGAAATGGTTAAATTCCATTCAGTCTCCCTCTGGGAGAATTGCACGCTGGGCCCTGGAGATGATGCAGTTTGATTACGAAATCCGGTATCGAAAAGGTAAATTAAATGTAATAGCAGATTCTCTTTCAAGGTCCCCACTAAACTCCGAAGAAGCAACAACAGCTGTGCTACAAACACTCAAGAAGTTCGATGAAAATAGCGACTCCTGGTACATGGCAAAATTCAAGGCGGTACGTGAAGATCCCGAAAAGCTGCCTGATTATCAAATAGATGATGCTGGAAACTTACGAAGGCATATATATGATTCATCAGCATACAACGAGGCTGATCCGGTTCCCTGGAAATTAGTTGTACCCAAATCAGAAAGAAATCGAGTACTTTACGAGTGTCATGATGACGTATCAGCTGGTCACCTGGGTATAAATAAAACTACTGCAAGAATAACGAAGCTCTATTACTGGCCTGGTATTTTTCGAGACATTGCCAAATATGTCCGAAAATGTGAAATATGTCAGCGTTTCAAGCCTCTTCAACAGGCACCTGCTGGAAAGATGCATACATCGCATGCGTCTCAACCCTGGCAAACAGTCTGCGCTGATTTTGTGGGTCCGCTACCACGCTCTGTTCATGGCAATACAACTTTAATAGTTTTCCATGATAAATTTAGTAAATGGTCCGAATTCGTGGCAGTTAGGCAGGCCACAACTAAAACATTCTTAAAAGCTTTTCGCGAAAGAATTTTGTCTCGTTTTGGTGTTCCCCACATTCTACTAACAGATAACGGTGCTCAATTCACGAGTCGAGACTGTCACAAATATTTTAAATCAATCGGTGTTAAACAAAATTACACAGCGCCTTATTCTCCACATGAGAACCCTACCGAGAGGGCAAACCGAACGATAAAAACGATGATAGCCCAATATACTAATAAGAATCAAAAGAAATGGGACGAGCATCTACCCGAATTGATGCTAGCAGTAAATTCTAGTAAGCAAAGTTCTACCAAATACAGTCCGGCTTATTTAACACAAGGTAGAGAATTACGACTTCCGAATACATTGTTCATCGAAAAGACACAAGCGGAAATTACCGACCCTCTTCACCACCCTGATGAAAAATCGAAGCATTTAGAAGAAATATTTCAAATTGTACGCTCTAATCTTCAAACAGCAACAAGTAATCAAGCCACGCATTACAATTTGAGACATCGTGAATGGGCTCCTCGTAAAGGTGATCTGGTGTTGGTGAGAAAACGAGTTTTATCAAAAGCTATTGATCATTTCGCTGCGAAGTTGGCACCTCGCTTTGATGGGCCATATCAAGTGGCTGAATTCATTTCTCCGGTAATTGTTCGTCTGGTTGATATTGATAACCACAAAAAGAGTCGAGGCAACGCACACCTTAAGGACCTTAAGGCGTACCACGAGTAAGTTAATCTTGTTCACCCTAACAATTTCCATTTTTACTCTCTAGACGTTACCAATGGCCGATTCAAAATTTGAACAAAGTTGTTTGCGATTCAAGCAGTCAATGGACAGAGAAAATAGCAAACGAAGAAAAATAATCGTATTAGAGGCAACACCAAATATGGAAAAAGTTAAAGTTACATCCGTTGAAACAAATCTACCAAAAATAAATATTAATGATTTGTTTTCGACGCCGATTCCAAAATCAAACATTCTCGCCAAACTTGTTGACGGTTTGGGTATTGATAAAGATGAGGAAGTAGACATACAAAATACTGTAATTGGCGAGGTCCTACCGACAATCAAGCCGATAAATCCTTGTAAGCGCGCTAGATTCATGAGCGGTACATCTTATGGTCCCGTAGAGGTATACATTAGACGTTCTTTGGATGTGTGGGTTATCTATGACAAGAAAAAGTTTATTTTTCCAAAGCCTAGAAGTGATGTAGAGACAGAGTCTTCAGTTCCATAAACACATTCCAAACCAGGAGGGAGATGTAATGAAGTTTTTCATTACATCATATTTACTCGTAAATATGAATTAATTATTTTATAAATGAAGTTATTATTTTGATATTATTATTACCATATTATTTTATTAGTTGTGTAATTCATATACTAAGAGCATGAATTCATTGAATATGTTAATATGTTAAGAGAAAGAATATTTTTTTTTAACATTGCTATGTTTTGTATATAAGAGTATAAGAGAACCAACCAGACCTTTGAAGATTTAATTCCCTAATTCAATTTATTAAATCTGATTTAAGATAATTGAATTAATTCCCTGTTTCTATAAATCGAAAAGAATTAATTCATTATTTAAATCACTTAATTTCATTGCAAAGAATTAATTCGTTGATTTGAATCAATTGAATTAATACATTTTGATTTGAATCAACTGATTCAAATCACTTGATTTGAATCAACTGATTCAAATCACTTTTGATTCAAATCAACTGATTCAAATCACTTTTGATTCAAATCAACTGATTCAAATCACTTTTGGTTTGAATCAACTTGATTTAAACTTTTTTCACTTAAATCAAACACTTAAAATGCACATTATAAAAATCTTATCAGGTCTGATTGCGTTAAATTCATTGGAATATCGCCAATTTTAAACACACCACGCCATCAATAAACAACACTCCAAATTGTACAGTATTATTAAATGTGTACCTTTAGTCTAGAGATGGGCGCTGGTCACGTGATTTGCGTGATTCACGTGAATCACGCGTGAGTGTGAGTGATTTCCATTTCAATCACGTGATTGTGAGTGAGCGTGATTTGAAAAAAACCTGAGCGAGTGATAAGTGAGTTAGTCATTTATTTTTTGCGTGAGTCTGCGTGATTAGATTTTTTGATTTGCACAATTTTTGATTTGCCCAATTTTTTTAAAATTTTTCTAAAAATTTTTTTTTTTCGAGTTTTTTTTTTTTTTTTTGGTAAGAAAATTTTATTGCGTGAGTAGATTTTGCGTGACTCACGCGTGAGCGTGATTGAATCTGGCGTGAGTCACGCGTGAGTGTGAGTAAGTTTTTTATTACTCACGTGAATAGTGAGTGAGCGTGAGTAAAAAAATATTGCGTGAGGGATTAGTGAGTGATCCGATTATTTTTTGCGTTAGTGAGTGTGAGTCAAAATCCACTCACGCGCCTATCTTTACTTTAGTCAATAACGAATTTGGCTCTTCAGCATAAAAATAACTTTTAACACAAAAACAATGAATGATTTACATTTTTATTATACACATACATTTCCATTATATCGAAAAGTCGTGCATTATCCCACCCTTAATGTATATGTGTAAATTAATAAATGTTATATTAAAGCAATGTCTTGCATTTTTGTGATTCCTTTGCATGCATAGGCTAAAAAATGCTGCCAATAAAATGTACACTATAAAATTCTGTTGCTTTGACTTTTTGCTTGCTACTACCGCACAAGAATATATGTTATAGTATGTGTGTGCGTGTGTAAAGTAAATACTTTGATTTAAGAAAAAAATGTTTAAATCAACTGAATCAAAACATTTTTGATTTGAATCAATTGATTTGAATCAAATTGATTTGAATCAATTGATTTGAATCAAATTGATTTGAATCAATTGATTTGAATCAATTGATTTGAATCAAGTGAATTAATTCTTTGTTGATTTGAATCAAGTTGATTTGAATCATTATTTAAACAAGGAATTAAACAAAAAATTAGTTAATTCATTCAACAAAAAGTTGAAATTAATTCTTTTGAATCAAATCATCAAGAATTAATTCCTTGATTTATTAATATGAATTAATCTTTTTGCGAATCAAATCAAAAAGTGAATTAATTCTTCAAAGGTCTGGAACCAACTAAACAGGCGATACTCACTCACTCATTGTTTTGTACAATGTATGTGTGAGTAAAACTTGAATATCTTCTTATTCTCTCACTACGTAAATATTGTACTAGAGTGGTTAGTGTGGTCATCACTACTACTTTAGTTTGGCTTGGACTGTTCAAGTGTGTGGATGACACCGCATGTCTTAATGGCAGCCAAGCCAAACTCAATGTAGTAGTGCAGAGGAAAACTACTGGCTCTAGATGACCATAGTTTCCAGGCGAGTATATGTAGTAGTAGCCAGGGAGTCTACTGGTATAATTGCCATAGATCCCAGGTCGTTAGTAGTAGTACCCAGGGAATATACTGGTCTTAACGGCCATATATCTCATTGGTATTGGTAACTAAACACACTAACCACCATAAAATAAACATTCAAAGAACATTGCTTGCCATGGTTTGGGCATTCGGTCTTGGACCACAAAAAGTTAAAGTCACGCGTACGGGTACTCTGCGTTTCTCCGTGTTCTTGCATTTTTTTTAGTAAATCGTCCTGACAACTAGTTGGTTCTCTAATAATAAATATAAGTATTATTAGAGTATAAAATTGTATAATAAAATAAGTAAAATTTGAATCATTTTGCGTTTTCTTTATTATCCTGGATCTGGCTGAGGACTACCCCGACAAAGATTATTATAACCGATACCATTACCGTATAAATGAACAATTAGATTCTCATTCTGATTTTTATCAGAATGAGAATCACTACTAGAGATGGGCGCGTGAGTGAGTTTTGACTCACGCTCACGAAATAAAAATATTACTCATGCACGATCACGCACGAAATTCTTTTTTCTGATCACGTTCACGCACGCTCACGTGAGTAACGAAAATTTTTCTCACGCTAAAAATTACGCTGACGAAGACTCACGAAATTAAAATTAGCAAATTTTTATTTCACTTCTTTCGATTTCTTGAACAAAAAGTATTGAATTTCCTTAAAACAATAACAAAAATCGCAATTTTGGATTAATTTCCCTCTGAAGTCAATATGACAATTTTTTAATTGTTTTCTGTTTCAAACAGCACAAAAAAAATCACGCAAACTCACGAAACAAAAATTACTCACGCACGCTATCGCATGAAACTATTTTTTATAATCACGCGCACTCACGATCACGTGAGTAAAAACAAATTTAACTCACGATCACGCGTGAATCACGAAAAATTCGTGTCACGCGCGCATCTCTACTACCTTTAATCGGTTTAAGCACGACAAAGGTCGCAATTTTCAATCAATTGACTTGAAATTTGAAACTTAAGCTTTTTTTAGCCCAAGGACGAAGCCTATTGAAAGCCTAAAAAAATCGGTCCATGTTAAGACCTAGCCCCCATACAACAAACGCCCCCTTTGAATTTCGCTTAAATGCCACTAAAAGCCGTACTAAAGTAGATATCGTTTTGAAATTTAACAGGTAATAAAATTTTATGTGCACAATATCATTATTATCTAACTTAGGGAAATTATTCGAAAAGATTATAAGGGAAAAATTGGATGACAATATAGACGGAAAGTACGTTCCGGATTTTCAATTTGGCTTTAAAAAGAATCATTCCACTGTGCACGCCTTATTGAAATTCCACAATGATGTAGTTTGCAACTTAAGAGATAAGAAGTGCACAGTGGTTGTTTCTTTGGATATTGAAAAAGCGTTTGATAAGGTGTATCAGGATGGAATTTTATATAAGATGATGAATATTGGATTTGATCCATGTTTCGTTAAACTATTTCAGAGTTTTTTTACAAATAGAAAATTTTATGTAGAATTAGATAATAATTGTTCACCGTTAGGTGAAGTTAAATGTGGAGTCCCTCAGGGATCGATTCTTGCTCCTCACTTATATAACATTTTCATTTATGATTTTCCTCATGAAAGACCTGGCTCTGTTGGTTTATTATATGCAGATGATTCTTTACTTTACGCCCACCACGAATCTCCCATTGATGCGCTTAATATAGTTTCTCGACACCTTTCAGATGTATACGAATATTATTGTCAATGGGGAATGAAAATTAATACTTCAAAGTCTGAAGCTATTTGTATTCGAAATGCATCAGGCAAGTGTAAATATTTTGTAGTTCCAGAAAGTAAGAATTTAAAGCTCTTTCTAAATGGATCTGAAATACCATTTGTGGATCGTTTAAAATACCTCGGTGTTCAATTTAATAAATTAATGAAATTCAATGAAAATGCTCGCATGTTTTTACGGAAGTCATATAGAATAAAGGCCTCTTTTGGAAGACTCCTCCACAACAAATATTTTTCTGAAAAAACTAAATTACTTATTTATAAAACTTGTATTCGACCTGTTCTTTTATATGGCTTTCCTATATGGTTTAGTATATCTCCATCTGTTATGATGAAATTTGAAATTATCGAACGTAAAATTTTAAGACTTTGTGTAAATAAAAATTTTGAAAATAGTACTAAAAGATATTCGAATAAGGTTATATATGATTCTGCAAATGTAACCCCATTAGCCATTTATGCTTTTGAACTTATGAAAAAATTAATTGATAAATTAACGTCACACGAAAATATCCTAATGAGAAATGTATTAAGCGAACAGCGAAATTTGAATTGGGATAATTCAAGCTACCTTTCACCAATAGGTTTGGTGGACACTTTGGATGAATCTTTAATGATACCAAGTTTTTATGTTACTACTACCCCAGGTACGCACAGAGGTTAATTTTTATTACTTTTTGTTATATACTCATCTAGTTTTAGGTTTTTTTTTTCACATAATTTTAGTTATAGTTTTTGTTTTCTTCTCTTTTAATTGTATTGTATATCCTAAGTAATAGTTTTAAGCTAGATTTAAGTTTACGCAATTTCAAAATGAGAATTACTCTCAAGTTATGTCTAATGCCGGGAGCAAGCATGATCTCATATTTATGTCTGAAAACTCATAAATAACATACTTTCCTGTCAAAGCCTGTTGCTGTATTTCACTGTAATTGAAATTTAAAATAATACATTATAGTTTTAATTTGTTCTATACCGACAATGTTATATTTAATTATTATAATGTATATTAAAAAAAAAAAAAAGTCAAGACTCAATAAAAAAATATCAATATCAATATCAATATACAAATTTCGACCGATATTCAGTTAATTCGGTCTATTGGCAAAAAAATAAACCAATTCCACTAAAATTTGGTCTGTGTGTGTTTTCTACACTAAATAAAGATCTAACAAAAGATAGGTCCAATCGGTCCATGTTTGGACATGGGGCCCATTTTCCGGAAAACACTGGTGTAGGGTATCATATGGTCGGTCTTAACCGACTATAACTTTCTTACTTGTTTTTTTTTCACACCGGTGCACAGTGGGCCAGACCAGCATTTCTATATTTTGACCATAAATATATTATAAGAGGGTTTACTGATAGCTAATGTCAAATTGGGAATTAAATGGCGGGTTTTTTGGGCCGCCAATCAACAATTTGAAAACGAAAACTTAAATATAAATAAACAACAATTTTCATCTCTAACCTTTTCTAGAATTTCACGATTTAAAAACCTAGCCATGTCTGGCAATTAATTATGTCCGTTTTCAAAGAGCAAACTTGTTTTAATTTAAAGCCATATGTTATTTTCAAAAAAAAAGTATGGCCCGCTTAAATGCGACGTTACAAATGTTAAATTTAGGCACTTTTAAACGATTCACCTTTTATGTCACTCTTCTCATCTTTTTATCACTAGTGAATAAACCGATTTTCATCATATTTTTTAGAGTTTCAGGATTTGTAAAATTAGCAATGGCTCCCCAAATTCATTTGTAGTTCGCTATGGCTCCAAGAATTCGCTATTATATTGAAGCTGCGCCTAAAAATGGATTCATGTGTTTTTTTTTAATTAGTCACAATGTTATAATGTGATATGTTGTAGAAGGTTCCAGGTGCCTAGGTTTTAGCCCATTAATAAGTTTTTTAGTTTACCTGTACGGCTCTTTTGGCCAAAATATGGCAATCTTAACCCACAGGACAAATTTTGCTATAATGCAATAACAACCTGGTCAGCGCATTCCTGCGCAGGAAAATATATGTATATGCCAAGCTTTAGCAGCCTCAGAGTTATTTTTCGTGTATCCAACAGACAATTAATACGACAACGCTAGATCGACTTAAAATCTATCGAGGATCATGAATATGTAGACCTAAAACTGTATTTACTTACAAGGGAAGTCTCCCTTGTGTAACCCGTGGATCTTTATGGAATTGGATTTATTTTGTAGAGCAGTAAAAATAAAGGGACAAGTATTGTTTTTAGCGGCCCAAAATTATATTTAGGGGGTGCAAAAAAGAAACAGCAATTTTTCAGTTTTTTTCGTATATCTCCTATAGTATAGAAAGAAAACTAGTCATGTTATATACCAAATGAAAGGTCTTTGGAAAACCTATCTAACAAGGAAGGTCTTTCATAGGGCACCCACCGATTTTCCTGAAACTTGAATATGGGAATGAGGGCGGAAAAATAAGAGTTACCTGTTTTTTAGCTGCCAAATTTCAAATTTAAAAAAGGGTTGCCATCTTATAAAAAAAATAAGGTATTCGGGAAAATCCGTATAAAAGCCATACTATTAATAATTTCTCCAAACGAAAAAAATACGGGTCAGCTTAATTGTGATAGAGATTATTATACTTGATTTTGGCGGTCGTTCGCATATACATCTCCATATAAAATACCACAACGATTTTATATTTGTGACAATAACAAACTTAAAGAAGCCGAATTCGGACACGGCCTATACACCATTGGATAGGCCTTCAAAAAACCTTTCGACCTATATAAAATGTTCATATAGTTCCTTTTGAGGAAATGTGAAAAAAAAAACTCAAAAAACTAAAAAATCCCCTTTTCTACTTCCCCCTTTGACCAGCTAAGAAAAAACAGGTAACTCCTATTTTCCTGCAAGTTTCTGGTCTTCAGGTCAATCAGTGGGTGCCCTGTGAAAGACCTACCATGTAAGTGTGAAAAGAACGTGTCCAGACAAAAAAAATACGTGTCGAATTAATTTTTGTTTCGACTTCCTTGTTAGTGCAAAAAGCAAAATAAATATTTAAACATTTATCGCAAGCGAGAAGGTGTCGCCAATGTCCCCCTGACACATCAGTAGGATATTAAGGGTTAAATAAAAGCTTGGTGATTTTTAATTTCAGTAAAAAAATTATCTCTGTACACCATTTATTGCATAAAATTTTATGAATGCATTTTTTTACGAATTTCTACGCAAATCTCAGGAAAAAGTTCCACAAATTCCGAGTTTCTTAAGTTAAATGCAAGTGAATTTTTGGCTAATTGTTGTTTATCATAAGTTGTACTAGACGTTGAGCCTACGTGATTTTGGTTTGTTTCCAACTAGAATAGAATAATTTAAAATTATTAATTATTTTTTTCCACTTTGTTAAAAAATTCAACAAATATATTACCATAAAACTTAATACACCAATGAGAATTGTGCCAACATACCAGGTGGGATTCCAAGATTCAGGATGAAAGTCTAAAAATGGAATATGTTTTTTTCATATTTTAAAAAATTTAATAAACCGAATAACGTTTTTGATTTAAAATAATACACACAGTTAAAACCATGAAATAATTTTATGAAAATATGAACTTTACACTTAACTTAACACTACTCTACAAAAATCAACTTTTTTGGCACAGACTCCTAAAGTACATTTATTAAAGTATTTTGGCCTCATAAACACGAACCTGTCATCAGAAAAGTTGTATCAAATCGCCTTCTCGAGATATAGGCATTTCCATTTTTTGTGGACGAAGCCCTCAAAACAGACAAATTTTTTAATATTGGAAAAGTGTATGTTAAAATAATTCATATATGAATATATATTTTTTTATACCCTCCACTTAGTGATAGAGGGTATATATAAGTTTGTCATTCCGTTAGTAACTCATCGAAATATCGATCTGGGACCCCATAAAGTATATATATTCATGATGCCCGATCGATTTTAAGACATTCTGGCGATGTCCGTCTATCTGTCTGTGGAAAATGCTGTCGCGGACAAAATACTGCACAGAGATGACTGAAACTTAAAGTATTTATTGGAAGTTCTTCCGAGAAGTTTGGTATTGCATTTGAGCGATATCGGTTCAGCGGTTCAAAAGTTATGAACGAAAATGTTAGCACACCTCAAAAATTTCAGTACATTCAACATAACCTAGAAATACAAAATGCTTTAATTCGGCTTCTGGTTGACATATGCGAACATAATTGAACACAAAATGGTATTTAAACAGGTACGAACATATTGTTTGAAAAAAAAAAAAATCGCGGATTTTTTTTACCAAAATTTTTTTTTCGCGGAAATTTTTTTTTTCAAAAAAAAACTTCCTGTTCAAAGACAAAATGATTAGTATATTCAGAATTGTAACATATACTTTTTCCAATATTAACAAATTTGTCGGTTTTGAGGGCTTGGTCTCGAAAAGGCGTTTTGATACGATTTTTCTGATGTCAGATTCGTGTTTAGAAGGCAAAAATACTTTAGAAAATGCTTTTAATTTTTTTTTTTTAATTTAAACAAAAAATCATAAAAATTGATGGATTTTGGATTTTAACCAGGTTCTCTTTATTGGAGTGTCTACTTTACATATCTGCTTTGAAGGGATACTTATAAGGACATAACCAAAAAAAGGACATTTTGAACTTTCTTATAATGCCCTGATGGTATTCCTGATCGTATCGAGTCTGGATTTCTTGCAAAAGTTTGGTAATTTTATGAGGAATTGGAATAAAAAAATTATGAATATCATTAACATACACTTTTCCAATATTCAAAAATTTGTCTGTATTTCACATTTTAATGGACTAAATTTTGCAAACAACTTCGAAAAACTGTTTTGGCTATTCAAAAATTTAACAAAATGCCTGTTCCGTTTTTTTTTTTCATTAAAAAAAATATATTTTATTGTTTTAATTTTTAGGAATTAATTTTTTCACGGATTTCTACGCAAATCTCGGGAAATAGCTCCAGAAATTGTGAGTTTTTTAAATTATATCCAAGCGAACTTTTGGCGAGTTGTTGTTTTTCTGCAGTTGTAGTTTCAATTGCGCCGTGAGTATATGTAGTTTCCAACTAGAAAATAGTAGGACAATTTTAGTAAACTTTTTTTTTTGCCAAACTTAAGTAAAAATTCCAAAAAAAAAAATTACCATAAAACTTAAAACACCCATAAGAATTGTACCAACATACCATGTTGGATTCCATGTTTCGGGGTGGAAGTCTAAAAGCAAAAAATGTGTTTTTATAACATTTGAAAAATATTTCCTACTTGCCAGCCTGGTACGGATTGTAAAAGAGCACTTTAAAAAATACCTTTCAAAATATATAACAGGTATTCAAGGTCAT
Organism: Pegoplata infirma; assembly: GCA_963921195.1. NCBI lineage: Eukaryota > Metazoa > Arthropoda > Insecta > Diptera > Anthomyiidae > Pegoplata > Pegoplata infirma. Next base: position 255,323,451 of record OY992536.1, on the reverse strand, counting down.
GTTGCCAGCCCCGGTAATGTAGCAAGAGTACTTCTTTCAAAAAATACATGTGTTTTGAAAGGTAATTTGAAAAAAGCTTTTACCACTTGTACTAGGTCTGGCAAGTTAGACTCTGAATACCACTATAGAAATATTTGGAGTCCTACTTGCCGGTACTGGTGGTAAAAGAGGACTTTTTAAAATAACCTTCTAAAATACATAAGAGGTATTCAGAGTCTTGCTGCCAGTCCTGGCAATGTAGCAAAATAGTGCTTCTTAAAAAATACATGTGTTTTAATAGTAATTTAAAAAAGTGCTCTTTTGCCACCAGTACTAGGTCTGGCAAGTATGACTTTGAATATTCAGATTCTCGCAGCCAGCCCTGGCAATGTATCAAAATAGTAATTCTTTCAAAACATACATGTATTTTGAAACTTAATTTTAAAAGTGGTATTTTGTCATTACTGCCAGGGTTGGCAAGTAAGACTCTAAATATCACTCATGTATATATAAAGAAGTACTCTTTTTGCTACATTGCCATGGCTGGCAAAAAGACTCTGAAAACCTCTAATGTAAATAAATTAGCAAAAATATTTAATTTTTAAAATGTGTAGTTAAAACTGTCTGTCCCTAAAAAAGTCCTAAAAATGGAACAGAGTGATCTTAACAGAGTGACCTTAACTTAAACTCAGTAATTAATTTACCTGATATACTCAAACACAATCGTGTATTTGTTTGAAACCTTCCATTTGGTGTCAACATATAAATCGATGGCGGTTTAAAAGGAAATTCTTGTGGAAACATCAGTTTACCATGATAATAACCTCCACGGTAGATAGAATCTTCCGGCCCTTTAATAACATAATGCCATTCCAAAATATTGCTGGGCAATGGCTCAGCAGTTATATACGGCAAAGGTTCACCTTTTAAACGCATATAGTCCTGTTTCAATCTTGAAAGAGCTGATAGTGGTTTGCGTGCCGGTTTTGCTGTTGACATTTTTGTTTATTTTGGGATTTAGGAGCTGATTTATGTAAAAAAAAGGAAAACGATTCCTAGAAAACAAAAATATAAAATTAATAAAATATGTAACGGTAAAATAACTACTTCAAGAAAGTAGTTATTTTGTTCCAAATCTTAGGCCTCAGTTCCAAAAAAAAATAATTCACATAAAAAATGTGAAAATTAAAATTTCAGATTTTTTTGTACTCTAAATTTCACTTCCGAATTTTCATACCCTCCACTTAGTGATAGAGGGTATATATAAGTTTTTCATTCCGTTTGTAACTCATCGAAATATCGGTCTGGGACCCCATAAAGTATATATATTCATGATCACCAATCGACTTTAAGACATTCTAGCGATGTCCGTCTGTCTGCTTGTGGAAATGGTGATCACGGCCAAAATATTCGGAGGTGACTGAAACTTAACATATTTATTGGAAGTTCTCCCGAGAAGTTTGGTATTGCATTTGAGCGATATCGGTTCAGCGGCTTAAAAGTTATGAACGAAAATGTAAGGACACCTCCAAAATTTTAGAACATTCAACATAACCTAAAAATACAAAATGCTTTTATTTGGCTGCTGGTTGACATATGTGAACGTAATTGAACACCAAATGGTATTTAAACAAATACGAACATATTTTTTGACAAAAAAAGAAAAAAATCGCGGATTTTTTTCCCCCATTTTTTTTTTTTGCAGAAATTTTTTTCAAAATTTTTTTTTTCAAATGTAATTTCCTATTAAATAAAGTTTTTTTCTAAAATCTTTTTGAAATTGTGGAGGGTATCACTACATTCGGCAAGGCCGAATTTAACTTTTCTACTTGTTTTTTTTTCGTTTTGTTTTACATAAATAAAAATTGGTGAAAGTAAGACGAATGCACCTTTTTATACCCTCCAATTACAGTATGGAGGTATACTCACTTTGTCATTCCGTGTGTAACGCATCAAAATATCGGTCTGGGACCCCATAAAGTACATATATTTATGACCAGTGATAGATTCTAAGACATTCTAGCGATGTCCGTCCGTTCGTCGGACGGACGTCTGTAGTTAACACGATGCAGTCCCAAATAAGCTAGACTCCCGAAATTTGGCACGAATATGTCTTATGTTCCTAGGCAAGTTAAGTTCGTAAACGAGCAAAATCGGACCAGGGAGAAAAAGTTCCCCTTTGGAGAACTAAACCAACCTCTGAAAAATACACTATTTTTTGTGGTTTTGTTTAACAAATGCAAAATTTTTATGCTACAAGAAGTTCAAAGTCCTGTATTTGGACCCAAAGGACCGTTTTTTCGGTCCGTCTCCTTTTTGGGGCGTGGATTAAAAAAAACTTGTATTTCGTAAGTGCAAAAAGCATAAGTATGAGTTTTTAAACATACATATGTGATTGTATTTATCTTTGTTTAATAAATTAAAAAAAAAAAATCAAAATATTTCTGTTCCAAATTTTATTTCTAGAACTGATTCCGAAGAACAAAATTATGTTTATTATGTTATGTTATTATGATAACTTGATTGATTTCCAACGAGAGCCTTAAATTTCCCTTATTGAAAATTGCGAATAAAAAAGTTAAGACACGGACGTTAGGCACTCCTTTTTCATTTTGAATACGACCGTAGGAGTACTAATTTATATAAAGTGACATATTGTTTTGGGGTCTAAGTCTCTTATCATCTTTGCTCTATGCCCTTGACCACTTTTATATTTTTCCCAGTACTGGGAATACGATTTGCCGGGTTAAAGTAATTTTGTATGAAAAATTATTTTAAATTGGTAATTGCTATCCCCAATACTGGGAAATAGTAGATAACGTGTGAACCAAGCTTAAATTAACCTCTATTGTCTAGCTATTTTAGTTTGGACAACATCGTGCCCAGAAGGGCATTAATATAATATCTAAGAATCGATCACTGATCAATAATATAACACTTAAAAGAATCCTATACCGATATTTCAAGGCGTAGCAAATGGAATGGCAAAGTGTATAAATGGCAACAAGTGCACATGTTTTACATTGTGCAGAAATAAAGAAATGCAATAAATACGTTGTTCAGGATTTATAAAGAAAGTTATACACAATAGGATGTTGTGATCTCTTCATAAACTTATAAATACATACATAACTCACCTGAATGTTATCTTTTGTTTCAACCAACACAGGGAATAAAACTAACAGAATTTATTTTCGTTTTTAATTTTATTCGCCAAGTTCTTTAAATGCTTTTTAGTTGCTGCAAACACCAACAAGTTTCAATAAAAAATCTTCATTCGATGGATTTTGTTACTTAGTTTGTGAAAGAATTAGTTTAAATAAACAATTCACTTTTTTAAGAATACCAGCTAGTTCACGTGCCTTAGCTCTATTCGTTCACCTTTTTTCACCAAAATGACATAAAAAAGATTTACCCCCTAATTTTGTAAAACGCAACGCGCCGCCACAGACTAATACAGACTCGACATAAGTGACAGGTGTCAAAAAAGTATTCTTTAACCATATGGTTAATATTTTCAAATTATTCTACGAATTAGGTTAGAAAGAGAAAACTGATATAACGCGCCATAAGAAAAATGGATGCCAGATCGGTTTTTGTTGTTTCACTCACTCCTAAGTCGTAGAAAGTGTTGCCATGTTAGCGTAAAACGGACTAAAAACCGCTGTGTTTTCTCCTAAAATCGCTTAGTTTTTCCCCATTTTTTCTTATAAAACTCTACTGTCGAGTCTGTATTTAGTCTGTGGCGCCGCGTTGTCAAATTTTCTGTGGAATTTGTTTTTGTTACAACAACAAATTGTATTAAAATTTTGACAACGCGGTGCGTTGCGTTTTACAAAATAAGACCATTAAATTAGCCCTGTTTTTTGCAGACCGGATTAAGACTTGGATTAACTTTATTTAGTTAAAAAATGGGTCAAATCCAGTCCAGAATTTTTTTTATAATTTTTTTCTGAAATTACCTACAATTAGTAAATATAAACATAAAAACAAAAAAAAACTTTGTCCAAAATGCAAAGAATGAAACATAAATTTAGTTTAATCCTTGGATTAACTCAAATTTATTTTTACCATTTTACATTTTGGACATCGCTTAATTTTTTTTCTGTTTATATTAACTAATTGGATGTAAATTCAAAAAAAAAAAATAAAAAAAAATTTCTGGACTTAACTTGACCCATTTTTAAACTAAATAGAGTTAATCCTAAGCTTAATCCGGTCTGCAAAAAACAGGGCTAGTATCTGTACAACTTTTCCCATAGCGTGGTGGCATGTGCTTTTTTTGTCCAAAAAAAGTAATAACCCTAATGGACATATGGCCTTATTGCTCTGGGCCCGAATTACCGCATTCGTGATCGAATGAAATTTCGATACATACAAAACTTTGGTACCAATTTAAAAATAAACGAATAATAATTTCACTATATATTCACTACATTTGCTTTATGGGTACAAAGTACTTCATCCCTAATTAGGTAGAATTCGAGCAAATGTTTTATTTTAGAAAATAAAAAACAGATTTTGATAGCAAAATTTCGATATCGAATGCCGTGATTCGGGCCCTGGTTTTTTTTTCACGCCCAACCATCCCCCCCCCCCCCCCCATGAAGTATGTTTTATTAAAAATAACTACACACATAGAAATTAAACAGATAAGAACTATTGGAATTAAATAGAAAACTAGTTCACTTTAAAGTACCGAACGAAAAAGAGCGCTCAATTATATGAAAGTGTTCACGAAAATAATAAGGGAATTACCCGGCGTCAATGCATATCATGATTCACAGCCCGTCAACCAGTGATGGTATCAAGAACTTGTGTTTTGTACCAAATGGCCAAAACGTATTAAAATTTTAAAAATGCACATATTAACTGCCTATACGACAAAAAAATGTGAAGAGTGTTAGCGATACTATGGACAAAAAATTGACTCCGTTTTGCTCTATCTTGGTTAGTTTTTTTAAGTTTTAATGCAATGAATGAATAACCCATTCCATTTTTCAAATTGAATGAAAAGAAAATCGATTGCATTCGCAAGTGAATGCATTCGATTTTTAAAAGTCGAATGAAAAAAAATCGAATGCATTCGATTTTTGAAAGTCGAATGAAAAATAAAACGAATGCATTCGATATTTATAAATCGAATGAGTCTAAAGTGAATTCATTCAATTCGCTAAAAAGTGATTGGGGAATGCAATCACTAAATTTTCACTCAGAATGACAAATCGAATTAAGGAATGAAATCCTTCGAAGCTCTGGTTGGTTCTTTTAAATTGCTTTTTTAAAGTTCGGTATCGGTATTGCACTTAAGCGCCAATCAGACGACAGACAAATCTTACAATTTGTCTAACGACCGAATGCAATGAAAAATATACATTTTTTTTTCACTTAAAAAAAAATTATTTTCTTGTTGAACGGTGAAAATATTTTTCAATTCTAACTGATGGTTAGCAACATTTTACGTTCTTACTGAATGGCTAAAAAATTTTTCAACTCTTACTGAATGGTGAAGAAATTGAATTAATTCAGTAAAGAATTAATTCAATAAGAATGATTTCTTATACGGCGTTCACACTTGCTGTTTTGAAGTGTTTAAAAGTGAGATGTTTAAAAAAAGTCTTTGTTCTGTATCCATTACGTTTTTATTCTGTTACTGGTGTTTTGTTAAACAACTTGTTTAAAGTCGCTAGTGTGAACTCCATATTAGTAAATGAATTCTTTAAACGTATTTTAAAGAACAATAAAATAAGGAATGAATTCAATGAACCTTACTTTTACTGAATGGACAAAGTTGAATTAATTCTGTGAAACAATTTAGAGTAGAATTAATTCCATCAAGTACAAAATTGAATTACTAAATATGGAATTCGATCAAACATTGAATTAATTCTTCCAAGCTTTGTGTACAATAGACCGGGTCGAAAAAAAAAGTTCCCATTGTGCGGGCTTAATTTTAAAGCTTACCTCGAAAAAGTTCCATAGCCAAAATATAAGATTTTTAGGTCGCGATTTGGTACCGCCGAAATCGTTATTTGTTCATAACTTTGTCATTTGATGTTCGATCGTTTTAAAAAAAAATTTGTTTGAAAGTCCTCCGCGAGTACTAAATTTGACCCATATCTGGTTTTGACCTCTGAGCTCATCTTCGTGTCATGAGTGTTAGTTTCTCAGCTTTCTACCCACCTAAATGATTTTTATTTTTCCATTAAATTATAGCATTAAAAAATTCATGAAATTCTTCCCTTAGAAGTACCCTCTTAAATTAATTAACAAAAAAGTTACATTCAATTTTAAATTTCCATAGAAAAAGATTTAAAACACTTGTTCGTATGTATTTAAATACAAACTAAAAAAATTAAATATACACCCAAAAAATTACGTAGTGGCATAGTTGACAAAATCCATAGTTAATTTTAAGAAATTTTAAATTAACTATTGATAATCAATAACAACTATGGTTTCAGTTATTTAATACTATTTAAATTTTTTTTTTTGACAATAATTTGAAAATCAATAAAAAAATAAACATCAAAATCAATTTGTTTTTTTTTTTTTTAATAATGTTGGAAATAACCAAAGTTAAGCTGAATATTAACGATTTGAAATAAAAAAGGTATTGTTTAACTAAATATGTAAAAAGTAGTGAATTATTGAAATTGTTTTTTTCAGATTACGAGAAGACAAGAAAGATGTCGTCAATATTTAAAGAAGCTTTATGGAATCATCAAGATTAAGATTAAATAAAGAAGCCATTAAGATCTTTGATGTCACGAAATCGAATTTAAGTATCGCATTAAGTATTTTCATAAAAAAGTCTCACATTCGGAAAATTTTTTATAGAAAAAATGGTAGAGAATCTGAGCCTTTTTCTACTGAGAAAAATACTGAATCGGAGGATTTTTCTATAGTAAAATGTCGTAGATTCTGATAATTTTTCTATCGAAAAAATGTTTAACAATCTGAAAAATATCTGTAGAAAAATTCTCAGACTCTGATGCTTTTTTTTTCTATAGAAAAATTTTAAGATTTTGATACATTTTTTTCAGAAAAATTCTTAGATTCTGAGACATTTTTTCGATAGAACAATTTTCAGATTCTAAAACATTTTTTTGTAAAAAAATTCTCAGGTTCTGACATATTTTTTCTATAGAAAAATTTTGACACATTTTTTCTAAGAAAAATTCTCAGCTTCTGAGACATTTTTTTATAGAAAAATTCTTAGATTTTGAGACATTTTTTCTTTAGAAAAATTTTCAGATTTTGAGACATATTTTCTATAGAAAAGTTCTTACAATTTTGAAAAAAAATTTTTCATTGAAAAATTCTCAGATTCCGAGACAGCTTTTTCAATAGAAAAATTTTCTGACACATTTTTTCCATAGAAAAATTATCAGATTCTGAGACATTTTTTGTATAGAGAAATTCTCAGATTCTAAGACATTTTTTCTATAGAAAAACTCTCAGATTCGGTGACAACTTTTTCTAAAGAATCTGCGACTTTTTCTATAGAAAAAATGTCTCAGAATCTGAGACTTTTTCTATAGAAAAAATGTCGCAGAATCTGAGACTTTTTCTATAGAAAAAATATCTCAGAACCTGAGACTTTTTCTATAGAAAAAATGTCTCAGAACCTGAGACTTTTTCTATAGAAAAAATGTCTCAGAACCTGAGACTTTTTCTATAGAAAAAATGTCTCAGAACCTGAGACTTTTTCTATAGAAAAAATGTCTCAGAACCTGAGACTTTTTCTATAGAAAAAATGTCTCAGATTCTGAGACATTTTTTCTATAGAAAAAATTTTCTCAGAATATGAGACTTTTTCTATTAAAAAAAATGTCTCAGAAGCTGAGACTTTTTCTTTAGAAAAAATGTCTCAAAATCTGAGAATTTTTCTATTGCAAAATGTTTCTAAGTCTGAGAATTTATCTATTGAAAATTTTCTATAGAAAAGTTTCAGATTCTAAGAAATTTTTTCTATAGAAAAAGTCTCAGGTTCTGTGACATTTTTTCTATAGAAAAAGTCTCATATTCTGAGACATTTTTTCTATAGAATAAATCTTAGATTCTGAGATATTTTTTCTATAGAAAAAGTCTCAGATTCTGAGACATTTTTTCTATAGAAAAAGTCTCAGATTCTGAGACATTTTTACTATAGAAAAAGTCTCAGATTCTGAGACATTTTTTCTATAGAAAAAGTCTCAGATTCTGAGACATTTTTTCTATAGAAAAAGTCTCAGATTCTGAGACATTTTTTCTATAGAAAAAGTCTCAGATTCTGAGACATTTTTTCTATAGAAAAAGTCTCAGATTCTGAGACATTTTTTCTATAGAAAAAGTCTCTGATTCTGAGACATTTTTTCTATAGAAATAGTCTCAGATTCTGAGACATTTTTTCTATAGAAAAAGTCCCAGATTCATTTTTTCTATAGAATTTTTTCTCAAAATCTGAGAATTTTTCTACTGAAAAATGTTTCTGAGTCTGAGAACTTATCTATTGAAAATTTTCTATAGAAAAATATCTTAAAATCTTAGAATTTTTCTATAAAAAAATATCCAAGAATTTTTCTAGAAAAAATGTCTCAAATTCTAAGCATTTTTCATATATTTTTCTATAGAAAAAATGTCTTCAGTATCTCAGAATTTTTCTATTGAAAAAATGTGTTAGAATCTAAAATTTGTTCTATAGAAGTAATATCTCAGAATCTGAGATTTTTTGTATAGAAAAAATGTCTCAGAATTTTGGAATTTTTCTATAAAAAAATGTCTCGGAATCTCAGAACTGTTCTATTAAAAAAAGATATCTAAATCTGATAATTTTTCTATAGAAAAATTGTCTCAGTCTGAAATTTTGTTGGGATTTTTTATTCAGAATCTGATTTTTTTTATAGACAAAATGTCTCAAAATCTGAAATATGAAATTTTTTTGTAGAAAAAATGTCTCAGTATTCATGATATTTTCTGGAGAAAAAATATCTCAATTTCTGAGATTTTTCTATGGAAAAAATGTTTAAAAACTTAAGATTTTTCGACAAAAAAAATGTCAAAAATTTACCCATTATTTCTACAAAAATTACAGAATTTTTGACGTGTTTTCTATACAAAAAAATAAAAAAAGATTACAAAATAATACGTTTTTTTCATATTTGCAGGCTGGCTTTGGATCCTCCAATACTGGTGTATGCAGTTTATATGAAATTATAATAAAATAATGTTTATGAATAAAAAAAAACTCAAAATTTTGTTTTTTATTTGTATACCAATTATAGGGTATAATTAACTATTTATTAAATTACATAGTAAATATTTACTATGATTAAATTTTATAAAAAATTTAACTATGGGCCTAGTTGTTTACCTATGTTTATTAAACACATCGTTGTCATTAACTTTTCTCATAGTTAATTTGTAGATTAAAATGACACATAGTCAGCAACAACTATGTCACATCAACTATGCCAAAGTTGGGGCTATTTCACCTATGACATAGTTGAAAAAATAGTAATCATCAACTATGTAATTTTTTGGGTGTAGTTTAAAGGCATAATAACAAGTGTTTTTTCTAATTTTCTTTATATTGTATATGAAAATCTTAAATCAAATGTAACTTTTTTGTTAATAAATTTAACTGGGTACTTCCAAGGGAAGAATTTCATGAATTTTTTAGTGCTATAATTTAATGGAAAAATAAAAATCATTTAAGTGGGTAGAAAGATGAGAAACTAACAATCATAACAAGAAGATGACCTCTGAGGTTAAAACCAGATATGAGTCAACTTTAGTACTCGCTGAGGACTTTCTAACAATTTTTTTTTTAAAACGATCGGACATCAACTGACAAAGCTATGAACAAAATACGATTTCGGCGGTACCAAATCGCGACCTAAAAATCTAATATTTTGGCTATGGAACTTTTTCGAGGTAAGCTTTAAAATTAAGCCCGCACAATGGGAACTTTTTTTTTCTCCTTTATGGTCGACCCAGTCTAGTGTACAATTACAAATTTATTCTAAATAAGTGTGTGTTTGTAAAATATTTTAAGCTAGATTTGTTTCTAGATATATTTTTTTCTTTTAATGTTATTTGGCTAGAGTTCATATAAGGTTTTTATATAGTAAACAAATCTAGGAGAACAAAGGGATTTTTTTTTTCATAGAGCCATAAAGGGATGTGTTTTACTTTAAATTTAACTGTTTTCTCTCCCGTTTAAAGTGTAAGTGTACTAATTTTTTAATTGATGCCAAGCTAATAACAGGATATATCTGTCATGCGGGTTTTAATTGATAAATTATAAAATATATAAAAAAATGTACATTGTTGAAAAAAAAATGTTTCTGGCTTTATTTAAAAAATTGCAAAATGATAATGAATTCATTATTAACACTTATACCCTATTCACACGTACAGTTTTAGAGAATAATCACAATTGGAGCGGGAAGCGGAAAAACGCTTCAAAAACCGAGCGATTAATTTAAATTAAGCGTCAAGCGGTTTGCGGTTTTCTTTGCATTATTTTTGACATTCATACCTCGAAATGTATAATTGTTGTGTTAATTATTTTAATTTTATTTAGAAATTTTACTTTTGGCAATAAATTTTTTTTTATATTTAAACAATAAAAATTTTTCAATATTATAAAAACTCATTCAATTAAGACCAAGTGACAAAATCTTATAAAACAGTTGCAAAACAAGAAAATAACAGCAACTTTTGCACAATTTATTTATTCGAAACAATAAAAAATAAAATACACATTCCGTGAAACAAATTTTACATATTGCATCCTAAAAACTTGAAAAATTGCATAAAAAATCATATATTTTTTAACAATATCTTTTAATTTTTCAGGAAACTCCATTGTTTGAATAATTTTCCATATTTTTTTTCTATTTTGCTTTGTTGCTTATTTCCATTTGCCAAAAAAATCGTACTTTACTTGTATTTTACAACACTGTACAGAAAAACAATACTTTTTTTGGGTTAAAGTCTGGCAACGCCAAAAAATAAAATGAGAGGAAAAATGAGAGAGAGAGAAAAAACGCCATGAAAATAGAATAGAATCTATGTCGGCGGAAAAACGCCGCGGAATTTTGTTTTCATACAAAATGTATGGGGAGAGTTGCGGAAAACCGCTTCCCGCTCCAATTGTGATTAATCTCTTAAGCCGTGTTTAGTAGCCATATTTTTATCACTTTCTTTATTCTATTACAGTATATTGACAGAAAATGGCAAAATTTAATTGCTAAAAACGGTTTAAAACTGTAAGTGTGAATAGGGTATAAATCTAACCTATAGTGCCGGGAGCAAGCACGAAACTCAATTATTAGACCAATCAAAAACAACATATCGAAATGTGAACTACGAACTGATATACAAAAATGTTATTAAATTAATACTCTTAAATTTTTAAGTACATCTTTCATAAAAAAATTATATAATCTTAAAATTGTTACTCAACAAAGTTTCAATAAAAATTTTTTTTGTGGGACCAATGTCCAAAAAAATGTGTCAAAAAAATGGAACTATTGTACAACATTTACCAACACTGCTCTGTGCAAGAGTATGTATAAACAGCGATGCAAATTTCTTACTTTCATTACTACTTTATTAAATAGTTTAAAATAATCATCCATGTATTTTTCTAAAAACCGTTACTTTCAAAAAAATTTACGGTTGCCATATCGCTAATAACAATTAATTTATAGAAAAATTATCAGATTTTTTTAGAGATTGAGCGTGTTCAGCAGAGAAACCTGCTACCAGAGTCATAGAGTAGTCCAACAAATGGCGTTTGAAAAAGTAGTAAACAAAAACCATATGGTATTTTTACGAAATTTTATCACAAATCGAAATGTGAGCGAGATGGAAGATACCAGTTTTACAGTGAGAATGCAGATTGTTTTTTGTCTCTCTTTGCTTTGCGTTTGAACTTTAGATTGGCATTGCCAGAATTTTCCAATTATCTTTGGTGATGCCAGATCTACAAAACGGTCGATGGATTACTATGTCACTATGCCTGCTACTGCCTGCTACTTAAAGTGTGTTTGGATTACACACGATTTTTTGAAATATTAAAAGAAAGAAACAATCATAACAAATCTCAAATATTAATTTTATTGCAAAATATATGCTGTTTTATATATTTAAAATCAGTTTAAACGATTTCCCTACTATATAGCCGCGTTGCCAAAAATATTTTTTTTATATGGAGTTTGACAGATTTTTTTACGTGAACACGAAAAACTTATGCACCTTCAAGGTGCACTTTAAAGCTTATGCACTTTAAGGTGCATAAGCTGTTCGTATTCACGTGAAAAAATCTGTCAAACTCCATATAAAAAAAAAAAAATTGGCAACGCGGCTATATAGTAGGGAAATCATTAAATCTGATTTTAAATATATAAAACAGGAGATTATTGTGAATTTTGGGAGGGTGGTTTGTATAGGGACTAAAAGATGAACTATTCCGATCCCTTTTAAATTGGGAAATATTGTTTGTATATATATATATACAAAATACGATTTCCTGCCAAATTTGGAAAGGATACCTATCATAATACGGTTTTAGACGTCTAAACATGGACTGATTTTTTCTGGCTTGGGACAAAAGAAGGGTAATTTTTAAATTTCAGCCAAATCAGTTGATAAGTGCGACCAGTATCGTGCGCAGAAATTTACATGGACAGAAGGACGGACATCACTAAATCGAAAATTGATTCTGCGTTGATCGGTATACTTGAGGATAGGTCTACCCCTTTATTTTGGGTAGTTACAAACTTCAGCACAAACTCATTATATCCTGTACCACAGAGTGGTGTAGGGTATTGAAACTAATCCGAATACGGTATTAGATACGTAGATTTATTGAACTACAAAGTCTAACTTGAAAATAAGATTAACACATTCAAACTGTCTGTGACGTCTTATTGGATTGCACTTTTTTTATTATTGCCGAAAATAAAAACAAGAAAAGTTTAATAACCCTGACTGGTGATATCAAGAATATAGAAGAATAATAAATATGAGTTCATATTATTAAATTTTTTTTTCATAAATTTTTTTTTGAGAAAAGCAAAAATTTGGATGTTAAAAAAATTTGACAAAAAAAAAAAATTGATGAAAAAAATATTAATAAAAAAACAATTTATGAAAAAAAAAAAAATTTGATGAAAAAAAAAATGTGTCAATGAAAAATTTTTTTTTTGTTGAAAAATAGTTATGAACCGTTTTATTCACCGATGGTATAAATCGTAAAAAAACTCATTTTGACAGAAGAATAAAAAAATTATTTTACTTTTCCTTAGAACAGGGGCGGATCCAGCTCATGAGTTTGGGGGGGGGGGGGGGGGGGGTTTAACTCAAACTCCATTTCTTAGAACCACCCAAAACCTTAAAAATGATTATGTAATACATTACTAAGTAATGCATAGCCTAGAAAAACGCAAAAATGTGCATTACTTTTTCCCTACCGCTTACCCTATGCATTACTTTTTAGTATTTTTCATGCAAATTTTTTGACAATGCACTACATGGTAATGCATTACATAACCATTACCATTTTGAAGGTCTTGCTGTTCACTTCTGTAAATCAGATTACAGATATGCTGTTTCTTCATGAAAAATTAGAATTAATTTTTTCTTATACAAAAATAATTTTAAAAATTCTTTCAATAAGTTTAGATTTGATGCATATCTCTTCGCGACCTTGGGACAACAAGGTTCTAACTGACAATTTTTTCAAAAATGAGTTATATATTGCATCGCACTAAAGCGACTACGCTCTTTCGATTGGCGTTCTCAGTTTTTGTCTATCTCTTACAGCTTCTGAGATATTCAATTCAACAAGGTTCTATCTACGTGTTTTTGGTTTGAGATTCAGTTAACAAGGTTCTAACTGGCAGATAGAACCTTGTTTACCAAAAAAGCCCATATTGTTTTGCAGATAGAACCATGTGGACACTTTCATTGGTAACAGAACCATGTTGCACAGATTAAAAATTGCATATTGCACAAATACACTTAACAAAAAAACTTGTTAAATGATAAGAAAAGCTTGTAATTTTTTTTCTACCTCCTATTTTACGATAATTCCTATTAAAAATTACAAAAAATTTGTAATTTTCAAGCTTTTTACCAATAAAATTGTAAATTTACAGCTTTTTTGACGCGGTAAAACTTAAAAGGAATTCTCGTGACTTAACTAGATTTTTTGCTTCATCCTTTTTTACGAGAATTCCTTGTAAAAATTACAAGAATTATGTTTTTATTATAAAATTACTAGAATTCCTTGTGAACAATAATTTTTTCTTGTAAATTTAAAATTTTTTCGTAAATTTTGGCTGCGGATAACTAACGTTTTACCAATAAAAATGTAAATTTATAAAAAAAATGTAAATTTCGATTACACAAAACACAAATTAAAACAGGATAACGAGACTTTTTCTAGTATTTTAACATGTTTGTTTTTTTTTTAATCTTGAAAAGTTACCAAAAAATTCTCGTAAAATGATTGTTTGCTACGAGTACCTCCTATTTTAAGAGAGTTTCTAGTAAACATTACAATTTTATTGGTAATAAGCTTGTAAAATTACAAACAATTTGCAAGGTTTTCACCAATAAAATTGTAAATTTACAACTTTTTACGCGATAAAAATTACAAGGACTTCTCGTAACTTAACTAAGTTTTTTCCACCTCCTATTTTACGAGAATTGGTAGTAAAAATTACAAGCTTTTTTGTAATTTTACAAGTTTTTTACCAATAAAATTGAAAACTTACTACTTTTTTGATGCGATAATGCTTACAAGGAATTCTCGTGCCTTAACTATTTTTTTTGTAAAATTACCTTGGAAATTTGTACATTTACGAAAAAAAAATTTAAATATCGATAAAACATTTTTTGTTAAAAAACAGGAAAACTGTAAGATATTTGTAAAATCGGATTACGGGACTTTTTCTAGTAATTTAACAAGTTTTTTTTGAGTTTAGAACCAACTGAAAAGAGAAATATGTGTTTAAAGTCACATGACCACAGTATTGTCTTGAAACTTATTGAAAATAAAGAGTTTCCTTCCTAGTGGCTTAGCTTGGAGCTTTTGCGACTCCCAAAAAACAGTTTTAACACACTCGAGAAGAAAAATAATGTAACTGGGGTAGCTAAAAGATGCGATTAGGAATTAAAATTCGCAAAACGAATTCCTGAAGCAAGGTTTTTAAAGTAAAAACACATGAAATAAAAGCAGCACTGGCGGAAGAAGTGTGAACGATATAGCATCAGCCTTCCAAAAAAACTGTCGAAAAAGTAATCGAAGACAAGAATATTACAAAACTGTTAACATGGAGCGATTCTGGTGGTACTAAAAAGCAAAAATTCCATTATGGCCCTAGCAATGGAGTATTTAATTAAAACTCATGCCGATGATGAAAGCATTACAATGAAATACTCATTACCAGGACTTAAAACTGACCGTTCTTTTCCCCTTATGTACCCCCTCCCTCCTAATAACGTGTGACATTATTTTTCCTGCTCCACAAAAAAAATATATTATGAAGATCCCAGGTCACTAGGGAGGCTTACCTTGTAAGTCGGTTTATTTTTGATTAACAAATGTTGTATTATTATATTAAAATCCAAATAACACAAGGTTCTATCTGCAAAAAACTATTTCTCACAGAAACACAAGGTTCTATTTGGCAGTTAGAACCGTGTTGCCCAAATTCATGTGCCTTATCGTTGAGCAACAGAGTTCTATCTGCTTTTTTAAACTCAAATTGTGCAAAAATTAATATAGTATCGCGAATATTTTTTAATACATAATAAAATTTAAGGACTAATTTCATATTATTCAAAAACCGCTTTTTAATTTAGTCAAAACTGACTTAGTAAAGCGAATAACAATATTCAACCTTAGTTTTCTCAATAATAGTGTTGGTGCAAATAGAACCTTGTTGTTCCAAGGTCGCGTCTTGTTAAACATTTTTTTAGACTACAAGGCAGTCTCCAAACCTAAAAATTTTTCGTCACAAAGTTTTCAATTTAACCGATTTTTACTTACAAACATTTTTTTACATTTTAAAAAATAATTTTCTTTTAGAAAAATTTTCAGATTTCTAATAAAAAATCTTTGAAAGAATTCAGATTCTGTTATATTATTTTCAAAAATAGTCTCCGATTTAAAAAACTCTTAAAAAAATCATTAATATTTTTGGTCAAAGTCAAAACATTTTTCCATAAGAAAATTTTTGAGGTTCTCATACAAATACCAGAAAATTTTTTAGATTTTGAAATTTTTTGTTACAATGTGAAGGATTTTTTTTTTTTCTAATTTTCCTTTTCTTTTTTTTCTTCTCTTACTTTTTCTTTTTTTGTCCTTTTTTTTCTCATCCTTTTCTTTTTCCTTCTTTTTTGAAATCGGTTGGGGGGGGGGGGAGGGGGAATTGCTATTTCCATAGAAAATTTCTTAAAGACAATTTTTCAATAGAAATTTTCTCAAAGACAATTCTTCTATAAAAAATTTCTGAAAGACAGTTTTTCTATAGAAACTTTCTGAAAGACATTTCTTCTATAGAAAATTTCTGAAAGAAAATTTTTCGATAGAAAATTTCTGGAAGACAATTTTTCTATAGAAAATTTTTGAACGACAATTTTTATATAGAAAAATTTTTAAAGACAATTTTTTTTATAGAAACTTTCTTAAAGACAAATTTTCTACAAAAACTTTCTCAAAGACAATTTTTCTATAGAAAATTTCTCAAAGATAGTTCTTAAATAGAATTTTTTTTTAAGATAATTTTTCTATAGAAAGTTTCCCAAAGACAATTATTCTACAGAAAATTTCTCAAAGACAATTCTTTAATGGAAAATTTTTTAAAGATATTTTTTTTATAGAAAATTTCACAAAGATAATTTTTCCATAGAAAATTTCTGAAAAGCAATGTTTCTATAGAAAATTTCTAAAAGACAATTTTTCTACAGAAACTTTTTCAAAGACAATTTTTCTATATACATTTTTTTTTCATAAATATTTTTTTTCAGCAATTTGTTTTTTCATTAAATTTTTTTACATAATATTTTTACATCAAACAAATTTTTTTTTATAAAATTTTTTTTTATCAAAATTTACGAAATCGAATTGACTTGGAAAAACTTGGAGACACGGGTTTCTTTCTTTTGTAGCTCTGCTTTCAGAATTGTTGCTCTCGATCATGGGTGCAAAATCGTGTTGTACAGTGTTATCCTTGTATAACACCATTTTTTCTAAAAAATCGTAAAAACTTAAAAATCCTAAGGACCTTTTTTATGGAAGAACATAATTTTAATACAAATTCCTAGATACTGAGGTCTATTCTTAATTTAAAAAAAAAATCTATAAGTTTTGAATATTTATTTTATGAATCTTTATTCAAGTAGTTTTATCAAAAAATAATAAAAATGTGCTATTATGGAACCAACATACTAATTTTCAATAATGTTTTCTGAATATGAATTATCTCTTAAGTGACACTCCCATTTTTTTCTAAACGTATAATAATGGAAATAGTGATCATGGACCTCCAATGAAGTTTGTTTATAGTTTCTGTTCAAATTGTAATTAGTATAATAGTTTTAACAATTTGTTTTTAAAAATGATGAACTTTATCACCTTAAAAGTTGGGACCACCAACGAAAATTGTATTTTGATAACGAAAATAAATTATTCAACATAATTTTAATAATACTTTTACAGTTGTTTTTCTATATAGCAATTGTAACTGATAAAACAAATCACAAACTTAATTTAAGATTACGGCTACTCAAACATATGTTATTTTTTACGTGTTGGAATACAATTATATTTTTTTTTATCAAGGATGGGTACTAAGGCCTTTATTCATAATACTTAAAGTGTACTTAAAGTAGGTTTATTTGACAAATATTCATGCAATATCAGTCAAATAAACCTACATTAGATTTAATTTACTCATTATGAATAGCCCAGTAATAATATAAGTACCAATTTAAATTGAAAATTTTTTTCGAGTTGGCATTTATTGAATATAGTTCGACGATATATTTCAATTTTCAGGCAAATTTTAAATCTTTGATTTAAAATGACGTTTGAGCACTTTGGTATGCAATTTTTTGAAAAACAAACCAATTATGGGAAATAGTGTGATTGCAACGGATCTATAGATAAAGAAATAATCTCCAACTAAAAAAAAGAATTCCAAAATAAAATTTTTAAATATTTAAGATTTTTTTTGGGAGAAATTTTGAAAAATTTTATTTTGAAATGAAATAGGCTAGTTGGTAGCGTGCTAGCCTATGAAACAGGAGGTCGTGGGTTCGATTTCCACCAAAACCCTTGGTCGATTTCGCTACAACGAGACGACGGTCATTGTTACCAGTTCTCGGTTAGGTTTAAATTATTAAAAATGATTTGTAAATAAATTGGAAAAATAAATAAAAAACTGATCATTGGATCAAATTATTATTATTATATTATTATTATATTTCAATTTTCAGGCAAATTTTAAATCTTTGATTTAAAATGACGTTTGAGCACTTTGGTATGCAATTTTTTGAAAAACAAACCAATTATGGGAAATAGTGTGATTGCAACGGATCTATAGATAAAGAAATAATCTCCAACTAAAAAAAAAGAATTCCAAAATAAAATTTTTAAATATTTAAGTATAAAACCTGAATCAAATTACGTCGCGTAAGGCGTAACGCCCAATAATTTTTCGTTTCTAATATTTAAATGTGAGTTACCTAAATCAAACGGACGTAAAAATTTCAAATTTGATGTGTTTGTTTTTGTTTCTTTTTTACGTCTTGCGTTACGCATTTGATTCTGGTTCGACCCTAAGATTTTTTTTGGGAGAAATTTTGAAAAATTTTATTTTGAAATCAAATTTAAATAAAATTAAAAAAAAAAAAAACAAAAATAAAACTAAAAAAGTAGAAAAATTAAGTTCGACTTGGTCGAATCTATGAATACTCTCCACAATGTTATCTGATAGTAATTTTCTAAAAAAAGTTTAAAAAAATTGCATTACAAATTTTTTATTAGAAATATATTATTTTGAGTAAAACTTTTTTTACCCACGACAAGACAACAAACAACAATAAGTTTTAAAAAAACTGGTATTTCACCATGCTTTTAAAACTTGTTTAACGAGTTTTCAACAGTTTAAGGTGAAACCAATCTGAAATTCAGAGCTTTGCTTATAACTTTTGAACCACTGAACCGATTTTGCTGAAATTCAAAACCAAACAGACTTGGGGAACGACAAATATATATTCTAAGCTTCAGCACTCTCAGAATTGTCTTTCGAAAGTTAGAGTGGTTTTAATCTCGTTAATTCGCAAAATACCCTTGCCGAAATTTACTATTTTGCTCATAACTTTTGAACCACTAGACACCGATTTCGCTGGATTGCAATACCAACCTGACCCGGTAAATGGAGAACATATATGTCAAACTTCAGGCGCCTCCGTAAAGTCTTTTTTTTTATAAAAAAGAAACACACTCAGGCAATGCTGCCTATCAATTACTAATGTAACCGTGTTGTTTCTTTCGGAAAGGGGATAGAAGAGAGATGAAAGATTTGAAAGATAGAAGGGCTTCCGTATGGCAACACTGTAATTGCGCGTGTTGATAATTTTGAGTACAGTTGTTGCATCGCCATCTGTTATTGATCTGGCGAATTATTTTTGAAGCTGTGTTTCATAGCCATTATTTTATTATTTTACTTCGTTGACGTTTTAGTGCTATTTATCAACGAAGGAGGGTGCTGCGATAGATATTAGTTATAAATAGAAACTAATAAATATCTGAAAAAAATGTTGTTCTGCCTGAGCCGGGAATCGAACCCAGGCTTGGTGGCTAGTAGTCCAACGCGCTAACCACTAAGCCACAGCACCCTCAATATATATATGGGGCATTTCATGTGAAATCGGACACTTTGAAAAACTTTTTTTTTAGATTTTCCCAATTTGTTTACAGTTTTTAGTACCCTTCGAAAACTCCTTCGTGGTAAATTTTCAGATTTTTTTGATGACCCGTTCAAAAGATATCGAATTTTTAAAAATTGGTAGTTTGTTCCTTTACTCAAACTTCTTTTAATCATAACTTCTTCAATAATGGTCCAAATTTCAATTTTTTTTTTTCAAAATTTTTGTTTTTTTACGTACTTTATATTTTTAAGTTTTAAAATTTAAATCTCATTTTTGAAAATGTTTGTACTCTTCGATTTTTTTTTGTAAAACTTCTATCAATTCTACAAATTGTTTGCCCAGGAAGATCGTGGGATAACAATTATTACTATTTTTTAAAATTTTTTTAAAAAATTTTATTGTAATTTTTCAATCTTAAAATCATTTCTACTGCTCCAATGGTGCGTCATAGAGGGGTCCTTTATAAGACCGACCCCCATTAATTTTTACGTCTTAACATTTCTTTGGAACAAACTAATACCCTATCTCCAATTTCTAAGGGGGTCCCACACAAAACGACATTTTTTAAAATTTGTTCCAACCGCTCTAACTGCCCTAATAGTAGGCTCCCATACAAAATTACATTTTTATAAAATTTGCTCCAACTGTTATTTGTATGGGAGCCTACTTAGGGAGTGGAGATAGGGCGTAGGTATGTTTTGAAAAAATGTTGTAGGGTAAAAATAAATGGGGGTCGGTCTCACTAATGACCCCTCTCGGACGCACCATTGGACCGGTAGAAGCTGATTAAATAAAACAAATTTACAAAAAATAAAAAAAATTGTATGGGGACCGCCTTAACAGTTAAAGATAGAGGGTAGGTGTGTTCAGAGAAAATGTTTGGACTAAAAAAATATTGTGGGTCGGTCATACATTTTGTTGCTCTAAGGGCACTATTAGGGCAGTTAGAGCGGTTGGAACAAATTTTAAAAAATGTCGTTTTGTGTGGGAGTCCCCTTAGAAATTGAAGATAGGGTATTAGTTTGTTCCAAAGAAATGTTAAGACGTAAAAATTAATGGGGGTCGGTCTTATAAAGGACCCCTCTATGACGCACCATTGGAGCAGTAGAAATGATTTTAAGATTGAAAAATTACAATAAAATTTTTTCAAAAAATTTAAAAAAATAGAAATAATCGTTATCCCACGATCTTCCTGGACAAAAAATTTGTAGAATTGAAAGAAGTTTTACACAAAAAAATTTCAAAAAAATCGAAGAGTACAAACATTTTCAAAAATGAGATTTAAATTTTAAAACTTAAAAATCGCATACTTGAGCGCTTTTAAGAATTTTTTGGGATTTTTTTTTAGAAAGTACGTAAAAAAACAAAAATTTTGAAAAAAAAAATTGAAATTTGGACCATTATTGAAGAAGTTATGATTAAAGGAACAAACTACCAATTTTTAAAAATTCGATATCTTTTGAACGGGTCATCAAAAAAATCTGAAAATTTACCACGAAGGAGTTTTCGAAGGGTACTAAAAACTGTAAACAAATTGGGAAAATCTAAAAAAAAAGTTTTTCAAAGTGTCCGACTTCACATGGAATGCCCCATATATATATACTTTATGGGGTCCTAGACCAATATTTCGATGTGTTACAATCGGAATGACAAACTTATATATACCCTCTATCACTAGAGTGGAGGGTTATAAAACAAATAAAATTTTGAGTAGGTTTATTCTGGCTCGAGGTAATTTATTTCTTTACTAATTAAAACCATGATATTCTCATAAAATAATTTTCAAGAAAATTATTTTTCTGTTTTAAATTAATTTGTGTTGGTAATTTTTGCAAGACTTATTCGACACGTGTTTCGGAATTAGTCAGAATCCATTGTCAAGACTATTTAACAATATTTTATGAATTTAAAAAAAACAAATTAAAACTAAATATTATCGAAAAAGAAATTTTAATGTTTTTCTCGTCTGTTTTTGATATCGTTTTGGTACCCAACCTCGATTTTTATAAAATAAACAACAGTGGCTTATCAATCGGTTAATAAATGTTTTTACTCAAATGAAAACAAAAATACTATCAGAACCTTAGACAAAGTCTAAAGAATTTAGTATTTGTTTGACTTTTTGCAATTAAAGACGTGATTTCCTTATATTTTAATATAGATAATTAAAAAAATTATTGTTTTAAGAAATAAATAATAGCATTAATAAGATGGATAAAATTGGAAAAATTGGTTTCTTAGGTGGTGGTAGAATAGCTCAAGCTATGGCTAAGGGTTTTATATCGGCTGGTATTTAAAAAAAAAAATCCATTATTTCTATAACGGTTTTGAAAAACTATTATTGTTGTTGTAGGTTTAACTAAAGCTGAATCAATTATCGCTAGTGTACATCCCTCAGATTCAACATCATTGCAGTCATTTAAGGTGCAAAAGTTTATATTTTTAATTGGATTAGTTAATAATTAATTAAACTTTTGTGTTGTAATTTTTTTTTTTTAGCAACTGGGTGTTGAGACATTAATTAAAAATGACCCGGTTATTGAAAATTCAAACATTATTTTTATATCACTTAAACCTCAAGTTGTACCGCAAGTTTTAAACGAAATCAAATCGAAAAGTGAGGAAAAATTATTTATTTCTGTGGCTATGGGTATAACACTAAAAACTTTGGAACAGGTAATTATTAAAAACAAATAAAAAATGCTCTATTTTATATTTTTATTAAGGTCTCACTCAATACGTTTTTTATTGATTGACTTCTTATCTGTAAAAGTTACTAGAATGGGTTTATTTACCTACATATTTACTTACAGATAAGTAAATGTATAAAGATTACAAAATCAAATTTAAGTTTTAAACATAAAAGAAAGTAAATGCACCCAGAAGAGTATTACACAAAAAAAAAATAAAAAAAAATTAATTAATTTTTTTAAAGTTTTGAGTAAAAAGTGCACCATTTAATAGTATTGAGTAAATTTTTTATAAAAAAATTATTAAATGTTTGACAAAAAATTTAAGTAAACTTTTAATTGACACAATGAAAACTTAACATAAAATATGACACTCACTACGAATCACTCACGCAAAAATTCTACTCACGTGAGTAGCTGGACTTCGATCACGCGTAATTCACGTGACCATTTTAAGTGCTTACCATTAAAGCTAGCAACGCATTAAAGCGGGCACATGTAGGCAATAGCATTTCAAATATTGCTTAAAAAATTATTGTTAGCTGGTAGCATTATTGCGCATTTAGGATGTTGAAATCAAAAAGTTTTCTCTTAAATGTGCCACTGATTAATTAATTTTGTTGGCACATTTAAAAGGGAAATAATTTATGTGTTCAAATCTTCTGATAGAAGCACAAAGACGAATTTATAAAAATTTAGGAATAAAAACTTTTTGAATTTGTCAGAAAATAAAACCAAAGTGGAAAAAAACATTAAGGGCGGTTTACTCAATGAAAAGTTAAGATTACTCAATGCAAAGTTGTTAATAGGTGATATTCGATTTAAGGTTTGACAAAGAATGAAAAAATATTTTATTTTGTTTTAACAAATAAACAACAATATAAACAAAACTATTTTGTTTTCCAAAAACCAAAATAAACAAAGTAGATTATTAAGGGAGTTCATTCTCAATCTTCAACACCCCCACTAGATTGAACTCCTAGTCCCATAAGCTCACAACAATGTAAGTGCTTCAAAGTAGTTAAGGATTTCGTTAAAACGTCAGCCACCATTTCTTCTGTATTTAGATATTCAATGATAACCTTTTTATCTTCAACGAGTCCTCTGATAAAATGATGTCTTATATCGATGTGTTTCGAACGGGAATGATAAGTGCTGTTTTGTGATAAATTTATAGCACTCTTGTTATCACATTTGATAATGACGGATGATGGTCGGCCAAGTTCATTGAACAAAGATCGCAACCATAAAGCTTCTTGGCCAGCTGCAGACAAAGCCATATATTCCGCCTCTGTTGTTGACAACGCAGTAGTTTGTTGTTTCTTAGAATTCCAAGATATACAACCACCTTGAAACTTATAAACGTAACCTGATGTTGATTTTCGATCATCTTGATCACCAGCCCAATCAGCATCAGAGAAGCCTTGTAAATTTTCGTTTTCATCTTTTGAGAATTGTAGCTTATAATTTATTGTACCTTTAAGATACCTCATCACACGTTTCACAGCTTGCCAATGCGCTTTACCAGGATTGTTGTTGTATCTGGCTAAAGCCCCCACTGCATACGATATATCTGGTCGACTAACTTGTGCTGCATACATTATACTACCAATGGCTTCTTGATACGGTATAGATTTCATTTCATCAGTTTCTTCTTTTGTTTTTGGACACATCTGTTTTGAAATTTTCTGGTTTACATCTAACGGTGTTGCTACTGGTTTACAATCACTCATGTTGAATTTCTTTAATATATTTTTTATATAAAGTTCTTGATCTAACCATAGCTTTCCTTTAGAACGATCTCTAGTCACTTTCATACCCAGAATATAATGTGCCTCTCCAATGTCTTTCATTTTGAAATTATTAGCTAAACTTTTCTTTATGTGTAGTTTGCTTTCAGATTTATTAGTAAAAATTAAAATGTCATCAACGTAAATTGCAACGTATGTAATTTCATCATCTTTTAGTTTATAATACACGCAAGGCTCAGTTTTGGATTGTGTAAGACCAATCTTCTTTAAGGTGTTGTCTAACTTTTTGTTCCAAACTCTACTAGCTTGCTTGAGTCCATATAATGATTTCTTTAGTTTACATACCATGTTTTCTTTTGCCTTTAAACCTTCAGGAATCTTCATATAAATTTCTTCATCTAATTTACTTTGAAGGAATGCAGTCACTACGTCCATTTGATCTATATCAAGATTATGTTGTACAGCCAAACTTAGAAGAAGACGTATAGAAGAATATCTTACAACGGGAGAAAACGTTTCTTCATAATCTATTCCATATCGTTGAGAAAAACCTTTAATAACCAGTCGTGCTTTGTACCGTTCTATTTCACCTTTGGAATCTCGTTTTATTTTAAAACACCATTTACTGTCGATCGGTTTCTTTCCCTTAGGCAACTTTACAACTTCCCATGTACCATTTTCATTTAAAGCGTTTAACTCATCTTCTATAGCATTTTGCCAGTTTTCTTTATTTACACTTTCAAGAGCTTGCTTTACTGTTTTGGGTTCATCTTCTGCATGTGCCAAATTACATTCGAATCCGTATCTTTTTACTGGTTTTGAAACTCTTGTTGATCTTCTTAAAACGTTAGGTGATGTGATTCTTGCATTAGATAATCCAGTTGAACTGCACTCAGGTTGATCTTCAAATCCATTAAATGGCGTATCGTCGGTTTCATCAGAAAAGTATTGCTCTTCTTCTGATCGCATATCTTCTGTTGTTGTTTCATAACTTACATCTATATTACCTGAACTTTCATCATTAGTATTTTCAGTATCATCAATATCAACTTCAGTATCATTAGCATCTTGAACATCATCAATAGCATCTTCAGTATTATCATTAGCATCTTGAACATCATCAATACCATCTTCAATACCACTAGCATCTTCAATATCAACATCATTTTCTTGTACAGGATTATCCTTATTCCCCACTGAATCACATCCGGGGATGATATAAAATATCGAATCATCTCTAGGCATTTCATCACAGAATTGATCTTCCAAAAATTTAGCATCTCTACTTAACGTGACTTCTTTTCGAGCATGATCATAAAAACGATAGGTCCTCGAGTGAGCACAATAGCCAACAAACACTACTTCATTACCTTTAGCATCCAGCTTCTTTCTCTTTTCTTTAGGGATGTGTATAACGGCTTTGCATCCAAAAACTTTAAGGTATTTTAAGCTTGGCTTTTTACCTGTCCAAATTTCTTCTGGAGAAACATCTTTTAAAGTTTTACACGGAGTACGATTTATTAAATACACTGCTGTATTGGCCGCTTCTGCCCAAAACTTCTTAGGTAAGCCGGATTCTATCAAAAGACATCTTGTTTTTTCTATTATAGTTCGATTCATTCTTTCAGACATACCATTTTGTTGTGGTGTATATGGTACTGTCGTTTGGTGTTCAATTCCACTTTGAATCATCATTGTCTTCATTCGTCTATTGCAATATTCAGTTCCGTTGTCACTTCTCAAAGCTTTTATCTTTTTACCTGTTTGATTCTCGACAAATTGTTTAAATTCATAGAATTTGTCTGGAACTTCATCCTTTCTCTTTATAAAGTAAGCAAACACTTTTCTGCTGTAGTCATCAATAAAAATTAGCATATATCTTGAACCACTTATTGAGGGTACTTCCATAGGTCCACACAGATCTGAATGAATCAGACCAAGTACCTCTGTTGCACGGTTTCCTGGATCCTTAAATGGGCTTCTTGATAACTTACCCTTCAAACAAGTAATGCAACTTTGCTTGATGACATCACACTTTACGCCAAGAACGGCACCCGAATTCATGTTCTTAAGAATTTCATTATTAACATGACCCACACGTTTATGCCACAGACCAGACTCTTGAGTCCTTGCATCAGAAACAAGTGCATTATTATTAGATATATTTAAACGAAACATACCATTCATTAGTTCTCCAGTTACGATAACATCACCATCACTGTTTAAAACTTTGCATCCTCTTTTATTAAACAACACTTCATAACCGCTTTCAACAATTCTTGAAACTGATAACAAATTTATATACAGACCAGGAATATACAGAACTTCACGGAAGGTAACATCTTCTTTCTTAAATTTTCCAACCTTAGCAACCATGTCAACATCGCCAACACCTCTTACTTGCATTGTTGAATTATTCGCAATTGTGACTTCTGCATTCTTTTGTTGAAAGTTTTTGGAGAAAAATTCTGCATCAGAGCACATATGTGCTGTCGCACCAGAATCGAAGAACCAATCACTTTTGTTTAATTCACTAACAGCGAAACATCCCAGCATGGCATTTGGTTTTTTCTTAAAATTTGATTTTGACTTACTTGGACATTTGGCTGCGATGTGGCCAAATTGGTTACAATTGTAGCATTTAGGTCCTTTGTTTTTAAACGGTTTTTTCTGACCTGCTAACGCAACATCTTTCGATTCGGTTTTCACATCTTGAAGCAATTTTAATTTGATGGCATCACCTGTGATTTTGATTCCCGAACTTTGTATACCCATGATCATTGGTTTATATTCATCAGGCAATCCAGCTAATAGCATTGAACCAACCCATTCTTCGTCGACATTGAGACCAGCCGCTCTTAACTTATGAGCCGTTGTCAGGATTTCATTAACGTAATCTTCAACATTACGATAATCATTCAATTTTGTTGAACAAAATTTTTGAATTAACCCGACTCTTCTTACCAGTCCGCTATCCTCAAAAATCTTTGCTAATGTGATCCATATTTCGTTAGCACTTTTACACTCCCGAATATGCGGATACACCGACTTATCAACGGACAAAATCAATTCAGCTTTGGCTTGAACTTTCTTTTCGTCTTTTTCTTCTGTTCCTTCAACAGCTTTCCATAGACCTTTCATCAGAAAATACGCCTCTATGGTGAATTTCCAATCCTCGTAGTTCTCGCTTCCTTTAAGCTTCTCAATTTGATTATTCGTTGACATTATTTATTTTTGAGTCTTGATTCTTGTTGCAGATTTCACAGAAATATCACTTGTATTACACTTTTATACGTATTTATAATTTTATTTTAAATTCGCACTACCCTTTTTTATGCGGAAGGGCCCATAACCTGTTAATAGGTGATATTCGATTTAAGGTTTGACAAAGAATGAAAAAATATTTTATTTTGTTTTAACAAATAAACAACAATATAAACAAAACTATTTTGTTTTCCAAAAACCAAAATAAACAAAGTAGATTATTAAGGGAGTTCATTCTCAATCTTCAACAAAAGTTAAAATTTAACGGAGCATTATGTCAAAATTTGTATGAAAAATTTAAATTTAACGGAGAGTTATTTTATAACGGAGCATTGAGTAATCCAGCCTAGAGGATATTAATTTTTTCCATTGATTTACAAAATCATCTCAAATTGTACTAGCATAAAGAAAAATCATAAAATCATCTCAACTTACCATGCTAAGTTCTTGTAGTGCGAACGTGGTTGAAAACCTGAGTTTGTCGATAGAGCATCCTTTATAAATGGCTGAATGTTTCCCATTACATAGAACACATATGACTTCGTTGGACCAGTTTGGTTTAGAGCAGAGTTTTGATGAATGATATCCTGCACATTTTATACATTGGGACTGTCTTTAACGGAAACATATTGTTGGCATTGTGAGCACTGAGGGATTTGTTTCTTAGGCCTAGGGGGTGTGAACCTAATACGGACGTACATTAATGAATGTAAATTTTCTTATTATTAGGACTTGCTTTTATTTCAATTTTGAATAATAAAAGTGTGAACAACTTTGTTTTACATTTCAAACATTGATTACTTCATGACCTGGCTCATGATTTTTTTTAACTCTTCAATATTTACTTAAGAGTGCTTGTTTCGAAGTATAGCTTTGAACCCTCTTTTCTTCATCGGCTTGCACGTTTAGAACTCGGTTTTTTGTTATTTCTTGGGACTTTGGAAGAATTTTGATCAGATTGTACTTATTCTATATATATCTACTTGTTCTTTAAAGAGTATACAAGGGACTTATGTCCTGCATCTTATCAACAAAAATTTGAGGAGCTTGATAACGTAGTCAACTGTAGCTGCTCGTGAGCACGAGTGTTGAAAACTGTAATCACTTTTAAATTAAACCGTTAAAAACAACAAAACGTTCATTCACTGCGAAAATAAGATAATTAAACAATTGCAAGAATAATTTCAAAAATAACTTACAATTTTGTGTTTTCTTGACAAAAGTTATAAACTAATGAAAAATTCCGACAAAAATAACGAATATGTATGAGGGTATTTATACACAGCCTTTTTTTGCTTGCAATAAAGTCTTGCAACTTTTTTTTGTTGACTAACGGGGGTGAAAAGAAAACGGGGTAGAAAAAAAATCACGATTTCTGTTTTCCTTCCTTTATGCTTCTCACCCCCGATTGCCATCAAAAAAAAAGTTCCAAGACTTTATTGCAAGCAAAAAAAGGCTGTGTATAAATACCCTCTATACAATTTAAAAAATAAATACATAAATTTAAAATATTCAACTTCCCTGCAAACAATAGGGCGATATATCGCCGAAAAGATATTGCGGCGATACGAAAATTTATCATTTCAATAAAAAATCAAAGTAGTATTTTTATTATATCGCCGTTTTCTCATACGAACGATATTTTGGCGATAAACAAAAAAAAAATATTGAAATTTTTTATTTCTTTGTCAATTTAATATAAAATAATTTAGCAAGCACAACAAGAAATCTTTGAAAGAATATAAATTAGGCCGAAAAACACAAATGTGCTTTCAAAGATAAAATAAAAAATTCAGCGAATGTTGCGGATATATTTTTCAGGTGAATGCAAATGTTTTTAGTCATGTTAACATGACCAAAATATGAATGAATGTCTATTTTCAGCTTCAGGGAATCGATATAGCTGTATCGCCGGTTTATCATTTTGGTGATATTCCGGCGATATATACAAAACTAGTATTTTTCGTTTATACGATTATCTGGCGATATTGCCCTTTTATCGCCGAATCGTTTTCGTATCGCCGGGATGTATTGCCGTCGGGTAACAGTTTCTCCCGAAAGGTGTATCGCCGGCGATACGAATTCGATAATTGCCGCAATAACATTTATCGTATCGGCAATACAACCGGCGAATCGATGTCGTATCGTTTTGTTTGCAGGGTTAAGTTCAATTGAATAATTCCCCTGCAAACAAAACGATACGACATCGATTCGCCGGTTGTATTGCCGATACGATAAATGTTAATGCGGTTATTATCGAATTCGTATCGCCGGCGATACACCTTTCGGGAGAAACTGTTACCCGACGGCAATACATCCCGGCGATACGAAAACGATTCGTCTTGGCGATAAAAGTGCAATATCGCCAGATAATCGTATAAACAAAAAATAATAGATTTGTATGTATCGCCGGAATATCACCAAAATGATAAACCGGCGATACAGCTATATCGATTCCCTGAAGCTGAAAATAGACATTATTTTTTTCATTCATATTTTAGTCATGTTAACAGGAACATTCGCTAAACTTTTTATTTAATCTTTGAACACAAATTTGTATTTTTCGGCCAAATTTATATTCTTTCAAAGATTTCTGCTTGTGCTTGATAAATTATTTTATTTTAAATTGACAAAGAAATAAAAATTTTCAATATTTTTTATTTGTTTATCGCCAAAATATCGTTCTTATGAGAAAACGGCGATATAATAAAAATACTACTTTGATTTTTTATTGAAATGATAAGTTTTCGTATCGCCGCAATATCTTTTCGCCCTATTGTTTGCATGGCCAAGTTAAAGTAAAAATAACCCAATGAACATTTTAAACAATCAATATAAAACTATGAATAACAACGAGCGTTATCTTCATTTTGAAGATTAAAAATCCCATTTTGCGAAGACTGCCCTTTGTCTAAACAATAAGAGTTATTAGTTGTATTTATCCTGGCACTGGAAGCAAGCCAATACCTATACGACCACGTTTTTTATTGAAAACTTCAGTCAACAACGATGTTATAGTTGTATTTGTCTACCTTGGAACTTACATATTTGTTTTTACACAAATTTTTTAGAATACTTACTAAAATTTTAAATTTTTCTTTTTTTTCAGAATCTTTCAAATAAATCCCGCGTCATAAGAGTTATGCCCAATACACCTGCCCTTGTACAATCAGGATGTTCAGTATTTGTACGTGGTTCTAAAGCCACTGATGATGATGCCAAAAATACACAAACTCTATTACAAGCCATAGGAACTTGTGAAGAAGTTACTGAAAATTTACTAGATCCCATAACAGCACTAAGTGGTAGCGGTCCCGCTTATGTATTCGTAATGATTGAAGCCTTAGCTGATGGTGCCGTACGTATGGGTATACCACGAGATATGGCATATCGTTTAGCCTCCCAAACCGTAATGGGTTCAGGGCATTTAGTAAGAGATTCAAAAGAACATCCTGGTTCATTAAAGGACAATGTTACAAGCCCGTCCGGATCAACAGCAGCAGGATTAAAGTATTTAGAAGAGGCTGGATTTAGAGCAGCCGTAGCAGGTGCTGTTGAGGCAGCAACGATAAGATGTCGTGAAATAACGAATGATCAGTGAAAATGTTATTTTTTAGTTTAAGTAAATTTAAATTATTTTTATAAAAATAAAATATTTTATTATAATAGTAGTATAAAATAGCTATACATTTTCTATACATGTAAAGGTAGAGATAATTAAAATTTCTTCTTTTTCTTCTTTTCTCTTTCCAAGGTATTGAGTTCACCTTGTTGTAGGGAGGCTTCGGAGTAAATACGTTTAACTTTTTCACGTCGTTCTTTGTCACTGTAAAAAAAAAATAATAATAAAAGAGATATATTAATGGAATTCACGCTAGCAATTTTAATCTTGCAAAAATAAAAAATGTCAAAATTGCATTTATTTATTTTTTTTTGTTATTTTGTAAAGAGTAGCAATAATATTACAATTGAAATAAAATGCGAATATTTTCTAACGACCACGCATCATGTTAAAGGAAAGAGAGAAGTGGAAAAGTTAATTCAAAATTTAAAAAAAACGTTGCAATGTTGCACTTTTACAAGGGTAAACATTTCTGAAGCGAATACCATTATTAAAACGGAATGTCCGGTTTTTACCCTTGCAAAGTGCAAAATTCTAAATATTTTGCAACACAAAGGCTGTAAGTACCCTGCCGGAAAAAACATTGTCGGTCGATCTGAAATCACCTATCCTGGTGAAAACAAGACATCATGATATCACTAAAGCTATCACTAAAATGTCTTAAAATGATTATCCCGTGGCAGGTGAAAATTGGACTCATCACTAAACTGTCTCAAAAATATTTAGTGATGTGTCTTAACATAGGTACCCCTTTCCGGGGAAAGAAATGCCAGACAGTAATTCACGTCTGTATTTCTATATTGTATTTCAATTGTATCTTAAGTTTTTTAAAAAAAATTACAAAACTTACCCTTGCAACTGTTGTGTCATACGCATTTTCTGTAAGAATTCTGTATCACGTCGAATTTCCCGTATAGCACCTTTAGTTTCTCTTTTTATCTTAGCCATTAGTTTAACCTTTTCTTCTTTTTCCGCTGTTAACTTAGGACGACGTTTATCATCGTATACAGTTTCAATACGTGGTTCCAATAAACGTAAAGCTTTTGGTTTCTTTTCTGGTGGCACTAATTTTGTTAGAGATTTTGTAGCCAGTTCTGTTAAAGCTAATTTGGTTTTCTCGTAATTCTCCTTAACATACAAGGGATATGATGATAAAGGTAATTTTTCTAGCATTTCCAATATTGGATTAGCCAAAAAATTACAACCTATATTATCATTGACTAATGTTACAGCATCTTGTATAAGCTTTAAACATTGATTTAATGACCTGACCTTAAACTCATTATCAAATGTGTGTATTACCAAATCTTCAGCTTTTAAAGGTTCCTCTGCAATATCCAGATAATCCTTAGAATCTTCTGTTATAGCTAGTAACTTACTTAAAAGTCCTTGATTTTGGAAGGGAGGCAAAATTTTTATAACTTCTATTGGCCGCTTTGGTATGCTTAGGAAAACAATACCTAATAGGTAATTAAAAGCGGCGGGTAAAAATCTTTTAGAAATTTGACCATATTCCAAACTAAGAGTAACTAAAAATAGACCCATGGCTATATCCTGGCGACTTCTTACTCTGGCTTTGGATAAAATATGTTGTATAAATATAAAACAGGGTGTGACTATAGGATGTCTAAAATCTGAAGTTGAACATAGATTTGATACCAATTTCAAATAAATTAAGACTTCTAAAGAAGGAAATTGTTTCGAATTCTTTTTATACATCGCATATTTCTCTTTTATTACATCAAGCAATGTGTTGGACATACGTTCTGGATTTAAATGTACCAAATCATATAGATGAGGCATAATGGCCGATAGAAATTGAAATTGTTCTCGTATATCCTCCTGACTAGCATCACTAAATTTTTCATTTAATGTTTGTAAAAGAAATGCAAAAAGTTTAACAATCTTTTCACGATTAACTCCCTCCAGTTTTGGGTGATTACATTTGATTAAACGCTCCAATATTATTGGTTGATCTTTTATTTTATATTCATTTAAAAGTTTGGCAAATTGTTCATAATTTTTAGGCATATCAATTGTAAAAGGAAGATCAGTTCTTTCGATGTTTAAAGACTTTTTAGAGTCTTTAGTTTTATCCTTTTTAGCATTTTCTTTAGAAGTTTTTTTGTCTACAATTGGTAAATCTTCATTTTCTTCTGCTTCAGAGTCGGTTACTTTTAAATCACTTAAATCATCTTCTTCATCTTCATTTTCCTCATCTCCTTCTTCCTCTCCTTCAGATGATTCATCTTCTTCGTCGGATTTATTTTCTTCATCGTCAGTATCCTCTCCTGCAGTATCCTCCTCTGCATCAAAATTTTCATCAGGAACTTCATTTTCTTCCTGATTTGTCCCCAATTTACCTAATATACAAATATTTAAGAGTCATATTAAAACACACTAGATAAAAATGAATCTAAGCTTCAACATTATTTTTCTTAATCTTGAGACTTTTTCAGATTTTTTTAATTTATTTGAACAGATGTTGGAAAGTTTTTGCTATAGAAAACGTTTGTATAGATTTTGAGACTTTTTTTTTTTTACTTTGAGCCAACACTCAGGGGATGTAGGGTTATATAGTCGAAACAAAAAGTCGACTTTTCGGCTTTTTTCAATTTCTAAAAAGTCGATTTTTCGACTTTTTTCAAATTTTAAAAAGTCGACTTTTCGACCTTTCGACTTTTTAAAAAGTCGACTTTTTTCGACTTTTTTCAACTTTTCGACTTTTTAACTTTTTTCGACCTTTTCCAACTTTAAAAAGTCGATTTTTTTGTAAATAGAAGTTAAGTTTTGACTTGTTGTAAGCATTTAGGTGCTATTTTTTTGTTGTATTTTATTTATCAAAAAAAGTCAAAGAAATCGAAAATGTGGAAAAGGTTGAAAAAATCGAAAGCAAAAGAGGCGACTTTCGATTTATAGAACCCTATCACTGAGGTGTTTACAATAATCAAAAATATTGGTAAATATTGCAGTTAACACTTTCTAACTCATGAATTTGGCATTGACATTTTTGCTTCACATACAAAATACATGGAAACACCAATAGCTTCAGTTGTTATTAAACTCGGCTCTCATTTGAAATTTTTTTCAGAAGAAAGAAATTATTTTCATTTAGCAAAAGTAAAAAAAATCAAAAAAAAAATCGAAAAAAGTCGAAAAAAAGTCGAAAGCAAAAGTCGAGTTTTCGACTTTTTAAGAACAAAAAAGTCGATTTCGACTTTTCGACTTTTTCATACAAAAAGTCGATTAATCGACTTTTCGACTATAGAACCCTAAGGGGATGCCAACTACTGATGCAATGCATTGTGTTGGTATTAGGAAAATAGGTTATGAGGAGAAGGAAGAGGGAGTAGTGTTTGTGGACGTTTAATTTGAATTTTTCCAAATTGTAGCTTGTTGGGAAGACGTCTGCGGGGAGTTTATTCCACATACGGCTAGTTCGACCGAAATTAAAATTGGTACAAAAATTAATTTAGACAGCAAAATTTTGCTTTAAAAAAATAAAAACTTCCGCAGATTTTTGTAAAAAAATATTTTTGTAATTATTTAAATATCATTTGGCATCCAATTATATGCATTTTATATTTTTAGGTTATGTGGAATGTACCATAGTTTCTGAGGTTTCCTTACATTTAAGCTCATAACTTTTGAACAGCTGAACCGATATCGCTCAAATGCAATACCAAGCTTTTCAAGGCAACAACAAGTAAATATGTTAAGCTTCAGGTATAACGCCATTTAAAAAAACGGACGTAGCTTGAATGTCCAAGAATCGATTACTGATCAATAGGGTGGAGCAAATATAGCTTTTATTCAAATTTCGAAAACGTCAGGGTCGGAAAAGTTGTATTTTGGGGTCGATAGTAACCCACAAAAATATTGGACATGTAGTGCAATGGGTTCCTTTTTTGACTTGACAATCGGAAAGTCCGAATTTCGAACTTTTTTTTTTTTGTTTAAAATATTAGTTTATATTTGGACATTACTGAATAAGTGTTTTTATGTAATATTAACTCAGTATTTAAAAGATGTATATTTTTAATTATTGTATTATGTTGTTGGCCTTTTTACCGCAATTTGAAATTAACAAAAATTTTTTAAGTTATTTTTAGAATTTTTTTTTTTACTATAAAAACATTTTTTCATGGGGTTTTGATTGTCAACTTTGTCGTTAAAGAATTACATCT
The DNA here is from genome assembly GCA_963921195.1 of Pegoplata infirma. Taxonomy (NCBI): domain Eukaryota; kingdom Metazoa; phylum Arthropoda; class Insecta; order Diptera; family Anthomyiidae; genus Pegoplata; species Pegoplata infirma. Next base: position 255,288,020 of record OY992536.1, on the reverse strand, counting down.
ACTTTAGACCTGTACACTTTCTTTCGACTCTCACTGTATGTATCTCAAGCTTAAGTAGCCTTAAAACTTTGAAAGTTAGCATGCTCTCAACAGACAGACGGTCGACATCGGTAAATCGTCTTAAAGATTTTTTTTTTTTAATTGACTTTTCTTACCATCCATATTATAAGCTAAAGTGCCCTCCACTTCATCATCTCCATAAGCGAAATAACCATCATCTAAATCATCAGCAGATCGATGTTTTGGTTTTTGTGTTTCCTCGTCTTCTTCGCCATCGGCTCTCATTCTTCTCATACGTTCATGCTCAAGTTTTTCCAATCGATCTTTTTCTTTTTTGGCCACATCCTCCTCGGATAATAGTTTATCGGTGACAACACCTCTGGGTTCAAAAATCAACTCCTTTGCCAGACGATCATAATCATCGGGAGCTGTTTTTGCTTTAAGCTCATTCTTAGTCATTTTACCCACTAAACCTATAAGATCCTTGTAGTTGGCATCTAACTTTTCAGTCAAATCAAATAGTTCGTCTTTTTCTTTAGCAATTTCAACTTTGCGACGTTTTTGTTCAACTATCATTTCATCAATTGCACTTTTTCGGTCCTTAGCTGCTGCAGCACTGTCACCACCAAAATGAGCAGCTTCCGTAAATTCCGCTAAAATTTTATGCATTTATAATTATCGAAATCATACTATTTAATTTCAAAAATAAATACCATCTAATCCTGCATCTTCTTCAGCTTCATCATCAGATCGATCATCACGAAATTGTTCGATTTCTTCCAAAGTTTGACCACGATGTGTTAAGACTTCATCATCATTTAAATTGAACCTTGATTGTTTCGTTTGTTTCATACGTTCCATTTTATCGGCCACGAAACGGGCATTCATAATTTCTTCATCCAGTTGGTCGGCATTTAAATGTCTACCAATACGACGATCTTTAAATTTGTTTGTCTTGTGTTTTTCCATAAACTCTTGTCCCAACGTTTCCTTGCGTTTCTTTACAGCCTTAGCTCGTGAAACACCAGGCAAACCTTTATCATGTTTACATGTTCTACCAATAATTTGAAATTTTTCCTTATTCATGTGCACTTCAAAAGGATTTAGTCGTTTTGATGTCGCTGCCGTTGCGTTAGCAAACGGATTTTCTTTTTTTACTGCCTTTTTAGCATAGACTGCATCTGCAGTAGATGTTTTACTTTTTTTAACCATGTTTTATTTTTATTTTAACACTTTTGATGATAATTATTACAAAAATTGTGAAAAATGAGTTAAGAAAAATGTTGTTGCATTTTCAATACAAACAAAAAATTAAAAATGAACTTGCACGTGGTAAACAGTGAAGCAAGCCGGTCGGCGCGGCTGACGGCTGAGTCGCTAAGCCGATATTTTTCCACGAGCCGCGCCGCCGCCGATATCATCGGCTGATCGGCGGCTCAAACTCCAGCCGATTTTGGCGGTTTTGAAATTAAAAAGAGCATATTCCTCAATTTTGTTCCATTTGGATATTAAAATTTCTAAAAGTCATATTGGAATTCAAAAAAGTCCAATTAAAATATAGAAATCTAATAGAGAATTACAATTTCTGAATGACTGTTGGCCTTTGCCAAATTTCAAATGAAATTTCTAGGTTTCAATACTTTTTTCTAGATTTCATTTGAATTTCAACTAAGCTTTTCTCAAATTTAATTGCGATTGCTGAATTTTAATTGTCTGTTTTATTTGTGTTTTATATTGTTGGGCTTTATATTTTATAATTTAATAGGTATATTAGTTCGGTTTGAGTCCTTATTATTTCTGAGAAATAATAACTCTTGTTTACAAATTAAAAAAAAAAATTGCGATCCACGGCACTTTGCATTTATTTTCAATGTAAAATCTTACGCAAAATCCGAAAATGTTTTAATATTTGAAAAGTTTATGTAAAAGTTATTCATATCTTTTTTATTCAAATTCCCAATAAAATTACCTAACTTTTGCAAGAAATCCGGAATCGGCACGATCAAGGAAACCATCAGGATATTGTAAGGAAGTTCAAAATATCCTTTTTATGGTTATATTCTAATAAGTATCCGAAGTTTTCAAGAAATTTCCTGTTCAAAACAGATGTGTTAAATAGACACTCCAATAAAAAGAAAATCTAAAATCCATTAAGTATATCCTGAAATATTTGCAAAAGAAGTCAAAATATTGAACCAAATTTGAATATATTTTTCATACATTTGTTCGTACCAATTTTTATGATTTTTTTGGTAAAATTAAAAAAAGAAGATTAAATCACATTTCCTAAAAATGTTTGCCTCCTAAAAACGAATCTGACACCAAAAAATGGTATCAAATCGCCTTCTCGAGATATAGCCATTTTTAATTTTTGTGGACCAAGTTCAAATAAATAAAAATATGAATAACTTTAACATACACTTTTTCAATATTAAAAAAATTTTCGTTTTGTCCACAAAAAATGAAAATGCCTATATCTCGAGAAGGCGATTCGATACAACTTTTCTGATGACAGATTCGTGTTTAGGAGGCCAAAATACTTAAGAAAATGTATCCAACATGTCTGTGCAAAAACCGTGTAGAGTAGTGTTAATGTTTATATATTTTTAACGAAAATAGTAGTTAACTTTAATTTTTTTAAATACTTTTTTTGTGATTTCGTGTTATATGGCGTTCACACTTGCGACCTTAAACAAGTTGCTCAACAAAACACCAGTAACAGAATAAAAACGTAATGGACAAGGAACAAAGACTTTTTTAAACATCTCACTCTTAAACACTTCAAAACAGCTAAGTAGTGAACCCCGTATTATATGTATGTTTTTTAGTTTTGTTTTAATTTTTTTTTTTGTTCGGAAGGGGGGGGGGGGGGGGCTTTTGCCCACCCCAGAATAATGGCCTAGATACGCTTATGTCTACACCACTCTATGGTACAGGGTACAGATGGTCGCGTGAGTGACTTTTGACTCACTCTCACGAGTACTCACACAAACTTCACTCACACTCACGAAACTTTTTTTTATAAAAAAAAACTTTGCTTTTTTTGGAATGAAAGAAAATATAAAGAGAAAATAAAGCACACAAAAAAAAAACGACTCACGCAAACTCACTCACGCAATTTTTTTCCCACTCACTCACAAGTTGTGAGTCACATCCACTTGAGTAAAATTGAGTTTCAGTCAAACTCAAGCGTGAATCACGCACAAATCTGCTCATGTGCCCATCTCAAGTACAGGGTATTATGAGTTTGTCTTAATGTTTGTAACTATCCAAAATATTGGTCCTAAACCAAACTTCAAGTATAGCGATCGATTTAGAATCACTTTCTGGGTCGATTTAGCGATGTCCGTCCATGTAAACATAGTGAGCACTAGGGATGAGATTTTCATGCACTAAAAAATCGAAAATATGCGCTTAAAATATGCACTAAAAATTCAAAATATGCACTAAAAAACCTAAAAATATGCACTAAAAAATAAAATGTGTGCAATAAAAGTCTTGTTTTCATTCGAAAAACTTCTTAAAAAAGCAAAAAATTAAACCGGGCTTAGATAGTAACATTTAAAACATTATATAAGCAGGATTTTTTTTAGAAATTAGGACAATCTATAAAAAAAATTAAAAAGAAAAAAATAATTTTTCTTATTTTCAAAATAAATTTTTAAAATTTAAAATAGTTTTTGAAACAAATAAATTTTAATTTGTGTTTTTGCTAATTTATATCAAAATATGCAAAAATATGCACTTAAAAGATGGAAATATGCACAATATATGCACTTAAAACCAAAATATGCAAAAATATGCATTTTAACCAAAATATGCAAAAATATGCAAAAACAAATCGATGCCATTTTAAATCAAATTTCTTGATTCGGAAAGATAATTGGTCAAAATCGTTTTTAGACTATCGACAAAAAACATGCATTTGCATGGAAATCTCATCCCTAGTGAGCACGATACAGGTCGCAACAATCAATTGATTTGACTGAAATTAAATTTATGCTTCCTTTTTCCCAAGGAAGAAGCCTCTTGAAATTAAAAAAAATAATCGGTCCATGTTTTGACCTAGCCCCCATACAAACGCCCCCCCCCAAATTTGGCTAACATTACTTTTATACCCGAAATTTAACAGGTATCCTTTCGAAATTTAGCATGTGAATAAAGAAATACCCCAAAAATAACATATTTTGTAATCATATATTTGGAATGTTTCCAAATTATAAAGAAATCTGACCATTTCTACTTGTTGTCCCCACACTAACAAAAGAGCTAACTTAATTTTGGGATACTATTTTCTTCAAAATAGTTCATAAATTTTACCACAATTTAGTAAAATTTAACTAAAAGTTTAGAAATTTAGAAAAGTTTGGAAACTTTCTACCCATTAGTTTATCATATTTATCTTCTTAGATTTAAGAAAGTTTTTTTTCACTACTTTAGTAAATTTTTCCGGAAAACACTGGTGTAGGGTATAAGGTCGGTCTTGACCCACTATAATTTTCTTACTTGTTACCATAACTCCAATAAAATGGTAATTAAATCATTAATTGATCGACCACTTGTTCGGTAGGGTATCGTGATTAATATGCCTAGATTTAAACCGTTTTTTACTATACAATAGCGGCGCAGCCGAATTTTTTTTTCAGCCGCGCTGTTCTAAAAAAAACGCGGCGCGCAGCCGAAACGCCGCCGCCGCCGAAAATTTTTGCTCTTCAGCCGCCGCCGAAAATTTTGCATCGGCTTGCTTCACTGGTGGTAAACACTACCAACAGCTGATTCATGAAGTGTTGTATTTAAAAGCCGTTATTACATTAATCGTACTGTGCTGCCACATTATCTAACAAAATCCGTTATTTTAAATCTTCAGCTAATGGGCATATACTGGCATTTTTCAAGTAACTTGTTGCTAACATTATTAGGGTTTTACTTAATAAATTCGATAACTTCAACTAAAAACGTGGAATTGATCGTAATTCCCAGTATTAAAATTTGGTACGTAGAATAGTACCAACAAAATTATTCTTCGTTCCAAAAATATGCAAGATCCGTTAATTTTTAAATAATCCAGAGCCTTTTCTATAACGCAAATTTTCAAAAAACGTCAAAATGGTGTGTTTTATCTTAGGAAATGCTGAATATCTCAAATTTGAAAAGAGGTTTTAAAAAACGGACTTCGGAATAAGAAAGAGAATATTTTTTCATAGAGTAAAAATGAACAGAGATTTTGATAGGCCCTAAAACAATATGTCACTTTATATAAATTGGTTCTCTTAATGTTTAAGAGAGTTTTTACATGCAATAGCAAAGGCAACACTAAGAGAACCAACTTATTGAGAGAGAAAAATAAATGGCATCCAACCAATTTGACACACACTGATTTTTTTTATATATATTCAGTTCCTAACTCATTTTTTTCAAAAATGGCGTATGAATCAAAACAATAATATGGCAACGATATGTATTTTGAAATTTTCGGAATGCCAATTTTTTCGATTTTTAGATGGCCATACACGATACTGCATGTCATTCAACTTGCTGGAAGGACGAGTGCATTTTGTTTTGTAATAGTCGTCAAAGAAGCCCATACACAATCAAAATTCCATCTTCATCCTACAAAATCGCATCTTCATCCTACAAATGGTATAATGGCAGTATCGTGTATGCACCCCTTTTGAAATTAATAAAAAGATTCAAAAACATAAAAAAAAAAAGTTTGAAAATTTGTGTAAATGATGTGAAAGCCCTTAATATTCTAAATATCCCTAAAATAAATTTCCCCCTTTATATTTCTATCAAGCTAGGTGGCATCACCCAACAAATGTCAAACTACTGCAAAACCGTCGCCATTTTTTCTTCACCTCGGAAAATTTTTCTTCAGCATTACATTATTGAACGTGTACTAAAAATTTATAAAAAAAATCATTTATGCATTATAAAACTTTCTTAAACCAATTATTTTATTGAAAGTTGTAAAAAATGAGCAACATGAATATATCAAAACGTATACTGGATACTTTGCCACCAGACATTTATGAAATTGGGGCCAATATGCGTCCTACTTCAATTCCTAGTAGCAGCATAGTCCACGAAAAAAGTGATAATGATCAAAATTTAAAAGATACAAAAGATAGACGTTCACCATCGCGATCAAAGGATCATGGTAAGGAAAGAGAGCGTGACAGAGATAAGATTGATAGGGAAAGATCTGATAGAGATAAAAGTCGGAAAAAGAGGTGAGTTAAAAACAGCTTAACAAATGGATTTTACAATGTTTAGTAATTTTGTTTGTTTTAGGGAACGGTCCAGAGATAAAGAACGTGAACGAGATAAGGGAAGAGATCGCGAACGTGACCGAGAGCGTGATAGAGATCGTGATCGCAACCGTGATCCTAAACGTGAGAGTCGAGAACGTAGTGATCGGGTTAGTCGAGAACGTAGCGATCGAGTTAGTCGTGACCGAGATGTAGATCGTTATCGTCGCGATAGAGATCGCGATCGTGATTCCCGTTCACATCGCAGTCGTTCTCGTACTCATGATGATAGACGCGGCGGAGGCGGCGGTGGTGGTCGCCGACGATCTCGAAGTCGTGATCGAGATTATCGTGATCGACGTAGGGATTATCGTGATAGAGAGCGCGAACGTTCACGTAGCCGTAGTCATGAACGTTCTTCTCGTAGGCGTTCTAGTCGTGAACGTACTCGAAGTCGTGATCGCGAAACTCGTACACATCGCAGTCCTTCGCGCGAACGATTTCCTAATATACACTTGGAACCTATTAAGGAAGAAGTTCCCCCGCAGACACGTTTCGATTTAACACAAACTATACAAGAACTAATGAGCAGTACTTCGAATGCAAAGAATTTTGCTGCTCTATTTAATTGCACCAATAGTAATGATTCTACTTCAAATGGTCCTACAGAAATAATATCACGTAAGTTTATTGAAAATTTTTTTCTAAATAAATATCCCTGCAGAAAAAGTAACCGGTCTTTAATAGGTTACGTGACATGTCAAACAAACCTAAAGGACCTTTCAAAAACTTGACACCTTTCATATAAAAACAAGTAAGAAAATTATAGTTGGTGAAGGCCGACCATATGACTGGTGTTTTCCGGAAAATGGGTCCATGTTTGGACCGATTGGATCTGTCTTTTTTTAGATCTTTATTTAGTGTAGAAAACACACACAGATCAAATTTTAGTGGAATTGGTTTATTTTTTGCCGACCGATTTAACTAAATATCGGTAAAAATTTTTTTCCAATTATATTCCGATTTGAAAGGTAACTAAAGTACACGTTTAACAACAAAAAATAAAATTTTTATCAAATATTTCCATTTTTATGAATTTTGAGGGGATTATGTGAATATCGGGAGGGTGGTTTGTATGGGGACTACCAGAAGGACTGACCCGATTCCTTTGAAATTTGGAATGATGATTCATGCATACAAAATTGGATTATCTGTTAAATTTCAAAGCGATATCTATTATAATATGGTTGTTAGAGTCATTTAAGCCTAATCCAAAAGGGGAGTTTGTATTGGGGCTTGGTCTTAACATGGACCGGTTTTCTCAAATTTCAATAGGATTCGTCCTTGGGCCAAAAGATGCTTAAGTTTCAAATTTCAAGTCATTTGATTGAAAATTGCGACCTGTATCGTGCTTAAACCGATAGATGGACAGACGGACGGACGGACATCGCTAAATCGACTCAAAAAGTAATTCTGAGTCGATCGGTATACTTGAAGGTAGGTCTAGGACCATTATTTCGGGTAGTTAGGTTAGTTTAGGTGGTGTAGGGTATAACAAGTAAGAAAATTATAGTTGGTGAAGGCCGACCATTTAATACCCTACACCAGTTTTTTCTATAGAAAGTGTTCTATAGAAAGTGTTTTAAAATCTAAGAATTTTTCTGTAAAAAAAAAATGTCTGAATCTTTTTTTGTAGAAAAAATGTCTTAAAATCTGAGAATTTTTCTATAAAAAATATTTCTGAATCTTAGGATTTTTCAATATAAAAAATGTCTCGGAATATGAGATTTTTTTTATATATAAAAAATTTATCAAAATCTGAGAATTTTTTATATAAAAAATGTATCAAAATCTGAGAAATTTCCTATGGAAAAATATCTCAGAATCTGAGAATTTTTCTGTAGAAAAAATGTCTCAAAATCTATAGGAAAAATGTCTCAGAATCTGAGTATTTTTCTAAAAAAAAAATTTCTTAGATCTGAAAATTTTTTCAATGGAAAAATGTCTTAGAATTGGACATATTTTCTATAGAAAAAATGACACAGATTCCTTAGAATCTACAATATTTTCGAAGATAAACAGAAACATGAATTTTTCAATGATGGGTACCAATACCTTTTCGATACCAATACCCGTTAATACCAATTCAAATTGAAAACCAATACCAATTAAAAACCAATACCTTTATTTGTGCGATACCAATACCGATAAAAAACCAATACTGATTCCCCACTACCAATACCAATTAAAAACCAATACTTTTATTCGTCAAAACCAATACCAATAAAAAACCAATACCAATTCATTTTTTTCTACTTTCGTATCGGTTTTGTTTCGGTTTTTTGTATTCTTATTTTCGTTTGTTTTAATTGTGACGTCAAACATTTTCTTTCCATCACATTATTAGTTTTTACCTGACTATTGCAAAAGATGTTCACAAAAGATGTAACATCGATCTGTAATCGTTTGCATGCAAAGTCATATAACAAAAAGGAGTTAGCTACTTGAATTTTAAAAGCCATAAAAACATAAAACAAATATTTTTTTGTCACGTTACGTGATTTTTATGACCCCTAATAAAAGTAGATCTTAAAAAATTTAGACCTTTTCTGTAATGAAATTTTTTCTTTTGCAAACATTATTAATACACACAGAAAACAAATTTGCTAATTTCCAACTGAAATTCAGTTGTTGCAACAAAAATTCGGTTGGTGCATTTGTATTATGGTTGTAACAACTAAATATCGGTAGTTACAAATAATATTTGTTAATACAACTGTATTTTTATTGAAACAACTAAAAAATTCGTCTGCCACAGCGAAATTTAGTAAAAGCAACCGAATTTGGAGTAAATACAACTGAAAAATTCAGTTGGAAATTTATTTTTCTCTGTGTATGTGATACACATAAATTGAATGTCACTGCACTGTTCTTTGCGTTGTAAAAAAATACTAATGTCCTTTTTTGGAAATTCCAAAATTTTAATCAAGCAATCGTTACAAAATTATATGTCACAACACCAGAATCCAAAAAAAAATTTGTTTGTTTTATTAGAGGCACAGTCATATTATAAAAGAATTGAAGAACGCATAATGTGCGGTTCACACTTTCTATTTTTGAGAGTTTAAGGGCTACGTATTTAAAAAATTATTTGTTCTGTATCCATTAAGTTTTTAAACAACTTGTTTAAAGTCGAAAGTGTGAACTCCATATAAGAAAAAAAAAATTGCCCGTGTAATTACAAAAAGATCTAAAATCGAAAAAGGGGCCCTGCACGATAACCCATTTCAATCACCTGTTTAAAAAAAATTATGTGTGAAAGGATTAATTTCAGGTATATTTTGTTACAAATGTTAAGTGTCAACTTTCTGCAATTAAAAACAAGTAAGAAAATTATAGTCGGTCAAGACCGACCATATAATACCCTACACCAGAGTTTCCCGGACCATGGGTCCCAAGTTCAAACATGGACTGATTAGATCTATATTTTGTCAAATCTTTAATAAGTGTAAAAAGCAATCACTAATCAAATTTGAGTGGAATAGGCTTCTTTTTGTTGACAATAAATCGCTTCAACTGAATATCGGGCGAAATTTCCACATGGGACCTAAGTCCAAAATGGTCCGATGATAATTAGATTTGATAAGGTTATTAAAGTACGCGTTTAACATACACAAACAGAATTTTAATTAAATATTTTCTATTTTCATGAAAATTGAGAGATTTATGTGAAAATCGGGAAGGTGGTTTGTATGGGGGCTACTAGAAGAACTGGTTCGATTTCTTTAAAATTCGGAATGGTGATTTGTGTGTATAAAACATTAATTCCTGCCAAATTTTGAAAAGATACCTATTAAAATGCGACTATTAGAGTCATTTGAGCCAAAACTAAAGAGGACCTTTGTATGGGGGCTAGGTCTAAATATGGACCGATTTTTTCCAATTTCAATAGGCTTCGTCCTTGGGCCAAAAGAGGCTTAAGTTTTAAATTTCAAGTCAATTGATCGAGAATTGCGACCTGTATCGTGTTTACACCGTTTACATGGACAGACAGACGGACGGACGGACGGACGGACAGACGGACGGACGGACGGACGGACATCGCTAAATCGACTCAAAAAGTGATTCTAAGTCGATCGGTATACTTAAAAGTGGGTCTAGGACCAATATTTCGGGTAGTTACAAACATCAGCACAAACTCATTATACCCTGTACCACAGTGTGGTGTAGGGTATAAATATGTCCCCTTACCACCGCAATTTATATGTACATTAAATGCAATGTGAATCAGCACAGAAATTGTTTCAAACATAAAAATACATGAAATACAGGCTTTTCTGGAATAACGGAATATTAAACATTTTTTTTGACAAGATTTTTAAGATCTGCCGGTTAGGGTGGGTCGATGAAATGCATATTTGCGAATCTCGTGTACTAATAGCAAAAACTCGAAGCGCATTTTCGAGCTGATAACGGGAAAAATCATGAAAAAATTTTAGGAGGGTACTTTTAGACCTCTACAAGCGGTTTTAGTTCGCGGTTTTTGGAAAAAAAATATTTTTTTTTTGATTTTTTAAAAATATTTTAAAAATTAAGTAAAATAATGCTTATTACAAAACAATATCGAAACAAAATTTATTTCGCCAATTTTAGCCCGTGGATGCGTTTTTATACCCAGAAAAGTTTGATTTATGTATAGAAAAAAAAAATATTTTTTATTTCATAATAGCACTCAAATGGTGCATAAGGCCAATTTAAGAACATGAATGATAAAAATTAAAAAATTGCGGGTATTTATAGCAATCCACAAGTGCAAAAAATTCGCAAATTCAAAAATAATTAAAACTGGGTATCAAAATTTTGGTAAAATAAAGCGTTTTAAGATAATGATAAAAAAACAAAACAAATTGGCGGCTATTTATAACAATTCGCAAGCGCAAAAAATTCGCAAGTACCAAAAAAAATTAAAAAATGGAAAAATGGGTATCAAATTTTTGGTAAAATAAAGCGTTTTCAGAAAAAAAATAAAAAATATATATTAGAGGATCAATTTGGTCCATGGATGCATTTTGAAAATCTGATGGTTTTTTTTTTTGTTTGATATTTAAATGTTTATTTATAATTGATGTTGCTCCACATTATGTTTTAAAACAACATCAGTTATAAATAAACATTTAAATATCAAACAAAAAAAAAAAAACATCAGATTTTCAAAATGCATCCATGGACCAAATTGATCCTCTAATATATATTTTTTATTTTTTTTCTGAAAACGCTTTATTTTACCAAAAAATTGATACCCATTTTTCCATTTTTTTAATTTTTTTTGGTACTTGCGAATTTTTTGCGCTTGCGAATTGTTACATGGTCAATCTAACCCACACACCATCAATATAATTGGATATTGAACATAATATTGCATCGTCTGTATTTACCTTAATTATACAATTTTATCATTGACGGTATTCACATCAGAACTTTTTGCTCTTGCAAATTGCTAAATGCAACATTTATTACAACAATAACACATACAATTATTTTGTGTTTTTATACCCTCCAACTACAGTATGGAGTCTTTTCGTGTGTAACGCATCGAAATATTGGATACAAAATAATTTAAATAATTATAAATTTGTAATACTTTAGTGCACAAAGCAGAATAAAATTAACTTGTAACCATATATCGCGATGGGCAAGGAGTCCATCAACTCACCCACCCCAAAAAAACACCCCTTTTAATTTTTTTTTTTTTAATATTTTTACATATTGGAGGGTATAAAAGATTCGGAACAAGCGAATTTAACACTCACTTGTTTTATATCCCATGTGTTTGTTGTAAATTTTGCATTTCGCACTTTGCAAGGGTAAACGATTCTCCGTTTTTTTTTTTAAATTATTTTAGAATGTATTCTAAAGACTATTGCAATAGGAATCTGCTCCAAAAAATGTTCCTGGGTTATTAACCCAATCTGAAAAAAAATAACTCAACTCAACTATAAAAAATATTTAAAATTAAGTTTTTTGAAGGGGTTTTTTTTAATACCCAATCAGAACAAAAAATTTGGAAAAAAAAAATAATAAAACAACCAATAAATAACAAATGCTATTTACATCATTAATAAGGGGTTCAAATACCCTTGCCAATAAATTTTTTTAAAGAAATAATACTGAAAAATGTCCTTAATATTAGAAAAATAAAAAAATCATTCTTCAAAAATCTACCATGTCCGATCGATGGCTAAAAAACAAAAAAAAAAATTAAAACTAAACTCGGTTAAAAATTGGACATTAACGTATATTTTTCACCACTGCACACTGGGCCGAGTGGTAGTTTTTTTGGCCAAAACTAAAATTGAAATTAGAAAAAGTGAATGCTCTATTGTATTAAGTATGACTTGATGCACCTTGTCTGTAATTTTTGTAAAAATAGGTACAGCCATTCTCTTGGAATGATCAGTCAAAAATAAAATATTTATGTTTAAATCTCCATATACCGTAATCAAAAATTTATACAAATTTATACATTATTAAGGCGGGACCTTGTTTTTATTTTTTGATTAATTTATTTGACAAAAGGATGTACAACTTGTAAATGGGTATGGACAGTTCTTGATCCTATTTTTTTGTCATTTTTTTATTTAAATTTTTAAAAATTGTTCCATTTTAAATAGTTTTTCCAAAATGTTCCGCGACATAATACAAAACTTAGGACGCCAAAATGTTCGTTGATTTACTAGCATTCAGATTGACCTGCCCGTTTTTTCGTCTGCGTTTAAAATATTAATAGAAAGGGAGATGAACAAATCTAAAGTTGTTAAAATGAGCATTTTATAATTGAATAAATTAATTTTATGAATTAACAATTTTTAAGTTTTTCCAAAAGTACAAACATATTTATTTCTATATTAATACTGGATAAAATGAAACCCGGTTACACAAAACCCCTATTTCGAGAAAACCCGGTTACACGAAAAATATTTTTTTATCGTATTAGGCAGTTTTTTGAAGTAGTGTGGTACTTTTGATTACGATGAGTTTAAAAAAGAGGGTTTTCACAAATTTTTTTTTATTTTTTTTTTTTTAATTTTTGGCATTTTAATTTGTGTTGACTGCCACAAGCGGGCAAGTTTTTTGTAAAGTATGGATAAAAAGGATAATTCTGGTCCAAACAGTTTTTTGAAAGGGCGTGGAACTTTCTATATATATATATAATCCTTGAAATTCCTATAAGGAACATAGGGCCTCAATAATTGATCTCCATCGATTCCTATCTTGTGCTGCACTTTTGGCTTCATTCCACGTTATACCAGCGGTTTGAAGTTCGGCTTGAACTTGGCGCCTCCATGTATTTTTAGGGCGACCCCTTCTTCTTGCTCCCTGTGGGTTATAGTCAAGGGATTTCTTATTGATGTCATCGGCTGGCTTACGCAGAGTATGACCCAACCATCTGTATTTACGTATTTTGATCTCATGATCAATTGGGGGTTGTTGCGTTTTAAACCATAGCTCTGAATTTGTTATAGTTTCGGGCCAGAATATTTTTAGTATGCGGCGAAGGCATTTATTTACGAAGACCTGAAGTTTTTGTATATCAAGGCTCGTTAAATTCCAGGTCTCCGAGCCATAGAGCAGTACGGACTTCACATTGCTATTAAACACTTTAATTTTTGTGGATACTGCGATGTTAGTTGGAACTTTCTATAACGATGAGTTTTTAAAAGGGAGTTTTCAAAAAAAAAAAAAATTCCAATTTTTTTATAAATTTTATATTTTTATAAAATTTATTTTAATTCCATTTTTGAAAACGGACACAAGCGGGCAAATTTTTTGAAAAGTTGGGATAGAAAGGTTAATTCTGGCCCAGACAGTTTTTTGAAAGGGCGTAAAACTTTTGATAACGATGAGTTTAAAAATGAGGCTTCCACAATTTTTTTTTATTTTATTTTTTTTTTTTTAAAGCGGTTTTTCAAAAAAAAAAAAAATCCTTCACGAAAAAGTTCGACCCACTCTCTAGACACTCACTTAGAATTTTTCAACTCAACATCACGTGATTTAAACGAAAATCACTTTTTTGAGTCACGCAAATTACGGGACCAGCGACCATCTCCAATTCAAATACATAAACAAGAGACAAGTGTCTCTTCATTTGTTTAATCTATAACTTCTGTAAATTTTATTTAAAATGAAGTGTCCACCCTTGAAAAAGTTTCCTTGTAGGTCTGAATCCAAAAAGTTTCAAGGCACTTATGTATTACCCTAGGTTACGTTAGGTTAACCTACCCTAATATAGTCACTTAATTTAAATGAAAATCGCTCAATAATCACGTGATTTAAATAAAAATCGCTCACGCCTGAATCACGTGGTTTTTTGAGTCACGCAAATTACGTGTGGTCCCGTACTCCATCTCTAATTCAAATACATAAACAAAAGACAAGTGTCTCTTCATTTGATTCATCTATAACATCTGTAAATTTGATTAAAAATGAAGTGTCCACCCTGAAATAGCTTCCTTGTAGGTCCGATTTCAAGAACTTTCAAGGCACTTATTAATTACCTTAACATAGGCTTATTTTCTGAATTTCAAAAAAATCGGTTAACATTTACGACCTGTCGAGACTTTTGGACAAAAAACCTACCATCACGCCCCAGTGTGCACTGTGGGCGGACAGAAGGACGATGTACGTTAAATTAATTAATATTAACGACAAAACCTTTTGCATACAAATACCAAAACCGATATAAGATAAATACCAATACTTATTAAAAACCGATACCAATTCGAGGCTAAAACCAATACCAATACCCAATACCTAAATAATTCAAAACCAATACCGAAACCTATACCAATTCAACAAAAAATGAAAACCAATACCTATACCAATACTAATATAATTTTAAAAACCAATACCAATACCAATACTTTTATTGAATTGGTACCCATCCTTGATTTTTACTTGTTTTAATTTGAACAAAATATTTTTTAACTAAAAAATCTTTGTATCGTTAATTTTTTTTATTGTTTAAAAATATTTTAGAGGAAGAAGCTGAACGTAGACGTCGTAGAAAATCTCGTTGGGGTGGTACCGAAAATGATAAAACATTTATACCAGGCATGCCGACTATATTACCATCCACATTGGATCCTACTCAACAGGAAGCTTATTTAGGTAATTTACTAAAAAAACTTCCATACTTCAGTTTAGTTTTTAAGTTCTACTATAGGTTAAGAGTTAAGGTTTTTTGAAAACGAGGAAAAAAAAAAACGTAAGTTTCAGTAAAAAAACATAATCAGCACCTAATAAAAACTTAGGATAGGAATCTTCACATCACCAAAGCAAAAACAATCATCTATAGTATATGTACTGGAAAAAGGAGTTATCATCAAATGGAGTTTTAAAAATATCCAAGTTTTGTTAAAAAAAATCAAATGAAAACTAATCAAATAATCTTCGTTTTCTTTTTGAAGGCAACTTTCTCAAAAACAAATCAAATACAAAGTAAACCCTCCTTCCTACATGGATCAGTAGTATAGAGCATGGTAGAACAAGGAATCCATCATGATGATCCAGCAACTCTTATAATTGTATTAATCAATAACATCTTTTTAGTTTTCCAGTTTTAGTACTAAAAAAATTTAATGAATTTATTATTTTTTTCTATAAAAATGACCCAGTTACATTTTGAAATAATATTTTTTTTTAATTTAATTTGTTTTCTCCAGTTTTGTAAGTACCCGAGTACTCAACGTATATTTAACATCGTTTGTTCCCTGTAAAATTATACATTCTTATCATCATTACTCTATGTTGTTTTATATATGTTTATAATTATTGTACTACATAATTTATTTTTTTTGTTAATTACAATTTTACTAATAACGAGGCTTTGCCCTCGCCTCTTTTTTCTTTCTCTTCTTTTTTTCTTAATCTGTCATTCTTATTGCAGTTCAACTACAAATTGAGGAAATAAGTCGTAAGCTGCGTACCGGCGAATTGGGTATACCACAGAATCCAGAAGAAAGGTTTGCATCTTTAATTTAAATACATCTCTATTTAAGCAAAAATGTTTTCTTATCAAGACGCTCATCCTATACTACTAAGACTTGCTTGTTTGCTGTTCGTTTTTTATGTGCGGAGGATAATTACTCATTGTTCCAGCATTGAATGAAACTCTTGGACATGGAAAACGAAAAAAAGAACAGGTTTTATGTGTGATGTTTTGTTTAGATACAAAATGTCACATTGTAATACATTTTTTTTGATACATAAATTATGCATATTTTTTTAGGATTAAGATTTTTAACTCTAGATATTAATATATTTGAGGATCAAGATTAATAGCAGCCATAATAATGAACAAGAAGAATGACTAACATCGAGCGTCCATCTTTGTTATGTAATTTTCTATAAGAAAAAGCTCACAGTTTGATGTTAGGTACTTGTTCATTAGGGCGGTGAAACTTCGAATTTGCTTAGAGTCGGGTTCGGAGTTAGGTTCCTTTTAATAAGCAAACACAAAAATGAACATTTCTTTAGGACAATACTAAAATTAAGGTTTTTATGTACATACTACCTGACCCGACAGACGTTTTCCTGTATATTAAGGCTCTTATTCATAATAGTTATAGTAGACTTATTGTAGGTTTATTTGACAATTATTCCTGCAATATCTTTCAAATAAACCTACTTCAAATATATTTCAGGTTTTATGAATGATCACCTAATAATATAATTTGCTTATGATTGTTATGTGATTTTCATACTTACAGATGTATTTGATGGATTTCACGGAAAACCAAGATTGGACATTGAGGGCATGTTCTTAGTAACATCCAACCATTGTCTTTATTGGGAATTCCCAAATTATTATTTTTTCAAACTGTAGGAATTTTAAACTTCTTCAGTTTGTTCATAACGAACAAACCATATCTATTAAGATTTTTTTTTTTTTTAGAGTTAATAGATAATTTAAAAAAAAGGGGGCGGGCACAATTTTTTCCCTTAAAAAACTTATTTTGACTATTACGAAGTGATACGATTTTAAATATATCAAAAAAGTGGGCATGGACAATTTTTTTTTTTGTAAAAACTTAATTTTCTTTTTCGTAAAACCCTAACTTTGGACTATACGAACAATTAAAAAAAACCGTTTAGCAATTTTACATATAGCTATAAAAGTGTGCGTGGCCAGCTTTCTTTTCCATAAAAACCTTAGCTGGACTATGTCAAATCAGCCGTTCTGCGATTTTAGAAATAACCAAAAAAGTGGTCGTGGTTAATTTTTCTTTCCGTAAAAACCTAAGTTGGTCTATGACGATCATTAAAAAAAATGTAACCAAATCGATCCAGTCTTTCTCCAATTTTTGATTAATCTAAAAAAGTGGGCGTGGTTAATTTTTATTTCCGTAAAAACCTAAGTTGGACTATGGCAAACATTTAACAAAAAAATTAGACAAATCGGTCCAGCCGCTACCATATTTTAGATAAATCGAAAAGTGAGCGTAAAAGTGGGTGATCAAATTTTCAAAACTTAAGTTGGGTATAACGAAATAACGAAAATTAAAAAAAACAAGTGAGAGTGTTACCTTCGGCTGTGCCGAATCTTTTATACCCTCCAAAATGAAAAAAAAACAATATAAAAAAATCCAGGGGCGTTTTTTTGGTGGGGGGGGGGGGGTGGGTAGTTGGTGGGAGACATTAGGGGCACCTTCCCCTTGCGATTTTGAACTTCTTCTGCGATAAGGATGTTGCATTTGCTTAGCAAAAGTACAAAAAACCTTGCAAAAAATGCGGTTTTTCTAAGGTTGGTTTAGTTCTCCAAGGGGGAACTTTTTTCCCCTTAGTCCGATTTTGCCCATTTCCGAACTTAACCTAGGAATATAAGTAGGGTTGCCAGATACCGAAAGTCAATTAACTGGAAAATGGAAAATTTTCAGCTGGATTTTGAGAAAATAACTGGATTTATACATATTTTTTTAGAATAATTAATAAAAAAAATAAAAAAAAATTATTTTGGAATACTTTTCAAATATAATATCAATTAAATGGCTGTCTCTATTGGCCACATCACAATGTGCCTTTTTAAGCATTTCCATTACTTTTCGAGCATGTTAAGCTCGTATTCTTTTCAAATAACGCCAGTAAAATAAGTCCGGGTGGTCAAATCTGTAATTCCAGGTCGCCCGTTAAAATTCCCTGGAAGTGCGATGCCAAAAAAGGGCGACAATAAATTACCCTTATTTGCAGTTTTAACCCCTCCTGACTTATTTTGTTGGGGTTATTTGAAAAGTAAAATGTACGAAGCAATCCTCAGATCATCGACGTGATAAAGGAAAACCTTTGTGCCGAAATCAACGGTAGAATGCCCGAGATGTTAAAAAAACTAACGAAAAATGAGTGAAAATGTATCAAAAAGAGTACATTTTGCTGTAGTCAAAAGGGGAATTTATGTTTTATTCATGATTTATGTTTTATTCAATAAGTAGTCAAAAAAAAAATGTAAAATATATTTAATAAAAAAAGGGTAAAATTTGAGATTCTTTTTTAACTGGAAAAATTATATTTTACCTGGAAACTGGACCAGACCCACAATAACTGGAAAATCCAGGCCATTCCAGGCCGTCTGGCAACCCTAAATATAAGACATATTCGTGCCAAACTTCGGAAGTCTAGCTCTTTTATTTTAGACTGCATCGTGTCCTCTACAGACGGACAGACGGACGGACGGACATCGCTAGAATGTCTTAGAATCGATCACTGATCAATAAAATATATACTTTATGGGGTCCTAGACCGATATTTCGATGCGTTACACACGAAATGACAAAGTGAGAATACCCCCATACTGTGGTTGGAGGGTATAAAAATCTGTCCAGCCGTTCCTTCTCAAGTGATGCGATTTCCAACAACCGACATTTGATTTTTATTTATGTATGTACATTAGCCAAATCGAACGTCAACCGAGTCAAACTCGGTTAAAACGAACTCGGTTATAAAGAATTCTCGGTTATAACGAACTAATTCTAAAGTCCCAACGTTTAATCATCAATTTTCACACAAAATACTTTTTTTTATAACGAACTCGGTTATAACGAATCCTCAGTTAAAACGAACGGCTTATTATGGTCCCACGACACTGTTGCCAAGTTGGAGGTTTTCCCGCTAAATCTAGCGCTTTTTGTTTGGATTTAGCGGGGGAAAATTGGTTTCAGCGGGAACGGTGCTTTAGCGGGAAAATCTAGCGCTTTTTGTTTGGATTTAGTGGGACAAATTTAGAGGTTTTTTCCAATTTTTCTTTTTTTTTTCAATCGAAAACGCCAAGTTTGTCGAATTTTAGCGCTTATTTTGTAACTTAGCGGGAGAATTTTATATTTTCCCGCTAAAATTTTTTCGGCGGTTTCATGCGCGTTTTTAATGAAAAGTAAATTTTCGTAGAAAAAATAATTTGGAGGTTTTTTTTTTTTAATTTTTCTTTTTTGTCAATCAAAAATGCCAAGTTTTTCGGTTTTCAGCGCTTTTTTTTGTAATTTAGCGGGAAAATTTTAAATTTTCCCCGCTAAATTAATTTTTGGCGGTTTCTAGCGCTTTTTTCGTGAAATTTAGAGGTTTTTGGTTAAAAATAGTTGGCAACGGTGTCCCACGAACACAATTTCATGTACGGGGGGCCCCCGTAGGCTAGTTGGTAGCGTGCTAGCCTTTCAACGTGGGGGTCGTGGGTTCGATTCCCACTAGAACCCTTGGTTTTTTTTCGCTACAACGAGACGACGGTCATTGATACCAGTTCTCGGTTAGGTTGCATTTATTAAAAATGAGTTGTAAATAAATAGAGAGAATAAATAAAAATAATTGATCATGTGATGTGATCAAAACTATTATTATTATTATTATTATTATTATATTTACCTTTTTATAACGAACTCCCATAAATATTTTTTAAGTGTGGCAATCATGTTTTTCAAACTAACAAAAGGTTGGAATTTTTTGGTTTATATTTTAATTTTGATAAAATTTATTTACATTTTTGGTGATTTCTTCTAAAAAAGTAGTTTTTTTAGGAAGAAAACATCAAATAAAACAAAATTGGATCTATTTTTTTTGGAAATAAAACTAGATTGATAAAAAATATACGCTGCTTATAGCGAACTTCGCTTAAAGTTTTACTTTTCCAAATAAAACATGCAACATAACCAGGCTGACCATTCGACATGTACTGATTTTTCGTCACGTGTACTGATCTTGAATATTTAAAAAAAAAAAAATATATTCGAAAATTCTATACAAAAATTTGAATTTCCATAAAATGAGTCGTCAGAGTATTTTTTATAACTTAAGTAATTTATAATCAAGGATGGGTACCAATTCAATAAAAGTATTGGTATTGGTATTGGTTTTTAAAATTATATTAGTATTGGTATAGGTATTGGTTTTCATTTTTTGTTGAATTGGTATAGGTTTCGGTATTGGTTTTGAATTATTTAGGTATTGGGTATTGGTATTGGTTTTAGCCTCGAATTGGTATCGGTTTTTAATAAGTATTGGTATTTATCTTATATCGGTTTTGGTATTTGTATGCAAAAGGTTTTGTCGTTAATATTAATTAATTTAACGTACATCGTCCTTCTGTCCGCCCACAGTGCACACTGGGGCGTGATGGTAGGTTTTTTGTCCAAAAGTCTCGACAGGTCGTAAATGTTAACCGATTTTTTTGAAATTCAGAAAATAAGCCTATGTTAAGGTAATTAATAAGTGCCTTGAAAGTTCTTGAAATCGGACCTACAAGGAAGCTATTTCAGGGTGGACACTTCATTTTTAATCAAATTTACAGATGTTATAGATGAATCAAATGAAGAGACACTTGTCTTTTGTTTATGTATTTGAATTAGAGATGGAGTACGGGACCACACGTAATTTGCGTGACTCAAAAAACCACGTGATTCAGGCGTGAGCGATTTTTATTTAAATCACGTGATTATTGAGCGATTTTCATTTAAATTAAGTGACTATATTAGGGTAGGTTAACCTAACGTAACCTAGGGTAATACATAAGTGCCTTGAAACTTTTTGGATTCAGACCTACAAGGAAACTTTTTCAAGGGTGGACACTTCATTTTAAATAAAATTTACAGAAGTTATAGATTAAACAAATGAAGAGACACTTGTCTCTTGTTTATGTATTTGAATTGGAGATGGTCGCTGGTCCCGTAATTTGCGTGACTCAAAAAAGTGATTTTCGTTTAAATCACGTGATGTTGAGTTGAAAAATTCTAAGTGAGTGTCTAGAGAGTGGGTCGAACTTTTTCGTGAAGGATTTTTTTTTTTTTTGAAAAACCGCTTTAAAAAAAAAAAAAATAAAATAAAAAAAAATTGTGGAAGCCTCATTTTTAAACTCATCGTTATCAAAAGTTTTACGCCCTTTCAAAAAACTGTCTGGGCCAGAATTAACCTTTCTATCCCAACTTTTCAAAAAATTTGCCCGCTTGTGTCCGTTTTCAAAAATGGAATTAAAATAAATTTTATAAAAATATAAAATTTATAAAAAAATTGGAATTTTTTTTTTTTTTGAAAACTCCCTTTTAAAAACTCATCGTTATAGAAAGTTCCAACTAACATCGCAGTATCCACAAAAATTAAAGTGTTTAATAGCAATGTGAAGTCCGTACTGCTCTATGGCTCGGAGACCTGGAATTTAACGAGCCTTGATATACAAAAACTTCAGGTCTTCGTAAATAAATGCCTTCGCCGCATACTAAAAATATTCTGGCCCGAAACTATAACAAATTCAGAGCTATGGTTTAAAACGCAACAACCCCCAATTGATCATGAGATCAAAATACGTAAATACAGATGGTTGGGTCATACTCTGCGTAAGCCAGCCGATGACATCAATAAGAAATCCCTTGACTATAACCCACAGGGAGCAAGAAGAAGGGGTCGCCCTAAAAATACATGGAGGCGCCAAGTTCAAGCCGAACTTCAAACCGCTGGTATAACGTGGAATGAAGCCAAAAGTGCAGCACAAGATAGGAATCGATGGAGATCAATTATTGAGGCCCTATGTTCCTTATAGGAATTTCAAGGATTATATATATATATAGAAAGTTCCACGCCCTTTCAAAAAACTGTTTGGACCAGAATTATCCTTTTTATCCATACTTTACAAAAAACTTGCCCGCTTGTGGCAGTCAACACAAATTAAAATGCCAAAAATTAAAAAAAAAAAAATAAAAAAAAATTTGTGAAAACCCTCTTTTTTAAACTCATCGTAATCAAAAGTACCACACTACTTCAAAAAACTGCCTAATACGATAAAAAAATATTTTTCGTGTAACCGGGTTTTCTCGAAATAGGGGTTTTGTGTAACCGGGTTTCATTTTATCCAGTATTAATATAGAAATAAATATGTTTGTACTTTTGGAAAAACTTAAAAATTGTTAATTCATAAAATTAATTTATTCAATTATAAAATGCTCATTTTAACAACTTTAGATTTGTTCATCTCCCTTTCTATTAATATTTTAAACGCAGACGAAAAAACGGGCAGGTCAATCTGAATGCTAGTAAATCAACGAACATTTTGGCGTCCTAAGTTTTGTATTATGTCGCGGAACATTTTGGAAAAACTATTTAAAATGGAACAATTTTTAAAAATTTAAATAAAAAAATGACAAAAAAATAGGATCAAGAACTGTCCATACCCATTTACAAGTTGTACATCCTTTTGTCAAATAAATTAATCAAAAAATAAAAACAAGGTCCCGCCTTAATAATGTATAAATTTGTATAAATTTTTGATTACGGTATATGGAGATTTAAACATAAATATTTTATTTTTGACTGATCATTCCAAGAGAATGGCTGTACCTATTTTTACAAAAATTACAGACAAGGTGCATCAAGTCATACTTAATACAATAGAGCATTCACTTTTTCTAATTTCAATTTTAGTTTTGGCCAAAAAAACTACCACTCGGCCCAGTGTGCAGTGGTGAAAAATATACGTTAATGTCCAATTTTTAACCGAGTTTAGTTTTAATTTTTTTTTTGTTTTTTAGCCATCGATCGGACATGGTAGATTTTTGAAGAATGATTTTTTTATTTTTCTAATATTAAGGACATTTTTCAGTATTATTTCTTTAAAAAAATTTATTGGCAAGGGTATTTGAACCCCTTATTAATGATGTAAATAGCATTTGTTATTTATTGGTTGTTTTATTATTTTTTTTTCCAAATTTTTTGTTCTGATTGGGTATTAAAAAAAACCCCTTCAAAAAACTTAATTTTAAATATTTTTTATAGTTGAGTTGAGTTATTTTTTTTCAGATTGGGTTAATAACCCAGGAACATTTTTTGGAGCAGATTCCTATTGCAATAGTCTTTAGAATACATTCTAAAATAATTTAAAAAAAAAAACGGAGAATCGTTTACCCTTGCAAAGTGCGAAATGCAAAATTTACAACAAACACATGGGATATAAAACAAGTGAGTGTTAAATTCGCTTGTTCCGAATCTTTTATACCCTCCAATATGTAAAAATATTAAAAAAAAAAAAATTAAAAGGGGTGTTTTTTTGGGGTGGGTGAGTTGATGGACTCCTTGCCCATCGCGATATATGGTTACAAGTTAATTTTATTCTGCTTTGTGCACTAAAGTATTACAAATTTATAATTATTTAAATTATTTTGTATCCAATATTTCGATGCGTTACACACGAAAAGACTCCATACTGTAGTTGGAGGGTATAAAAACACAAAATAATTGTATGTGTTATTGTTGTAATAAATGTTGCATTTAGCAATTTGCAAGAGCAAAAAGTTCTGATGTGAATACCGTCAATGATAAAATTGTATAATTAAGGTAAATACAGACGATGCAATATTATGTTCAATATCCAATTATATTGATGGTGTGTGGGTTAGATTGACCATGTAACAATTCGCAAGCGCAAAAAATTCGCAAGTACCAAAAAAAATTAAAAAAATGGAAAAATGGGTATCAATTTTTTGGTAAAATAAAGCGTTTTCAGAAAAAAAATAAAAAATATATATTAGAGGATCAATTTGGTCCATGGATGCATTTTGAAAATCTGATGTTTTTTTTTTTTTGTTTGATATTTAAATGTTTATTTATAACTGATGTTGTTTTAAAACATAATGTGGAGCAACATCAATTATAAATAAACATTTAAATATCAAACAAAAAAAAAAACCATCAGATTTTCAAAATGCATCCATGGACCAAATTGATCCTCTAATATATATTTTTTATTTTTTTTCTGAAAACGCTTTATTTTACCAAAAATTTGATACCCATTTTTCCATTTTTTAATTTTTTTTGGTACTTGCGAATTTTTTGCGCTTGCGAATTGTTATAAATAGCCGCCAATTTGTTTTGTTTTTTTATCATTATCTTAAAACGCTTTATTTTACCAAAATTTTGATACCCAGTTTTAATTATTTTTGAATTTGCGAATTTTTTGCACTTGTGGATTGCTATAAATACCCGCAATTTTTTAATTTTTATCATTCATGTTCTTAAATTGGCCTTATGCACCATTTGAGTGCTATTATGAAATAAAAAATATTTTTTTTTTCTATACATAAATCAAACTTTTCTGGGTATAAAAACGCATCCACGGGCTAAAATTGGCGAAATAAATTTTGTTTCGATATTGTTTTGTAATAAGCATTATTTTACTTAATTTTTAAAATATTTTTAAAAAATCAAAAAAAAAATATTTTTTTTCCAAAAACCGCGAACTAAAACCGCTTGTAGAGGTCTAAAAGTACCCTCCTAAAATTTTTTCATGATTTTTCCCGTTATCAGCTCGAAAATGCGCTTCGAGTTTTTGCTATTAGTACACGAGATTCGCAAATATGCATTTCATCGACCCACCCTAACCGGCAGATCTTAAAAATCTTGTCAAAAAAAATGTTTAATATTCCGTTATTCCAGAAAAGCCTGTATTTCATGTATTTTTATGTTTGAAACAATTTCTGTGCTGATTCACATTGCATTTAATGTACATATAAATTGCGGTGGTAAGGGGACATATTTATACCCTACACCACACTGTGGTACAGGGTATAATGAGTTTGTGCTGATGTTTGTAACTACCCGAAATATTGGTCCTAGACCCACTTTTAAGTATACCGATCGACTTAGAATCACTTTTTGAGTCGATTTAGCGATGTCCGTCCGTCCGTCCGTCCGTCTGTCCGTCCGTCCGTCCGTCCGTCTGTCTGTCCATGTAAACGGTGTAAACACGATACAGGTCGCAATTCTCGATCAATTGACTTGAAATTTAAAACTTAAGCCTCTTTTGGCCCAAGGACGAAGCCTATTGAAATTGGAAAAAATCGGTCCATATTTAGACCTAGCCCCCATACAAAGGTCCTCTTTAGTTTTGGCTCAAATGACTCTAATAGTCGCATTTTAATAGGTATCTTTTCAAAATTTGGCAGGAATTAATGTTTTATACACACAAATCACCATTCCGAATTTTAAAGAAATCGAACCAGTTCTTCTAGTAGCCCCCATACAAACCACCTTCCCGATTTTCACATAAATCTCTCAATTTTCATGAAAATAGAAAATATTTAATTAAAATTCTGTTTGTGTATGTTAAACGCGTACTTTAATAACCTTATCAAATCTAATTATCATCGGACCATTTTGGACTTAGGTCCCATGTGGAAATTTCGCCCGATATTCAGTTGAAGCGATTTATTGTCAACAAAAAGAAGCCTATTCCACTCAAATTTGATTAGTGATTGCTTTTTACACTTATTAAAGATTTGACAAAATATAGATCTAATCAGTCCATGTTTGAACTTGGGACCCATGGTCCGGGAAACTCTGGTGTAGGGTATTATATGGTCGGTCTTGACCGACTATAATTTTCTTACTTGTTTTTAATTGCAGAAAGTTGACACTTAACATTTGTAACAAAATATACCTGAAATTAATCCTTTCACACATAATTTTTTTTAAACAGGTGATTGAAATGGGTTATCGTGCAGGGCCCCTTTTTCGATTTTAGATCTTTTTGTAATTACACGGGCAATTTTTTTTTTCTTATATGGAGTTCACACTTTCGACTTTAAACAAGTTGTTTAAAAACTTAATGGATACAGAACAAATAATTTTTTAAATACGTAGCCCTTAAACTCTCAAAAATAGAAAGTGTGAACCGCACATTATGCGTTCTTCAATTCTTTTATAATATGACTGTGCCTCTAATAAAACAAACAAATTTTTTTTTGGATTCTGGTGTTGTGACATATAATTTTGTAACGATTGCTTGATTAAAATTTTGGAATTTCCAAAAAAGGACATTAGTATTTTTTTACAACGCAAAGAACAGTGCAGTGACATTCAATTTATGTGTATCACATACACAGAGAAAAATAAATTTCCAACTGAATTTTTCAGTTGTATTTACTCCAAATTCGGTTGCTTTTACTAAATTTCGCTGTGGCAGACGAATTTTTTAGTTGTTTCAATAAAAATACAGTTGTATTAACAAATATTATTTGTAACTACCGATATTTAGTTGTTACAACCATAATACAAATGCACCAACCGAATTTTTGTTGCAACAACTGAATTTCAGTTGGAAATTAGCAAATTTGTTTTCTGTGTGTATTAATAATGTTTGCAAAAGAAAAAATTTCATTACAGAAAAGGTCTAAATTTTTTAAGATCTACTTTTATTAGGGGTCATAAAAATCACGTAACGTGACAAAAAAATATTTGTTTTATGTTTTTATGGCTTTTAAAATTCAAGTAGCTAACTCCTTTTTGTTATATGACTTTGCATGCAAACGATTACAGATCGATGTTACATCTTTTGTGAACATCTTTTGCAATAGTCAGGTAAAAACTAATAATGTGATGGAAAGAAAATGTTTGACGTCACAATTAAAACAAACGAAAATAAGAATACAAAAAACCGAAACAAAACCGATACGAAAGTAGAAAAAAATGAATTGGTATTGGTTTTTTATTGGTATTGGTTTTGACGAATAAAAGTATTGGTTTTTAATTGGTATTGGTAGTGGGGAATCAGTATTGGTTTTTTATCGGTATTGGTATCGCACAAATAAAGGTATTGGTTTTTAATTGGTATTGGTTTTCAATTTGAATTGGTATTAACGGGTATTGGTATCGAAAAGGTATTGGTACCCATCATTGTTTATAATGAATTACTTCTAATGAGATTAGAGTTCGTGAATCAAGAGGTTCCTTAAGACCCCAGCAAAAAATAAACGAAGTGGTTCAAAAATAAGTAGTGGTTTCACTACATACAAAGTAGCGATAGGTGCCGAACTTCATATTCCGTAGGAAGTACTTTTAAAATCACTTCCAAAAATGCTACAAAATACCAAAAAAAACATCTTTCACCAGTTCTTTTCTTAATGATTTTAAAGTACCTTTTTCATATGTTCTTAGGAATCAAATCACCACAACATATGAACTTATTTTTCAACTGAAACAATTAGAATGAGGGTGATACACAAAGTATGCAATTTTTTCTACGTCCAGCTTCAAATAGATTTAGGTTTTGCAAAAATGGTGACAAAATTTGGTAATGGCATTTCTTTTCTCTTTATTTAGAGCTCAAAAAATCGAAAAGACGAAAATCGATTATTGATAAATTTTTCAAATTTTATATCTTATATCAAAAGAAGTTGGTTTCTATCACGTAAGGTTTTTAAGATATTCGCGTTTTAATATTGAAATATTTGGGTCTCCTCTGTAACGTATTCTTAAGTTGCTTAAACACAATAGAACTCGATTTAGTAAAAATAAGGCATCTTTATTCCAAATCTGGCATCCAAATTTTTCTATCGCGTACTGTTTTTGAAATATTGGCGTTTGAAAAACTTAAACTCTACTGTTACGCACTTATAATCTTTATAAATCACACTTAAATTTTCAAACGCGAATATCTCAAAAACAGAACATGCTTGAAAATTGTGGATTGCAGTTTTGGAATCAGGAGGTCCATTTTATATGAAATCAAGTCCTATTTCGTGGAAGCAACGTAAGAATACGTAACAGTTGACCCCTAAAAATGCTTTTTTTACTTTTTAACAGCGAATATCTCAAAAACGGTACGTGCTAGAAAAATTTGGACGGTAGATTTGGAAGCAGGAGACCAAAATCTATAAGGACCAGTTAGAAATTTCACTGGAAGGTTTTTGCTGTCGAACAGTGTTTTTAGTGTAAATATTACAAAAAAATACTCTTTCAATCTAACAAAAATAAGTGAAAAAAGAACTTCTAATTTAGAAGTTCTAAATCACCAAATAAAAATTACATAATCACACCCAAAATGCCAAGAAATATGTACTTCTAAAGAAGTGATGAAAAAAGTGTTTCCAAAAGGTCAAGTTATATTAACATCCGGATCACTACTTCAGAAGATGTGATAAAAACACTAGTGATATATGTTATACTTAAGTGTCAATCTTTCGCCACTGAAAAGTGGCGATAAAAAGAACATACTTTGTGTGTCACGCCCATATTAAATTCATCAATGTTTCAGTTGAAGAAGAAGTACATCTGGTTCATAAGTTGTGGTGAATTTTGTAGTGAATGATAAGCTCTTTTTTTGCTGGGACAAGCATTTATCTAAGCACGAGGTTATTGTCATCTTTACAAATTTATATGAAAAGTCGCACAGAATCTTTGAGATTTTCTATAACGTAAAGTTCACGGGATGATGGATGTTCTGTATTTAAAAACAAAAATTGTAAATGCATGAATCCAAATTATTCTGAGATTTTCGATCTGGTAAAGTCATCAGAATTAAGGATATTTAAAAAAGTATGTGCTTATTAGCGATAAGCTTTCAAAAAGGAAGAGTTATCAAAACTGAAGCGAAAAAGTCCTCAGAATCTGAGTGATTTTTTATTCACAAAAACTGTGGGTTTTTTAATATGTTCTGCACTGAAACAATCAAAACATTAAAATAAAAAAATATCAAAATATATAAATAAAACAAGCGATTGTTCTATATGAAAACTTCACAATCTCTATTTTGAAAATTTAAAAGAATTTTAAGAAAAACTTAAAAATTTTGCCATAATCTACAATGTCTACAGATATTTCAAAATTACAAAACGTTTTTAAAAAAACATATGTCATTACATTACAACAATAAAGTTAGTAAATTATTTCCAACACTACATGGAGTATCTTTAAAATTGTCTTGCCCCTAAATTGTTTTGGTTTATAGAATTCTTTCATAAAATAGAGACCTAAGTCTGTAAAATTTCTGTTTAGTATTATTCACAATAATTTAATTATTTTTTTTTTTTTTAAACACAGAACTTTTTTTATTGGTAAATATGAAAAACTTTACTTTCAAGTATGTTTAAAACATAAATACTAATTTAAAATTTTCCTCCTTAATAAATCTTTAGGTAAACAAAAACAAACATAAAACTCAAAAACAACGAAACTTTTGAAAAAAGGTGAAACAAAACCCAATATACATAGTAATGTACATTACATGTAAGCAAAGTACATGGTATTTTAAACCGTTAAACATAAAAAATTATTAATTACAAAACAATTTTCTTTTTTCCTCAAGGAGAGTAAAAAAATACAAAAACATTAATTAAATTACAATTACCAAAAGGGGACCGACCATAAACTAAGTCAGCTCAGTCAAGAGTCACACTGTATAGAAAACAGTAAACCAAACAAAAAATAAAAAAAGACAATCTTATCTTATTTATACTAATGATATTAATCATAATTTTTCTTTTTTCCTTTCCTCAACTTTGAAGAACAGCAATTAATTAATTGAAAATCTAATCAAATTATTAATTTAATACAAAACTAATAATACAAATTTAATGAAATCAATTTGCAGGATTACAGAAAATAATAGGTCTTTTATATATTTATTTTCTTAAATTTACAGCTTTTTTGTAGTGAAGTTTTTTTTAGAATGTCTTCAGTAATTTGTATATGTTTTCTTTTCATTTCTTTAATAGGTCTCCCTCACCGGAACCAATTTATAGTTCTGATGGCAAAAGGTTGAATACACGCGAATTTCGTTATCGCAAGAAATTGGAAGAACAAAGACATCATTTGATACAAAAAATGCAGGCCGTAAATCCAGATTTTAAACCGCCAGCTGATTACAAGTAAGTTGAAGTTAATACAGTGACGAGCAAAAGTGTAACAGGGTTCACATTGCTTAGATAATCTGCTCTATATTTTAAACTACACAAGATAAAGTATTGAAGTTTTTTGATAATTTTATTAGTTAATTGATCAGAATTTATAAACATTATCGAAATATGCTGTAAAATTTTTTATAAAAAAAATATAGTAAAAATTCCATAAAAAGGCAAGTGTTACAATATTGCACTCATGATTTTTCTACATAAATCTTTAGGACAACTTTTATATTTCGCGCATATAGACCCGGATTTTGCAATTTTTTTATAAAACTTAATAAATAACATAAAAATAATTCATTTGTTGAAAAGAAATTTTGGGTAAACATTATTTTTAACTCAAAAGTCCGTCCTTTTTACGTTTTTTGGGGAACCACGCAAATTTATCAAGCTAAGAATTTGCAGAAATTATTTTTTTTTAATGGTGTTTATATCAGGCGATAATAGAGACCATTTATAAAAAATTTCGTAAATGGATTGTTGCTTTTGCAATTAGTAAAAAAAAAGTTATTGTGTACTGGGGTTGCGTTTCTGGAGGAATTTCAAATATTTTTGCCGAAATTCGAAATTTTTTGGCTGAATAAAGGCCAATTTTGCCTCAAGAAGTGTTTTCTTAATTCAGCCGTAAATAAATCAACAAGTTATATCATCAGTTGATCATAAATTTTGTTAAGAATGGGTTTATGCCATTTAAAACCACTATCACATTTCGTGGTTTTGGACATTATCCTCGGGGTAGTGCCATAGTGTCAAATTATCGAATCAGAACGCAATCTTTGGAGTTAATTTTTTCAGAAAGAACAAAAATAAATAATGTTTAATAAATAAAAGTCTTTTGCTGCTCTTATCATTGGACGAAATTCACTAATTCAATTTAGGTACCCCAAACAATAATTTTAAATAGGGATTTAATAATAACTACATTCATTATAACAATATTGTCAATCTACTGATGATTTTAATTGACGATATATTTAAGACCGAATATAGAAAAAACATCATCGGCCAGAATTGGCTCGTATTCATCCGAAAAATGATGAATATCTGCAAAAATATTTGAAATTCCGCCAAAAACCCAAATTGAGTACCCAATAAAAAAATTGTATTAATTGCAAAATAAACAAACCACTTATGAATTTGATTATAAATGGGCTATACTATCGCCGGATATAAACGTCATTCCAAAAAAATAATGTCTGTATATTCTAAGCTTAAGTAATACGTGTGGCTCTCCTAAAATCGTTAAAAGGACGGACTTTTGAGTTAAAAAAAATGTTTAGCCAAAATTTCTTTCCAACAAATGAATTATTTTAATGTTATTTATTAAGTTTTATAAAAAAATTGCAAAATCCGGGACTATATGCGCGAAATATAAAAGTTGTCCTAAAGATTTATTTAGAAAAATCATGAGTGCAATAATGTAACACTTGCCTTTTTATGGAATTTTTACTATATTTTTTTTATAAAAAATTTTACAGCATATTTCGATAATGTTTATAAATTCTGATCAATTAACTAATAAAATTATCAAAAAACTTCAATACTTTATCTTGTGTAGTTTAAAATATAGAGCAGATTATCTAAGCAATGTGAACCCTGTTACACTTTTGCTCGTCACTGTATGTGTATTTTTTAGTTATTAACAGCCCTGCAGGTGTGACATGTCACACGGACCCAAATGACCTATCACAAACTTGACATCTTTCATATAAAAACACCACCTGTAACTTTTGTGAGGAAGTCTCGATCCTGGATACATCACTTGTGACGTACCTCTGAAACTGTCTGTCACTTAGAAAAACCGTGCCGATTCAATAATGACATGTCACAGAATACATTCCTTGTGACAAACCACAGATCTAACCGCCTGTGATCTCACACTATTCATATAAAAAACATCTGTCCTTGTGAGGAAATGTCTTAAGTCTTGAGAAGACATGTTACTGGCACTGTCCTTAAGGCACAATTCGGTCCGGCTTATGAATTACCCAGCAAAATTTTCTGTTCCAAATAATCGGTTCCAGAACGCATCATATTACCCTGCAACCGATTCTACTTAACGTTCCAGAATCAATGATTTTTGTTTGAAATTGTCCCGAAAGCAATCGATTTTAAAGCAAGTAGTTTTTTTGAAAAATAACACCGCTCAACAAATCGAAGATTTTTGGCTCCGGTTTGAAGTTTCATATAAAGTTTTTAAAGATTTTGACTCGCTGATTTCAAATCCGTGCTCCAAATTTTTCCATCACGTCTAGAATTTTAATTATTCGCGGTTGAAAATGCAAAAAAAAGGCGATTTTTGCCGTTTTTGAAAGCCTGCACAGCAGCCGCTGGGTGAAATAAAAATCTTGTATAAAGCGTGAGAGTAGAATTGAACTATGATCTCAAAAAAATTTTAAGTTGTTGCACTATTATTGGCCAAACATGCATTTTAAAAAACACTGTCAAAAAAATTAGAAAAAGCACCATTTTTAAAAGGCTCTAAAACAAAAACCAAATGATCAATCTTTACTGCGATGAGCTCAAAATTTAGGCAAAAGTTCATTCTTTCTTATAGACTTTTAAACCCATTCAAGATATCTTCCGGTTTATACAAAAAATAACACAGAAAGCTAATTTTGTAAAATATTTATTTTTTTGGAGTTTTTCTTTGAAAAATATCAAAAAACTAAGGTAAATTTTACAAAAATGGTAATTTTAACAGTATCATTTTAAAACACAAGTAAAGCCCAACCAAACGTAATAATTAAAAAAAAAATTGTGTTGTATGTTGGAGACCATAGACAAATTCTACTTTTGCGCATAATACCAGTTTTGTATTCCACTGAATGGCTGCTGTGCAGGCTTTCAAATAATGCAAAAATATTAATTTTTCGCATTTTCAACCGTGAATAACTAAAAATCTGGACGTGATGGGAAAATTTGGAGAACAGATTTGGAATCAGGAGATCAAAGTCTAATAAAATTGATCATCAGAATTCAAACCGGAAAATGAGTGTTGAGCGGTGTAATTTTACATAGAAAATTTTGTTGTGAATTTATTCAAGAAACTATTGTAGTAGGAATAGGATCCAAAAAATGTTCCTGGGTATAAACAATTTTTTTGGGACTTAAAATTTTTTTTTTCAAATTTGTCAAAAAAGAAAGTTTTTGTGTTCGGTATTTAAAAAAAAAATGTTCGGAACTTAAAAAAGTTTTTAAATTATGTTCCCCTAAAACGTTTTTAATAAAATTTTTTACCCCAAACACAAACAAAATCTTCAAAAAATATTTGTCCGAAAATTTTTTTTTTTTTTTTCTAAAGCATTTTTCTCAATCACATTTTTTTTCCCACAACGAAAAAAAATTAAAAAAAAATTGTGTCTGAGACTTAAAAAATTTCCGTAAAGAAATATACTCCAACCCGCAAAAAAAATGTGTCTGGGACTGAATATTGTTTTCGGGACATTATTTTCGTGACAGTTTAGTGATAAGTTAAATTTTTACCTGATAAGCGTTTTAAGACATTTTTATAATATGTTGGCATTTCGGATAATCCAACACCCTTTTTCCGGCAGGGTTACCAACAAATTTATGTTTGAAATTAATTTTGTTTTCTATTTCTCTTTATAGGCCGCCTGTAACTCGAGTCATTGACAAAGTTTTAATACCACAAGAACAGCATCCTGATATTAATTTTGTGGGTCTTTTAATTGGCCCTCGTGGCAATACATTAAAAGCTATGGAAAAAGAAACTGGCGCAAAAATTATTATCAGAGGTAAAGGTTCTGTAAAGGAGGGTAAAGTTGGTCGCAAGGATGGCCAACCGTTGGCTGGAGAAGATGAACCACTGCATGCTTTTATTACTGCTCCTAACCCAGAGGCAGTTAAAAAAGCTGTTGATAAAATTAAAGATGTTATACGTCAGGGCATTGAAGTTCCCGAAGGTCATAATGATTTACGTCGTATGCAATTGCGTGAATTGGCTCAACTCAATGGTACGTTACGTGAAACTGATTGTCCTCGTTGTACTAACTGTGGTTCTATTGAACACAAATCATGGTTGTGCCCAGATAAACCAAATGTTACAAATAGTATTGTTTGTACATCTTGCGGAGGAGCTGGTCATATATCTAAAGATTGTCGTAGCAAACGTCCAGGTGCTGGTGTTTTGGGAATGGAAACGGTTACTGAAAATTCTCAAGCTAAAATCGATGAAGAATACTTGAGTCTAATGGCTGAATTGGGTGAAGGACCACCCCCACCAGCTGTACAAAAAGGTTCAACAGATCCATTAGCACAAGCTCATATTAATCGTGGCTATAGTATTTTTGATAAAAAGCCAGCCACTATGCAAGCCATACAAGCACCACCACCGGGACCACCAATGGGAATGCCACCTAATATGAATATTGTGGCCCCACCACCACCAATGCCACCATCTTGGGGACCACCATCAAATGGTGTTTCACCAGTAGGAATGCCACCATTGATACCTCCTCCACCAAGCTCTCAACCACCACCACCAGCTCCACCACCGGTAATGCCATGGATGACTTCTTCACAACCTCCACCCCCTGGAGGTGATCCACCACCACCACCAGGAACGGGTCCTTTGCAACCACCAGGCACTGGTCCAATGCCACCATTATTGCCACCACCACCCGGCACTGGTATGCCTCCATGGCCCGGTCCACATGGCTTAATGCCTCCTGGTTTTCCAGCTTGGGGTGCAGTACCAGGAGCTTATGCACCACCTCCACCACCCCCTCCATGCGCACCACCACCATCTGGTTTAAGTGGTTTAGCACAACCTCCTCCACCACCTCCTCCAACATAAACAATATCGGCTTGGCAATAAATTATTAAAATACAAATCAAAAAATCATATTGTATAAATTCTAAAATCTAAAAATTTTAAAACTTTGTCAATTGGTTGAGAACTTGAAAAGTGTTGCAATCAATCATAAATTAATTCATTATATTGAATGAACTTAATATTAGTTCTAAGGACAACTTTATCTTAAATTACATACTTAAGTA
Source organism: Pegoplata infirma (assembly GCA_963921195.1). Lineage (NCBI taxonomy): Eukaryota > Metazoa > Arthropoda > Insecta > Diptera > Anthomyiidae > Pegoplata > Pegoplata infirma. Next base: position 255,252,550 of record OY992536.1, on the reverse strand, counting down.
ACTCAACTATCTCTTTCTTTATCTTAAATGACATATTTAAGTAATGACTATCTCTTTTTTTAAATATCATTTACGATAAACTCGCTGGCTATCATAGAGCTGTTAAGTTTTTCATACACAATTTTTTAAAAAGGGAAGTTCGGCAATCGACGTGTGCCTAACACCGAGTGTCATATTTTCTCTTTATACAATTTTAGAGTAACAAGTTAGAAGCTCGATGATAGCAGCTCGTTTTTTGGTTACAAACACAACCGCTATTAGTTTTTTGTTTGCTTAGTATTAGAAAGTTCAAATTTCTATAGCTTAAACCATTAAAAAAATATAAATGCAAGCTTGAAATTGTTTAAGAATGTATTTAAGCATTTGCCTATAAAATCAATTATGTTAATCATACATAGTTTTTAGGTGTTAATTTAATCAAATTATTTAATTCCTTAAATTTGACTTAGATTTATTTTAATTTTTAAATGAAATTCTATAAACAATAAACTTAAATAATCACTAAAAACAACAAGAATAAATACACAGACATTAATTTGAGAGATTTTTATTAAGAACAAGTAAAAAAAAAGTTTAATTCGGCCTTGTCAAATAAAAAATGACCCACTTATAATCTGGACGAACTTAGCTTATAACGAACTATTTTTCCTGGTTCCCTGGAGTTCGTTATAACCGGATTTAACTGTATTAATCTTTTACAACCACGCCCGCAAATGTGGGAGGATCGGCAAAATGACATGGAGTTTTCAGAGGTTGGATTAGTTTTTAAAAGAAAAACTTTTTTCCACAATTCCGATCTTATCCATTTTTAAAATTTACCAGCCTATGTCAAAATTATAAATTTTTTGATATGACAAGTTTTTCAGTTTCAAGAGTGACTCAAAAAAAAATTGAGTCTGCAGCCTCCCTAACCATTGTTATGCTTGTCAAAATTAAAAAAAAAAAAAATTGATAATTTTACAGTTCAGTGTGACTGAAACTTTATTCTATTTACGAGATTGTGATTGAGTGGACAAAAAATTGCGTGAGTGTGCGTAAGATTTTTGCATGAGTTAGTATGCGTGTGGCGATAATTTTGCTGAACTTTATATTTTTTCCCGAAAAAGCAAAAAAAGGAAAATTTGGCTAAACTTTAAATTATGGTAAAAATTTTGTTAGTTTTGAAATTTTAATTTAAATTTTTTTTTTATGTGTAAATAAAAGTTTCGTGAGTCAACGTGAGTGTGAGTAAAGCTTATGTGAGAGTACGCGCGAAAAAAAATGTTTGGTAAAAAAATAAGCTATTCTTTTTTGGCAAAAAATATGTTCGTACTTGTTTAAATACCATTTGTTGTTCAATTCTGTTTACGTATGTCAAGCATTTTGTATTTGTAGGTTATGTTGAATGTTCCAACATTTTTGAGGTGTCCTTGCATTTTTGTTCATAACTTTTGAACCGCTGAACCGATATTGCTCAAATGCAATACCAAACTTCTCGGGGCAACAAAAAGTAAACGTGTTAAGTTTCAGTCATCTTCGTGTAATATTTTGGTCGTGATTTCCACAGACAGACAGACGGACATCGCTAGAATGTCTTAAAATCGATCACTGATCAATAATATACATATAAACTTTATGTGGTCCCAGACTGATATTTCGATGAGTTACAAACGGAATGACAAACTTATATACACCCTCTATCACTAACAAGGAAGGTGTTTCATAGGGCACCCACCGATTGTCCTAAAACTTGCATATGCGAAAGGGGGAGGAAAATAAGAGTGACCTTTTTTCATAAGGTGACAACCCTTTTTTAAATCTGAGATTGGGCAGCTAAAAAAAAGGAACTCTTATTTTTCTCTCCTCATTTTCATATGCAAATTTTAGGACAATCGGTGGGTGCCCTCTGAACAGTGGCGGGTACAGCTTTTGGGTTTGGGGGGGGGGGGGGAAATTTTTTTAATTCGAAAAAAAATCTTATTTGATTTTTTCTGTAAGTACAGATCGAGCACGGGCTCTAATTATATTTGTTATAAGGGTCCAAGTTGAAAAAATGCAGAAGAAAAATTGAATTTCTAAAAATTATAGACATTTCTGGTATTTCCCAAACCGCTTTCAAACACCCCAGTTAGTGTTATCATCAGTATGATTTAAATGTCGGTTTGTCTTGTTAATGAAAACTGTTTTTCATATATGTGAATATTTATAGTTTAACAGAATAAATTTTGACAGTTTCCAACACTACAATTCTATTTCTAGCAATCTCAATCTCAACCTCACTTCATACTTTCTTTCAACTTTTTTGTCTCTTACATTATTTCGCAAGGGAAAATATTTTATGAACAAATTCATTACTCTAATGAAAAACTCAATGAATCACGTATAGTGAATAATAAATAATAATTCTTTTAATGTAATGATTTCATAACTTTTTTTGTCAAACTATTTTTACCATTATAATCTGTGCTCCTCCTGAATAAATTCTTCCCTATTTAAAAAAATACATTTCATTCATATGTATGTTAGATTCTATAATCTTATCTATCAAAAGGGATTAAATGCACTCAAATGTGCGATGATTTTTTGCTGTTGTATGACTTAGCAGCAATTCATTCTCATTCATCCAATATTATAGAGTCGTATTCGTTCCATTATTTTACAGGCGATAATGTTGATATGAACATTTAGAAAAGCATTTAGTGGAAAATTGTTGCTGTTGATTTCGAAAATAAAAATGCTTAACAAATAATTATGTGTTCATATATGCATTAGCACTTTTAAATGATTGTTATTCATTTTCATTGTTACTATTTAATAATTTTTTAATACTTAAGGGATTTAAGAGCAAAATTCTTTAATTTAGCAGGGAAACAGGAGCATAAAAGGATCGATTTAAAGTAACCCTTTAAAACCCATAAAGTTTACACTTAGGTTCTCCCGAGTAAAAAAGTTTTTTTATATAATTTTATATAATTATATAAAATTTGATAAAATTATATATAATTATATAAAATTATGTAAAGAAGTTTTTGTTTTCAAAAAATTTGATAAAATTATATAAAATTATATATAATTTGATAAAATTATATAAAATTATATCCGAATTTTTTTTATATAAAATTTTATCAAATCTTATATAATTTTATATAATTTTATAAAATTTTATCAAATTATATATAATTTGATATAATTTTATAAAATTTTATATAAAACAAATTTTGATATAATTATATATAATTTGATAAAATTATATATAATTTTATCTAATTTTATAAAATTTTATCAAATTATATATAATTAGATATAATTTTATAAAATTTTATATAAAAAAAATTCGGATATAATTATATATAATTTTATCAAATTATATATAATTTTATCTAATTTTATCAAATATATATAATTATATATAATTTTATCAAATTATATATAATTATATATAAACTTTTTTACTCGGGCTGTTATAATTTTAAAATTTATAAAATTATTAAAATTTTTTTTAACAGACAGACGAACATCGCTAGATTGTCTTTAAATCAACCGGGAATCCTTTAATCGGTACCAAACCAATATTTTGAGCTATTATAAACTGAAATTTTAAAGTGGAACATGTTACAAAAATATGTAGTTGAGAATGAAAGCATTATTTTTATAACCTCCACTTACAATAAGTCATTCTGGTGATGTACGTCTGTCTGTTGAAATGGCGATCACGTCAAAAATATTACACAGAAGTGATTGTATCTTAACGTATTAACTTGATTTTGCTTTGAGTACTTTGGTATTATATTTGAGCGATATTGGTTTAGCGGTACAAAAGTTATGAACAAAAATGTTATGAACGAAAATTTTAAAAATTAAAAATTTTGCTACATTCTACATAACCTAAAAATACATAATGCTTTAATTGGGCTGCTTGCTGAAATATGTGACGAACAAAAATTTTTCGGCGGAATATATTTTTTTAACAATTTTGTTTTTAAAAATTAATTTCTTTTACTAGTTTTTTTTAAAAAATTTTTAACAATTTTTTTTCCAATAATCTTTTTTTACCCTCCACTTATGTTAGTGGTAGAAATATATACAAGTTTGTCATTTCGTTTGTAACTTATCGAAATATCAGTCTGGGACCCCATAAAGTGATAATTAGGGGATGAGATTTTCATGCAATAAAAAATCGAAAATATGCGCTAAAAAATTTAAAATATGCACTAAAAAACCTTAAAATATGCACTAAAAAATTAAATGTGTTCAATAAAAATCTTGTTTTCATAGGAAAAACCTCTTAAAAAGCAAAAAAATAACGCCGGGTTTAAATAGTAACATTTAAAACTTTATATAAGCAAGATTTTTTTAGAAATACAGAAAATCTATAAAAAAAATTAAGAACAAAAATAATTTTTCTTATTTAAAAAAAAAAAAAATAGTTTTTGAAAAAAAATAAATTTCAATTTGTGTTTTTGCTAATTTATCCCAAAATATGCAAAAATATGCACTTAAAAGTTGGAAATATGCACAAAATATGCATTTAAAATCAAAATATGCAAAAATATGCATTTTTACCAAAATATTCAAAATATGCATTTTTACCAAAATATTCAAAAATATGCAAAAACAAATCGATGCCATTATAACGAAAATTTCTTGATTCGGAAAGATAATTGGTCGTTATCGTTTTTAGACTTTCGACAAAAACATGCATTTGCATGGAAATCTCATCCCTAGTGATAATGTATATTATTGATCAGAAATCGATTTTAAAAATTTCTAGCGATGTTCGTCTATTTATTGAAATAACGATCACGACCATTAGGGCAAACGGTGTACGTGCGTACGTTAATACCAGAGCCCCCCGTTTCCCGAGTAGACGAGTACCCGAGCTACCCGGGAAGCTCAACTACCCGGGATTGCTACCCGGGTAGTTGAGCTACCCGGGTAGTTGAAATAATTTTTTTTTACGTTTAAAACCGTGTAAAATCTAAACTATTATTAGAAAGTATAGCAAAGTTATATAAATTTTAATGGAGAGATTGCAAGGAATAACCTCAAAAAATTTTATGCAAATCTAACGACAACTGTGGCTTCGGCATACAACTACCCGTCTCGGCTCGTCCACTTTCCATACAAATATGTGAAAAACTGTACAATTTTCAAGTTTGACATCATTTTATGAAATTTTTTTAAAAACGACTTGTTAAAAAAATTACATGGCTGGGATCGGCTTATAATTGTTAATTCTTGTTTAAAATTTCAAAAGAATCCGATGAAAATTGTGGCCTTGCTAAACTACTACCCGTCCCGGCTCGTCCACTTTCCATACAAATGTGTAAAAAAGTGTACAATTTTCAAGTTTGAAGTCATTTTATGAAAATATTTTCAAAAAGACTTGTTAAAAAAAGTACATGGCTGGAATCGGCATATAATTGTGATTACTTGTTTAAAATTTCAAAAGAATCCGATGAAAATTGTTGCCTGGCCAAACTACTACCCGACAACCCGTCACGGCTAGTCCACTAAAAAAAAAAAAAATGAAAAAAATCCAAAAAAAAAATTTTTTTTTTTACTAATTATAATTGACTATATTCAAGGACACCAAATTTCAAATTTTAGTACAATCCGATGAATTTTGTGGCATTGGCGAACTACTACCCGTCCCAGCTCGCCCAATCACCATACAAATGTGTGAAAAGCGAAAAATTTTCAAGTTTGAAGTCATTTTATGAACAAAATTTCAAAGAGACTTGTTGAAAATATTACATGGCTGGAATCGACATATAATTGTGATTACTCGTTTAAAATTTCAAAAGAATCCGATGAAAATTGTGGCCTGGCCAAACTACTACCCGACTACCCGTCTCGGCTAGTCCACTTAAAAAAAAATGTAAAAAATCAAAAAAAAAAAAAATTTATTTACTAATTAGAATTGACTATATTCAAGGACACCAAATTTCAAATTTTAGTGCAGTCCGATGAATTTTGTGGCATTGGCGAACTACTACCCGTCCTAGCTCGTCCAATTTCCATACAAATGTATGAAAAAGTGTACAATTTTCAACTTTGAAGTCATTTTATGAAAAAATTTTCAAAGAGGCTTGTTGAAAAAATTACATGGCTGGAATCGGCATATAATTGTGATTACTTGTTTAAAATTTCAAAAGAATCCGATGAAAATTGTGGCCTGGCCATACTACTACCCGTCCCGGCTCGTCCACTTTCCATACAAATGTGTGAAAAAGTGTACAATTTTCAAGTTTGAAGTCATTTTATGAAAAATTTTTAAAAAAGACTTGTTAAAAAAATTACATGGCTGGAATCGGCTTATTATTGTTATTACTTGTGTAAAATTTCATAAGAATCCGATGAAAATTGTGGCCTGGCCATACTACTACCCGTCCCGGCTCGTCCAATTTCCATACAAATGAATGAAAAAGTGTACAATTTTCAACCTTGAAGTCATTTCATGAAAAAATTTTCAAAGAGGCTTGTTGAAAAAATTACATGGCTGGAATCGGCATATAATTGTGATTACTTGTTTTAAATTTCAAAAGAATCCGATGAAAATTTTGGCCTGGCCATACTACTACCCGTCCCGGCTCGTCCACTTTCCATACAAATGTGTGAAAAAGTGTACAATTTTAAAGTTTGAAGTCATTTTATGAAAAATTTTTAAAAAAGACCTGTTAAAAAATTATATGGCTGGAATCGGCTTATTATTGTAACTACTTGTTTAAAATTTCAAAATAATGCGATGAAAATTGTGGCCTGGCCATACTACTACCCGTCCCGGCTCGTCCACTTTCCATACAAATTTGTGAAATAGTGTACAATTTTCAAGTTTGAAGTCATTTTATGAAACATTTTTAAAAAAGACTTTTTAAAAATATTACATGGCTGGAATCGGCTTATAATTGTTATTACTTGTTTAAAATTTCATAAGAATCCGATGAAAATTGTGGCCTGGCCTTACTACTACCCGTCGCGGCTCGTCCACTTTCCATACAAATGTGTGAAAAAGTGTACAATTTTCAAGTTTGAAGTCATTTTATGAAAAATTTTTAAAAAAGACTTGTTAAAAAAATTACATGGCTGGAATCGGCTTATAATTGTTATTACTTGTTTAAAAATTCATAAGAATCCGATGAAAATTGTGGCCTGGCCTTACTACTACCCGTCGCGGCTCGTCCACTTTCCATACAAATGTGTGAAAAAGTGTACAATTTTCAAGTTTGAAGTCATTTTATGAAAAAATTTTAAAAAAGACTTGTTAAAAAAATTACATGGCTGGAATCGGCTTATTATTGTAACTACTTGTTTAAAATTTCAAAATAATGCGATGAAAATTGTGGCCTGGCCATACTACTACCCGTCTCGGCTCGTCCACTTTCCATACAAATTTGTGAAATAGTGTACAATTTTCAAGTTTGAAGTCATTTTATGAAACATTTAAAAAAAAAAATACATGGCTGGAATCGGCTTACTATTGTTATTACTTGTTTAAAATTTCAAAAGAATCCTATGAAAATTTTGGCTTGGCCATACTACTACCCGTCCCGGCTCGTCCACTTTCCATACAAATATGTGAGAAAGTGTACAATTTTCAAGTTTGAAGACATTTTATGAGAAAATTTTCAAAGAGACTTGTTAAAAAAATTACACGGCTGGAATCGGCTTATAATTGTGATTACTTGTTTAAAGTTTCAAAAGAATCCGATGAAAATTGTGGCCTGGCCAAACTACTACCCGTCTCAGCTCGTCCACGTTCCACACAATTGTGAGAAAAAGTCAATTTTTTTAGGTTTGATGTTGTTTTTGTGAAAAGTATGTTTGTATTTGAAGAGATATTCGAAAATTAGCAGTTGAAAAAATAATCCAATAGTTTACTTGCTGTTAAAGTTCAAACAAATTTTGAGCAATTTTACTAATCCAATGGTATTTGCGGTAATCCAAACGTAGACTGATAAATTACACAAATTTTGGCTGCTTTATATACCTTTTTTTTGTCATCAAAATCACTACCTAAAATGCGATGTAACATATTTTTTACAACTTCTCGCGAAATATTTAACAAAAGTTAATAAAATTATCTATCATAAAACCATATTCTTAAAAAATTTGCGCACTTGTAAGTGAAACTAACTACCTATCATAAAACTCTATCATAAAACTCTATAAGAGCAGGTAGTACTTAGATTCAGAATATATTAAGATGTTTGTTTATTTAAATGCGACTGGATCCTTTTTAAGCATAGGAAAAATTTATCAATGGTGAAATTACGTTTAAGAACTTAATAGAAATTGACACACACACAGTGTAGTACACATTTTGGGATACAAGAGTGTTTTTTTTAGGAAAAGTGAAAAACTCGTGACAGGTAGTAGTTTAACCAGGCCACAATTTTCATCCGAATCTTTTGAAATTTTAAGCATGCCGATCCCAACCATGTAAATTTTTTTAACAAGTTTCATTGAAAATTTTTTCATAAAATGACTTCAAACTTGAAAATTGTACACTTTTTCACACACTTGTATTTTTGTGAACGAGCCGGGACGGGTAGTAGTATAGCCAGGCCACAATTTTCATCGGATTCTTATAAAATTTTGAACAAGTAATAACAATTATAAGCCGATTCCAGCCATGTAATTTTTTTAAAAAGTCTTTTTTAAAAATGTTTCATAAAATGACTTCAAACTTGAAAATTGTACACTATTTCACACAATTGAATGGAAAGTGGACGAGCCGGGACGGGCAGTAGTATGACCAGGCCACAATTTTCATCGGATTCTTATGAAATTTTACACAAGTAATAACAATAATAAGCCGATTCCAGCCATGTATTTTTTTTAACAAGTCTTTTTTAAAAATTTTTCTTAAAATGACTTCAAACTTGAAAATTGTACACTTTTTCACACATTTGTATGAAAAGTGGACGAGCCGGGACGGGTAGTAGTATGGCCAGGCCACAATTTTCATCGGATTCTTATGAAATTTTACACAAGTAATAACAATAATAAGCCGATTCCAGCCATGTAATTTTTTTAACAAGTCTTTTTTAAAAATTTTTCATAAAATGACTTCAAACTTGAAAATTGTACACTTTTTCACACATTTGTATGGAAAGTGGACGAGCCGGGACGGGTAGTAGTATGGCCAGGCCACAATTTTCATCGGATTCTTTTGAAATTTTAAACAAGTAATAACAATTATATGCCGATTCCAGCCATGTAATTTTTTCAACAAGCCTCTTTGAAAATTTTTTCATAAAATGACTTCAAAGTTGAAAATTGTACACTTTTTCATACATTTGTATGGAAATTGGACGAGCTAGGACGGGTAGTAGTTCGCCAATGCCACAAAATTCCTCGGACTGCACTAAAATTTGAAATTTGGTGTCCTTGAATATAGTCAATTCTAATTAGTAAATAAAAAAAATATTTTTTTTTTTTGATTTTTTAAATTTTTTTTAAGTGAACTAGCCGAGACGGGTAGTCGGGTAGTAGTTTGGCCAGGCCACAATTTTCATCGGATTCTTTTGAAATTTTAAACGAGTAATCACAATTATATGCCGATTCCAGCCATGTAATTTTTTCAACAAGTCTCTTTGAAATTTTTTTCATAAAATGACTTCAAACTTGAAAATTTTTCGCTTTTTCACACATTTGTATGGAAAGTGGACGAGCCGGGACGGGTAGTAGTATGGGCAGGCCACAATTTTCATCGGATTCTTATGAAATTTTGAACAAGTAATAACAATTATAAGCCGATTCCAGCCATGTAATTTTTGTAAAAAGTCTTTTTTAAAAATTTTTCATAAAATGACTTCAAACTTGAAAATTGTACACTATTTCACACAATTGCATGAAAAGTGGACGAGCCGGGACGGGTAGTAGTATGGCCAGGCCACAATTTTCATCGGATTCTTATGACTTTTTACACAAGTAATAACAATAATAAGCCGATTCCAGCCATGTAATTTTTTTAACAAGTCTTTTTTAAAAATTTTTCTTAAAATGGCTTCAAACTTGAAAATTGTAGTAAATAAAAAAAATATTTTTTTTTTTTGATTTTTTACATTTTTTTTTAAGTGAACTAGCCGAGACGGGTAGTCGGGTAGTAGTTTGGCCAGGCCACAATTTTCATCTGATTCTTTTGAAATTTTAAACTAGTAATCACAATTATATGTCGATTCCAGCCATGTAATTTTTTCAACAAGTCTCTTTGAATATATTTTCATAAAATGACTTCAAACTTGAAAATTGTACACTTTTTTACACATTTGTATGGAAAGTGGACGAGCCGGGACGGGTAGTAGTATGGCCAGGCCACAATTTTCTTCGGATTCTTTTGAAATTTTAAACAAGTAATCACAATTATATGCCGATTCCAGCCATGTAATTTTTTCAACAAGCCTCTTTGAAATTTTTTTCATAAAATGACTTCAAAGTTGAAAATTGTACACTTTTTCATACATTTGTATGGAAATTGGACGAGCTAGGACGGGTAGTAGTTCGCCAATGCCACAAAATTCATCGGACTGCACTAAAATTTGAAATTTGGTGTCCTTGAATATACACTCAAAGAACTGGAAAACAATTTGTCATAAAAGTTCGTCCAATGAAACTTTTTAATGAAGTTTACATAAATAGTATGAAAATTTTCATAAATATAATGAAATGTTTCATAAATACTATGAATATTAATGAAACATTTCTTAAATATAATGAAACAGTTTCATTGGACGAACTTTTATGATGAGTTTCATTATATTAATGAAGCTTTTTCTTTGTGTGTAGTCAATTCTAATTAGTAAATAATTTTTTTTTTTTTTTTTTTTTTTGATTTTTTTCATTTTTTTTTTAAGTGGACTAGCCGAGACGGGTAGTCGGGTAGTAGTTTGGCCAGGCCACAATTTTCATCGGATTCTTTTGAAATTTTAAACGAGTAATCACAATTATATGTCGATTCCAGCCATGTAATATTTTCAACAAGTCTCTTTGAAATTTTGTTCATAAAATGACTTCAAACTTGAAAATTTTTCGCTTTTCACACATTAGTATGGTGATTGGGCGAGCTGGGACGGGTAGTAGTTCGCCAATGCCACAAAATTCATCGGATTGTACTAAAATTTGAAATTTGGTGTCCTTGAATATAGTCAATTATAATTACCCGGCTAAAAATGTTGTATATTATCATATATGATATCATATATGAGACCATATACAGTATCATATATAGTATCAAATATGGTTTCATATATGACCATATTCCAAAATTGGCGCTTATATAAGACACGATCATATATGATCCAATATATGTGATCATATATTAGATCATATATTGAATCATATATTGGATAATATATTGAATCATATATGGGATCATATATGATGTTGTTTTCAGTTTGTTTTACATTCTTTTTCATATTTTTTATTTATTTTTTTTCATTTTAAACTATATGTAATAGATTATTATGTATATATTCACCAGAATTGCAAACGGTGTACATAAGTATAATTCAAAATTAAAAATATTTTTTTTATTAATTTTGGTGTTTTCATATATTTTAATGAAACCCTTTAGTTTGATGATTTTAATTTTTTAGTTACTATCGTTTGCATTTTTGGTGACCATATAAAAATAAATAATTTAACTTATAGATATGAGAATACATTTTGATAGTCAACAAAATAAATTGAACATAAAAGATCTTATATATCAAGTTTTTCAATTGATATCAATTACGAAAGATGCGAAGGGCTTATTAAAGGAACGTTGATTTCCTTTGTGTTTTCTTGTTGTAGTGTTAATTCCGATTATCTTTAGACTTAGCGTTTTTGTTATGGTATAAGCCTCTTTTTTACAATATTTATAGTCAAAATCTAAAAAAAGGATATAAAATAATACAGTCAAACTCGGTTATAACGAACTCGGTTATAACGAATTCTCGGTTATAACGAACTAATTCTAAAGTCCCGACGTTTTGGCATCAATTTTCACACAAAATACTTCCTTTATAACGAACTCGGTTATAACGAATCCTCGGTTAAAACGAACTGCTTATTATGGTCCCACGAACACAATTTCATGTGTATTTACCTTTTTATAACGAACTTCCATAAATATTTTTAAATGAGTGGCAATAATGTTTATCAAACTAACAAAAGGTTGCAATTTTTTGGTTTATATTATAATTTTGATAAAATGTATTAATATTTTTAATGATTTCTTCTCAATAAGTAGTTTATTTACGGAAAAAACATAAAATAAAACAAAATTAGATCTATTTTTTGGAAAAAAAAACTGGGTTAATAAAAACTATACCCCGCTTATAGCGAACTTCGCTTATAACGAACTATTTTTACTGGTCCCTCGGAGTTCGTTGTAACCGGGTTCGACTGTATTAATATTTAAGATATTTCTAGAATTTTTATTGTATTAAAGTATTACCAACGATAGCATTTGGTGCTAATAGGTTAATGATAACACGGATGTCATTTAACGAAGCAACCATTTACCTTTAAAGATTGGCTAGATACTGCTAGTTACATACATACATGTTGGAGTGTATTTTGTTAAGACCATGGGATGCTTAAGCCCATTGGATGCTAAAGACTATGGAATGCTTTGTAAGGAAGATATATTGTCTTTCAGAAATCCATCTGAAAAAATATTAAAAATTATTACACATTTCTTTTTTATTCCAGCAAAAAAGAACTTGCTACTACTAAATGCACGCATAAAAATTCATAGCAAGCAAATAATTACTTAAGACTTTGATTAAAAGCAATATATTCAGTAGTATGTATTTTATCTTGCTGGGTTATGTTTGTAAGAATATTTGAAGGATAGGGATAAAAACTATTTCTACTTACATCATGTTTGTAAGGATATTTGAAGGACAGGGATAGTAACTATTTCTACTTACATCATGGTGACAATGTGCCAGATTGTCACTTTCGTTTATAGACAGCTTTCTTTTAATTCTATAAAAACGTTGTCCTTCCCAAATCGTTACTCAACCTTAAAACTGATCGTTCTTTTCATTTTGATTTGCTATGGCGATAGTAAGCGATTTCAAAATAGTTTGTAGTGTTGGAACCGTAGTGATAACGTTATGGTCGTGCACATGCCCTCTGCTCTAAGTTAAGCGAGCTTAACGTACTTCCGCGTGGTTGAATTTTCTAGTAACTCGGCCTTCAAACTTCTTATACGTTCTTTCCGTTTCCAATTTTCTACAGTAAGGGATTTCAAAATAATTTATAGTGTTGGAATCGTAGAGATAACATTTCTGGTGGTGCATATGTCCTCTTCTCCAAGTTGAGTGAGCTTAACCTTATTCGGGCTCAAAACTGCTTATACGATCTATCATTTCCAATTTGTTATGGCGACATTAAGGGATTTCAAAATAGTTTGCAGTATTGCAATCGCAGTGAAAACATAATGGTGGTGCATATGCCCTTTCCACGAAGTTGCACGAGATTAACGAAGCTGCGTAGTTTAATTTTCTTTAACATCAAAGCACTCTATATTATTGTATTCGCGACATATGTTCATTTACTCCTTTTGAATATGATCTTGTTTTGGAATAAAATGTCCACGCTTATACTTGTTATGACGATGAACTTTAAAAAAATAATACATATGATTTTAAAATTCTAAATTCATTTAAAATTCTAATTAAAACTTACCTTTTCCCTTTTCTTTATGTAAAAGTAACTTTTTTAATCAGAATATTTTGCAACTAGGAAACAATATTTTTTAAATTATTGATACGAATCGGTATTTGGGTATAAATATGGTAATAAAATATAATTTCAATCCTACAAAACTTTTGTTTTGTAATTCCGGTTGATATTTTCATACACATGCACTAAAACTTAACATTTTATGATAACATATATGTTTCCATATATGATATCATATATGGCACATATTTTATATACGGCCACATATATGGGATCGTTTCTTGCATATATGGTCACATATATGTTTCCATATATTTCATATATGATCATATAAAGATCTATATATAAGCATATACGAACATACACATTTATTTTTAGCCGGGTAGTAAAAAAAAAAATTTTTTTTTTTTGGATTTTTTTCATTTTTTTTTTTTTTAGTGGACTAGCCGTGACGGGTAGTCGGGTAGTAGTTTGGCCAGGCAACAATTTTCATCGGATTCTTTTGAAATTTTAAACAAGTAATCACAATTATATGCCGATTCCAGCCATGTACTTTTTTTAACAAGTCTCTTTGAAAATATTTTCATAAAATGACTTCAAACTTGAAAATTGTACACTTTTTTACACATTTGTATGGAAAGTGGACGAGCCGGGACGGGTAGTAGTTTAGCAAGGCCACAATTTTCATCGGATTCTTTTGAAATTTTAAACAAGAATTAACAATTATAAGCAAATCCCAGCCATGTAATTTTTTTAACAAGTCGTTTTTAAAAAAATTTCATAAAATGATGTCAAACTTGAAAATTGTACAGTTTTTCACATATTTGTATGGAAAGTGGACGAGCCGAGACGGGTAGTTGTATGCCGAAGCCACAGTTGTCGTTAGATTTGCATAAAATTTTTTGAGGTTATTCCTTGCAATCTCTCCATTAAAATTTATATAACTTTGCTATACTTTCTAGTAATAGTTTAGATTTTACACGGTTTTAAAAGTAAAAAAAGCTCATTTCAACTACCCGGGTAGCTCAACTACCCGGGTAGTAATCCCGGGTAGTTGAGCTTCCCGGGTAGGCGAGTTCCCGGGTACTCGAGCTTCCCGGTTCTGACCGCAGGCTCTGCTTAATACCATAGGGGTGAAACGAACAAGTTTCGCATATGTGTATGTATTAGTGACGGCACGCGCGTGTAACTTTTGACGTTTCATACAAAACGTAAACAAACAACGAAAATACAGATGCAAAAGCTCACACGTACAGGCACACGTATTCTAGGCAGAGAAGTAAATTTAGTAGTATTTTGTATGCGTCCATATTGAAAGTACCAAAATAAGCACTCGTGTTGCATGTCTATATGGTCTGTGCTTAATACTTCCTTTCAACTTTTTCGTCTCTTACATTATTTCGCAAGGGTTACCAACATGATCTGGAATTGCAGACACAAATGAAGGAATTTGCATTTACTGTTTCGGAGACGTGCCTAATGGCGACATATTTTGTCAGTAATTTTATTTGATTTTTTCTATAAGTACAGATCGAGCACGGGCTCTAATTATATTTGTTATAAGGGTTCAAGATGAAAAAATGCAGAAGAAAAATTGAATTTCTAAAAATTATAGACATTTCTGGTATTTCCTATACCGGTTTCAAACACCCCAGTTAGTGTCATCTTCAGTAGGATTTTAAATGACGGTTTGTCTTGTTAATGAAAACTGTTTTTTATATATGTGAAAAATCGTTAATTCACCTTTGTTGACGACCAAAAAAAAGGGATAAGATTTTTTTCCAAAAAAAGTAATGGCAAAGCTATAAAATCATCAAATTTATTAGTTTTTGTCTAAGGAGGTTTGTTTAGATATTTTAGATCGTTTAGATAATTTTTTTTAAATTTGTTTTAAAAGAAAATTGTATATTTTTCGTATATAAAAAGAGTCTAAATCTGAGAATTGTTTAATAGAAGAAATTCTTCCTACACAGAAAATAACACATGTTGAGACATCGTTCGTGAAAAAATATTTTTTATAGGGAAATGTCTCAGAATATAAGAGTTCTTCTTTACGAAAAATATCTCAGAATTCTAGACTTTTTTCGTATTGAAAAATTTTCAGATTCTACGAATTTTTTTCCACAGAAAAAGTCTCAGAAATTGAGAAGTTTTACTATAAAAAAAATCTCATATTTTAAAGCATTATTGGGATATTTTTCCTATAGAGAGGTATCTGATTATTAGATTTGTTTCGTACTGAAAAAAATTTAGATTCTGAGACCATTTTTCTATAGAAAAATCTTAGATTCTTAGACCTTTTTCCAATAGGAATAGTCTCAGATTGGAAGACCTTTTGCCTAAAGAAAAATTCTCAGATTCTAGGATCTTATTCCTAAAGAAAAAGTCTCAGATTCTCAGACCTTTGTCCTAAAGAAAAAGTCTCAGATCCTGAGAGCTTTTTCTTATATACAAAAGTCTCAAATTCTGGCACTTTTTTCCTAAAGAAGAAGTGACAGAATTTGAGACCTTTTTCCTATAGAAAAAGTCTCAGATTCTAAGAAATTTTTCCTTTAAAAAAAGTCACAGGTTAAACTCAAAGACCTTTTTATTCAGAAAAAGTATCAGATTCTGAAATCTTTTCCTATTCTAAGACCCATTTCCAATAGAAAAAGTCGGAGATTCTGTGACCCTTTCCAAAAGAAAAAGTCTCAGATTCGGAAATGATTTTCCTATAGAAAACGTCTCAGATTTTAAGACCTTTTTCCTATGCCTATATGCCTCTGAAAGACCTTTCTTGTATGTGGGGGTATAAAACAGTGGGAGGCACACACATACTATAACATTTATCCTTTTGTGGTAGTAGCATGCGAAAAGTCAAGCAAGCAACAGAATTTTATTGTGTACGTGTGTCGACTGCGCACAAGCTCCATTTTTAGGCTATTCCCGCGGGAATAGGAATTACAAAAATGCCCGACACTGGTATTAAAATATGCTCATAAGTGAGTGTGTGCTTATTCAGAAATTTCTCTCGTGAGCGTGATTCAAAAGCCACTCACACTCCCATCTTTAGTTTAGCCTCTAACCTGCCTCAAATTTATTTTTCGGTGTCACTTTTGGAACTGAAAAACTGGTCTGATCGAAACTAATAATTAAAAATTGAGAACTTTGACCTAGAAGGGGCAAGATTTAAAGTTATCCGATTTGGCTCAAATTTTTGCTACATCAGTTTTAAACCATTCAAATAAATACAAATAAAAAAAATATCTTCTCGAATTATACTTGATCTTTTTCGATTTGCAATTGAACTTTTTCACATTAAAATTTTTATTTTTGAAATCTTCGAATTACAATAAACCTTTTTCGAATAATAATTGATCTTTTTCGAATTACAATTGATTTATTTCGAATTACAATTGATCCAATTCGAATTAATTTCGAATTTCATATGGAATTTTCGAATTACAAATGGAATTTACGTAGAACTTGAAAAATGTTCTACATTCTTTCAAATCTGCAAGTTTATCGCAGACAAAATGTTACAATTGAATGATTACGTTCTTGTTCTTCAAAATTCCTTCTCATTTTCTTTAACCTGTTACTCCCTGTCGATATAGATGTTATTGATTCAGTCACGTTTAATTGTCAACATTGGGCGTTTCGGGAAGTTTGTCCTATACAATAGGTGTGTTCCAGAACTTTCCGGGTAAAGTTCGGTAAAATGAGAGCAAATCAAAAAACCTCTCACGATACCACAAAAATACACAAAAGTACGGGAACGCTAAAAACCACATTTCAAGCCCAAAATAATAGAAAATGTAAACAAACCAATAACGCTAAAATATTTTCGTAAGAAAAATTACTTTAAACAAGAAAACAAATTGTAAAAGTTTATTTTAATAACAAATTATCTTTTTTTGTATTGAAATAACACATTTCCTTGGTTTAGTTGTTTATTTTATTTAAATTTCCAATTTAGCTTCACAAAAAGCTTCACTTTTTTCAACATCTGACTGTTACCATTTTACCCGAAAAAAAAGTGCGGGTAAGTTCGGTAAAATGAGAAACTAATTTATTCTCTCAAAAACTCTCTCATTTACCCAATTTTTGCGTACGGGAACGCTTTTCGGGCTGGTTTGGGTACCCGCGGGCACCCGCGGTAACGTTGTGGAACAGACCTAATATTTGTGATTTTTTTTAGAATTGGGGAAAATATTACAAAATCCGAGCGAACCCATGTTTTTCTTCAAAAATAAAGGAAATAAAACCTATCTCATAATGTTTAATGTCGTTTTAATTGTCAAAGAAGAAAGAGGTGCAAAACTGCGTTAACACAAAGTTCTTGTTGGATACAGTCGTCTTTTCTAAATCCCGCATTGTGAATATCGTTTAATTTTTTACTCTCAGTGCTCTCTTTTTTTTTTTTTTTTTTCTCAACAAGGAATTTATAACAAATAAAAAAAAAATCTTTATTTGAGTTAGCTTAACAAAAGTATATTTTTACTGATTGTCTTTCATCATGGGTTCCTCCTCCGGAGGGAATTACTATGCAATTCTGGATAACGGAATACAAAAAGATCCATCACCAAAGCGTAAAAAGAAAATTGCTAATATTGACAACGTATTTGAATTTCCTACATTAGGAGAAAGACTAAATATAAAAAAACAATGTCCAAAATATATTGTCATTAAAAGTAAAATAGAAACCCAACCCATTCAAAGTTTCAATATTTTCCTGATATCAAAAGCATTGCAAGCTATATCTGCTGAACCAACTGAAAAAACCAGCTTCACCAGAGATGGTAACCTATTAATACTAACAAAAAATGAAATGCAAGCTAATAGGTTCCTTAAAGCTACCAAATTATCACAACTTTGTGATATAGTATGTACTCTACACCCTACACTAAATACAATAAAAGGTGTTGTATTTGCACCATCATTAAGGGATCTTTCAGAAGAGGACATCAAAGATGGACTTAAAGACCAAGGAGTAGTTGAATGCAAAAAAATTACAAAATTCCAAGAAGGTAAGGTTATTAATACTCCATTACATATTCTTCATTTCAACTGCTATGATTTACCAAAAGAAATCAAAATCGGATTTCTCAACTGTAAAGTAGAACCTTATATTCCAAACCCCATGCAGTGCAAAAACTGTTATAAACTGGGGCACACAAAGAAGCATTGTACAGACAGTGCCAACTGTGAAATATGCGCATCAACCATACATGATCCTATACCATGTACCAAAATACAATGTATAAATTGCAATCATGAACATCGTTCCAACAACAAAAAATGCCCCGTTATTAAACAACGTCAAGTTATATTAAAATATAAAACAATAAACAAATGTACATACAAAGAAGCAATGCAAAAATCACCAAAAGAGAATTTTGAAATTCCTACTGAAAACCTCCAAATAGCAATAGATGAAAGAAAAAAGAAATTAAGCTTACACAAAAACAACAACGAACAAAATATTGAAAAATCAACAACAAACAAAACACCCGAGCCAACTTCAATAAATCATAACAACCAAAATACCACAAAATTAGACAATCCAACAACAAGTATTACAAATACTTTAACAACAATAAATAATATAAAAACAAATATTGACAATTTATTAAACAGAAATCAAAACCAACCAACATTTACAAAACCAACACAACAAAAAAATATAAAAGAAAAAAATAAACAAAACATACAAACAAAAACAATTAGCAAAAATAAAACAAACTCAAGAGAATCATCACGAGAAAGAACAAACTCAAGAGATTCATCTCAAGAAAGAACCGAAAATCAACAATTAAATGCAGCAAAAATAACAACGAGACGATTATCAATAGATGGAGACATAGAAATGGAGACCTAGGTCTCTAGCTTTCTATTTTTTTTACTAAAAAATATATGACATTTACCATTTTACAGTGGAACATAAAAGGATTTTTTAATAACTACGTAGACTTGCAACTTTTACTTAATGATGAAGATCCACAATTTGTTTCTTTACAAGAAACACATTGCCCACATAACATGAACCCAATTGTCCCAAAAAGATTTTGTAGATATTTTAAAAATATACCTACCAATACTACTGCTAAAAGTGGAGTGGGAGTGTTAATTCGCGATCATATCCCGCATAACCTAGTAAACAATCAATCAAAATTACTTAACATAGCCACAGACTAAATACAGACTCGACAGTAGAGTTTTATAAGAAAAAATGGGGAAAAACTAAGCGATTTTAGGAGAAAACACAGCGGTTTTTAGTCCGTTTTACGCTAACATGGCAACACTTTCTACGACTTAGGAGTGAGTGAAACTACAAAAACCGATCTGGCATCCATTTTTCTAATGGCGCGTTATATTAGCTTTCTCTTTCTAACCTAATTCGTAGAATAATTTGAAAACATTAACCATATGGTTCAAGACTACTTTTTTGACATCTGTCACTTATGTCGAGTCTGTATTAGTCTGTGACATAGCTATTGAAATAATGCTGAATATTAAGATCACCTTAATATCGATTTATATCCCACCAAATGAACATTTTGTAGAGCAAGATTTCAATGAGCTTTTTAATAATATAAACACTCCTATCGTTTTGATTGGAGATGTTAATAGTTGGAACTCATTATGGGGATCCGATTCCAATAACTCTCGGGGATTAATCATCGAAAACTCCTTAAACAAAAACAATATTTGCATAATCAACGACGGCAACCCTACCCATCATTCAACCCATAACACATTTACCAACATCGATATAATAGGATGTTCCCCTTCCCTATTGTCAAAAATCACAAGTAAAACTCTAGACGATCTACACAATAGTGATCACTTCCCAATTAAAACAACAATAAACATTGGAAACAACAATCTTACCAAAACACCAAATAGAAAATTTAACCTCAAAAAAGCCAATTGGGATCTTTTTGCAAATAAAGTTGACAGCCAGTTGAAAAACAAAAATCTTAGTGGTAATGTTAACAGAGATAATGCTATTATTACAAAAGCTATAAGAACTGCTGCAAACCACCACATACCTCAAACATCTCCGGTACAAAAACGATTAGTTCCCTGGTGGAACCCAATCCTAACAGAACTTCGTGTCGACAAAACAAAAAAGTGGCAATATTTTAAAAAACATCCTGATAGTACTAACCTTATTTTATTCAAAAAATCGAATGCAAAGTTTAGGAGGGAATGCAAAATAGCTAAAGCTACAAGCTTTGAAAACTTTACTAAAACCATATCTAGAGATACCTCGTTATCACTATTGTGGAAAAAAGTTAACATGATATCAAGCCAGAACACATTTAAACCTATAACAGCAATAGAAGTAAATAATAGGATCATAACAGACTCAAAGGACATTGCAAATAATTTCGCCAATAGTTGGTCAACGAATTCACTTGATTGTAACTTTACACAAGAGTTCGTCTCAGCTAAAATTAATTCTTTAGGACACATTAATGTAAAAGCCACAAATGCTCATGCCATTCAAATCGAAAATTCGTTAACAATGTGCGAGCTTTCAATAGCAATTAATAAAGTAAAAGGAACTACACCAGGCTATGACAGAATTCTCTACGACATGATTAAACATTTATCACTCTCTAGTAAAATTGATCTTCTTAAACTATACAATCAAATTTTTCATTCAGGATTCATTCCACACATATGGAAAACAGCAATAATTGCTGCTATTCCGAAACCGAATAAAAACTTAACACAATTTTCAGGATACAGACCAATATCACTATTGTCCTGTTTGTCAAAACTTATGGAACGAATAATTGCCAATCGTATTGCCTGGTACATAGAATCCAAAAAATTGGTTGCCGTAAATCAAGTAGCATTTAAGGCAAACCGAAGTTGCACGGATGCCTTACTTCATATAGACTACTATGTATCAAAAACACTTTCTTCAAGAAACCATACATCTGTTTTGGGGATAGATTTTGAGAAAGCATTCGATCGGATAGGACTCCACGTTATTTTAGATACCTTGAAGTCCTGGGGAGTTGGACCCAAAATATTTAATTATGTTAAATCCTTTATGACTGGTCGGTCAATAAAAGTAAGAATCAACAACGAACTTTCTAACAGTTACCCGCTTGTTAATGGAATCCCACAGGGATCTCCCTTATCTGTTGTGCTATTTCAAATAGCTTTTAACCAAATCAGTAATATCATAAACGCACACAAATATGTAGATCACTGCCTTTATGCAGATGATCTTTATGTTCTTTGTAAAAACAGTGACACAACAAAAATCAAAATCATATTTGAAAAAATAGTAAATGATATCGAGTCATGGACGAAAATATCAGGAGCAAAAATATCGTTAGAAAAATCGTCTATATTACATATATGCAGAAAGCATAACTGCAATCCTACAGGTCTTACAATAAATAATATTACAATACCAAACGTAAATAAGCAAAAAATTTTGGGTGTTATAGTCGAAAAAAACTACAGGTGGAGAGAACATATTTTAAATCTGAAAAAATCATTAGTCCCTAGAGCCAACCTAATAAGATACCTTGCAACAAAAAGTTTCATCCATATAAACACTCTTCCGTATCTAGTCAAAACACTTATACTAAGTAAGATTGA
This sequence comes from Pegoplata infirma, assembly GCA_963921195.1. Taxonomy (NCBI): domain Eukaryota; kingdom Metazoa; phylum Arthropoda; class Insecta; order Diptera; family Anthomyiidae; genus Pegoplata; species Pegoplata infirma. The sequence goes on along the minus strand of OY992536.1, from coordinate 255,230,278 downwards.
TTATGGATTGTATTTATATGGCAACGCCTCTGCTTCTAATTTAAAACATATTAAATCATTATATCATCAAGCAGTCCGAGCCAGTACATACGCCTTTCGAACAACACCTATACCAATTTTATTAATCGAGTCTGGGCTTCCAACGTTGGAACACCGAATTTTAGAAACAAGAAATAAACTCTTACCGAAACTTTTAACATATAACAACTCAATTATAGATGCCGATGTTACAAAAGTGATGTCCGCTAAAAGACCTCCTAGGATACAATCGTCAATTTTTAAATGCATAAACAACAATTTAATAAATTACAAACAAAAATTATCCAATTTTCATATAAAAAACCCTACGTGGACTTTTGATAATAATTCATGCAATGTATCACTGGCAACCTACAAAAAAAATTCAACATCAAATGACATGTACATTCAGCTATTCTATCAATTATCGGCTACATACAGAAACTCTGAATGGCAGCACTTATTCACAGACGCATCAAAAGATCAAATAAATGTTGCTTATGCAGTCGTCGATCAAAGCGGTAACTACCTTTCTATTAAAACACTAACGGATAATTCCTCAATCTTTACAGCCGAAGCAGCTGGTATCTTACAAGCAATATATTTTGCTAGCAAATCTAAGAAAAAAACTTTAATTTGTTCTGATAGCTTGTCAGTCATAACAGCCATCAAAAACCCAGTTAACACTAAATGGCGATCGGTGAACAAAATCCGAGATTTATTAACGACCTATAATGAAAAAATAAAATTGTTCTGGGTTCCAGGTCACGCAGGAATCAATGGTAATAACTTTGCTGACTTAGCTGCGAAATATGGATGCTCTGCACCTATTATAAAAGATCCTTTAACCGAAAAAATAGACATCCGCAATAACATCATCAATGGTCTTAAAACTGAAGAACTAAATAGCATGAAAGAATATCATCATCCTCACTACTCCCAAATTAATCCTTATTTAAAAATACCTATATATCCAACTACAATAAATAAAAACAAAATTAGAATATTTTCCCGTCTACGTATGGGACATACAATAACGACACATCTACATCTAATCAACAAAAACTTTAATAACTTATGTTCTTACTGTGGATCTACAACAAACGTAAAACATCTTCTATCAACATGCCCTAATTTAAAAAGTCAGCAAGCACAACACCTGTTAAATAATGGAATCAATCTCCTCAAGGATCCCTCCATCAATAACATTAACTCAATTTACAATTTTATAAAAAGTACAAAAACTAAAATTTAAAAAATAGTTTTAATTATACAAATTATAGCTGATGGCCCTGGCAGCCATGCTATTATTCTTTATATTATTCTTATATTTATATAGGCTTAATATCATGTAAATAAATAATAAATAAATAAATAAAACCTATCTTTCTCAAAAGAAAATAAAAACTATAAAAAAAAGTTTTAAATAGTTTTATAGTTGTCTTTATTATTTTATAATTAAAAAAAAAAAGACAAATATGTGAATAATAATAGAAAACTATTAAAAAATAATAAACCTAATAAAAACTTAAAATTGAATTAAAATCAAATCAATTCGAAAAATTATGGTTTTTTGAAATAAAACTTCTTGGAAGTATGTTTTATGACCATATGATTATTTATTTAACCATGCTTGTTGAAATATTCCTTTGACTCTTGAACATCAGGCTTAATAGTATCAGGATTCGATTCGGGATTCCAATTGGCTGGACAGACTTCGCCGTGTTTTTCAACAAATTGGAATGCTTTTATTAAACGCAAGACCTCATCCACCGAACGACCCACGGGTAAATCATTTATAGAATATTGACGTAAAATGCCATTGGGATCAATAATAAAAGTACCACGCAATGAAATGCCTTCATTTTCCAAAAGAACATCATAATCAGAACTGATTTTCTTGGTAATATCTGAGAGAAGGGGATAGTTTAAGCCACCCAAACCACCATTTTTACGATCAACATTAGACCATACCAAATGAGAGAAATGTGAATCTACCGAAACGCCAACAACTTCAGCATCGATATCTTTAAATTCTTGTATACGTTCGCTAAAGGATATAATTTCTGTTGGACAAACAAAAGTGCTGAAAATAGAATAAGAAAAAAACATTTTAAAATATTTTAAATGATTAAATATAATTATTAAGAAATTCAAATAATGATATAGGCGGGATTTCTCAATGTTTTGTAGTGTTCTTTATTACGATTTTTGCCTTCAGTAACACATTTTTATCATTATCTAAGTTATTTTTTAAGCTTCCAAAAGAGGAGGGTTACTTGATGCTGGTGCATTTCATGCAAAGCTTAGGAATGACAACCTTTATGGGGGCTAGATAAATATATGAACCGATTTTTTTTCTGATTTCAGTCAAATCTATTAAAATTGATCGACGGACATCGCTAACACTATGTAACAATTTTTCAAAAAATGTCTGTGCCTGGTTCGACACAAATGGAAGAAGAAAAATCCAGTCGCACCCCTGAGACTTCGTTTTTGAAGCTGAAACTTTGTTATGTCCTTCCGTCCGACTAAATGAAAAGAGATACGAGGGCTAAATTTTGTTAGAAATATGTCTCAGAGTCTTACGCTGATTTAAGGGGAGGTAAAGGGGTTAAGAAAAGCATTTTTTGTAAAATTTATTTATTTGTAAAAAGCAAAATGGCATCAGAATGAACTTTTTCGTAAATTATTCTTGAAAATCTCGCAGGACATACACAACGGACCTCAGAGTCTATGTGTGCTGACGTTAAACGTCAGTAAAACTGACAATCTAACAAAGTGTCAGATCACATGGCATAAAATTCTTAAGCCCTATAGAACGCCGTCTATGCAGAAAATATTTATTCAGAGAAGCTGGTTTCGTATGTATCTGAGGAGAAAATTGATGAATATGGCATGGAATATGTCAAAAGAAATTCAAAGCCCTGCAATTGGACCCATACAGGCGCGGATTCATAGGAGGAAAAAAAAAATCGCCCTCCCAAAATTAAATTCGAAAGAAAAGAAAAAACAAGAAAAGGAAATAATCTGAGATTTTTTTTAGTGAAAAATGTCTAAGAAACCCAAAATTTGTTTAGGGAAAATGTCTCTTAATCTTAGAATGTTTTTTTTCTAAAGGAAAATCTGAGAATTTTTTCTGTTTGAAAAAAAAAAATAGAATTTTTCTATAGAAAAACTTATTTAAAACTGAAACTATTCTATAGGAAAAATGACTCGGAATCTGAGATTTCTTCTTTAGGAAAATGTTTAAGAATTTGAGACTTTTTCTATAGGAAAAATGTGTCAGAATCTGAGAGTTTTTAATATTAAAAATGTCTTAGAATCTGAGACTTTTTCTATAGAAAAAATGTCTCAGAATCTAAAACTTTTTTTTATAGAAAAAATTTCTCAAAATCTAATACTTTTCCATATAGAAAAAATGTTTAAGAATCTAAGACTATTCCATAGAGGAAAGAGAGACATTTTTAATGTCCACGAACCTCTGTCTATTTTTATATTGAAACATTTTTGGAAAATTTTTAAGGATATGAGCCTTTTTGTAAGGAAACATGTCTCTGAAAATGAAACTTTTTTTTTGACAGATGTCTATGAACCCAGGAAATGGGCTCAAAAAATGTTAAAAAGAAGTGAAGTCTAACATTTTTCTTATATCAAGTGTGAACTTTCTATGGAAAAGTTTTTCAGATTCTGATATTTTGGGTTTATATGTCTCAGAAAAATTTCTAAATCAAAAAACATTTTTGCTATAAACATGTCTAAAAACTAGGGATGTCGCGAATATTCGTCACTATTCGGTGTTGCATGTTTTTTGAATATTCGGTTAAAAAAATATTCGTCACCAGTCTGCCGAACATTCGGCAAAATTTAAATTTGTTAAAAAAAAAAACACTTTATTAACGTTTGACTTTTTTGTAGTCATTATACCCTACACCACTCTGTGATACAGGGTATAATGAGTTTGTGCTGATGTTTGTAACTACTCGAAATATTGTTCCTAGACCCACTTTTAAGTATACCGATTGACTCAGAATAACTTTTTGAGCCGACTTAGCGAAGTCCGTCCGTCTGTCTGTCCGTCCATGTAAACGTTGTAAACACGATACAGGTCGCAATTATAAACCGATTTGGCTGAAATTTGAAACTTAAGTTTCTATTACCCCAAGGACGAAGCCCATTGAAATTGAGAAAAATCGGTCCATGTTTAGACCTAGCCCCCATACAAAAGTTCCCTAAAATTTGACTCAAGTGACTCTTATTAGCGTATTATAACAGATATCCTTTCGAAATTTGGTAGGTAATCGTTTTTTGTATTCACAAATTATCATTCCAAACTTTAAAGTTCCTCTTGTAGTCCCCATACAAACCACCCTTCCGATACTCACATAAATCTCTCAAAATTCATGAAAGTTGGAAATATTTGATTAAAATTTTGTTTGTAAGTGCTATAGGTGTACTTTGGTAACTTACTTTTATCTGAATATATTCAGATCATTTTTGGACTTGGTCCCCTTTATAAAAATTTCGACCGATATTAAGTTAAATCGGTCTATTGGAATCAAAAATAAGCCAATTCCACTAAAATTTTGTCTGTGTGTGTTTTCTACACTAATTAAAGATCTAACAAAAGATAGATCCAATCGGTCCATGTTTGGACTTGGGACCCATTTTTCGGAAAACACTGGTGTAGGGTATTATATGGTCGGTCTTGACCGACTATAACTTTGTTACTTGTTTGAGTTTTTTTATACAAAAAAAACTGGAGCACTTGATTAAAATTAGAATTGTTAAGATAACTGAAAAAATAGTGTCAACAACAGCGTTGTTGTTTTTTAGTCTGGCACTATTTTTTACATATGTAGGTAAAATACAGGCGAATGAATAATCAAACTATTCGACAATATTCGGTATTCGGTTCAAACCGAATAACAAATAGTAAATATTCGGTAAAATGCGGAAACTGATATTTTTTATATTGGAAAATTGTTTCAGAATCTGTGAATTTTACTATCAGAAAAATGCTTTCAGCTTGATTTACATGTTAACTACCCTTGACTACCCTTATCTACTATTTCCCAATATTGGAGGATAACAATTGTCAAATTCAAATAATTTTTCATACACAATTATTTAAACCCGGCAAATCAAGGGTAGTTAACATGTAAACGCCCTTTAAGGTACCTACAAACATTTTTGAAATTTTTCCAAAAATGGCATACATAAAAATACTGTATAAAATATTGTACTGACAAAAAAAATCATGCAGATTGTAATATTGAATCGTCTGTAGAGGCCTTTAGAGCCTGAGACATTTTCTTGGGGAACATTTTTATAATGAACATTTTTTGAGTAAACCCCACAATCCTAAGAGCTGGATCCGCGCCTGCACCAGATTACATTTTTTTAACCAGCCCCCTTTTGTGGGCGTTGATATAAACAAATTATTTAAATAAAGATAACATTTTTTAAATGCATGATTCATAATAATCAATTTGTTAACATCAATCGCGATGGGAAAGGTGTCACTAAATGTCTCCTGCCGAAAAAATTTCCCTCCATTTTCTTTTTTAAATTGTGGAGTTTATAAAAAATTCAGCACTGCCGAATTTTGGCCATGTTTTTCTTATCAGTACCAAAAAAATAAAAAAAAATTACTTACAAATCCAATGGATAGAAAAATAGAACCAAATATTTTCCAGCAAAGTCGGCTAATTTCAATTCTTGAAAATCATTGCCTACCACAGCAATACCTTGAAAATCTGGTGCAGGTTGTTGCACTTTAACCGCTAACAAAGGTGCAGCTAAAAATAAAGAAAAAAATTCATTTCCTAAATTATAGATTCCTTTAACGTCTCCAACCGATTAACTTACATTGATGTAATAAACGTTTGTATGTGCTGTTGTTTGGTTTCATCAACTGTTTACCGACTTGGGGAAGCTATAATTATTTAGAGAAAATTTATAAAAAAAAAATTGTTCTGGCTAATTAATTACGTAATTGTAATTTTATACATTTTTTTATAGTTAAAAGGGACTGAACATATTTTCTTTGTCTTATCCCGAATATTTTTGTAAAAATACTTACAGTTTTAAAGAAATTTCTGGCCAAAAACGACATTGTAGTATTTGTTTAATGTGTATTGGTATGGACACTATATTTTTAATAATTTATTGATAAAAAAATAAAGATTTTCATCAATAATCTGATTGATCTACCCGGCTTTTTTTACAATACAAAAAACAACACCGAGAAAAGTTTAATGATGAGTTCAGTGATGAGACAAAAATATCGATAAAAAAAATTGTTATCAACTTAGAGATGGCAATGTGTTTGCTATTGCAGGGTGTTTATGGTAATATTAAAAGTTGGTGTAAGTTTGTTTTAATGACCGTTAATTAAAAAATATTTTGAAATATTGAAATATTTAATTAATGCTAGACTGCAGTGGTCGGCATCCATTGACTGCTGCTTTGTGTATGAAATACACTAATACATGCTCTCTTTCTGCCGACCACGGCTTTAATCCTCTAATCCCACTACTCTAATCATCTAAAACAATGGTTCCCAACCTTTGATTCTCGCCCCACTGGGGGGCAATTTGATTGTTTCAGGGGGGCAACAAACAAATTTTTAAGATTTTTTTCTTTTATTAAATAAACTAAAAAAATATTATTTTAGTTAAATTATTTAGTTGATTGTTGAAAGCTTTTTCTAAAAACTTTGTTTAACGACGATTTTAACAAAAATTTTGCTTCACCACAAGTAAATTTTGAATTTTAAAACAAATTTAAAGAATTGAAAAATTTTTCTTGAGTGTTGGGGGGACATTGTTTTTTTTTTGTAGCTTAAAAGTGGAGCATGGCACAAAAAAGGTTGGGAACCATTGATCTAAAATGTCTAAAATGTTTCTATAGAAAAAATATCTCAGAATCTTAGAATTTTTCAATAGAAAAATTGTCTCAGAATCTGAGAATTTTTCTATAGAAAAAATGTCTCAAAATCTGAGAATTTTTCTATAGAAAAAATGTCTTAGAATCTGAGAAATTTTCTATAGAAAAATGTCTCAGAATCTGAGAATTTTTTTACAGAAAAAATGTCTCAGAATCTGAGAATTTTTCTTTAGAAAGAATCTGAGAATTTTTCTGTAGAAAAAAGTCTCAGAATCTTAGAATTTTTCTACAGAAAAAATGTCTCAGCATCTGAGAATTTTTCTATAGAAAAAATGTCTTGGAAACTGAGAATTTTTCTGCAGAAAATATGTCTCAAAATCTGAGAATGTCCCAAAATCTGAGAATTTTTCTATAGAAAAAATGTTCCAGAATCTGAGAATTTTCCTATAGAAAAAAGGTTTTAAAATCTAAAAATTTTTTATAGAAAAAATGTCTCAGAATGTGTGAATTTTCTGTAGAAAAAATTAAACATTTGTTCTTTAGAATTTTTTTTGTTTACCTTAAATTGTATAACCATTTGTCTAAAAAAATACTCGTGCTAGTAAAAAGCACTTTACTTAAAGGCAATTAGACAATTCCCTTGTTTGCAATTATGCGCCATCTTTCATTTTGGCCTACACATACCGTAACACCCGGATATGTATACACTTACACAAATATACACACACATTTACACTTTCTGAAAATTAACACTCAATTACTAACGCACTTAACTAACGATGCCAAAAGCTTATTTGCTTAAGTGCGTATGATACTTGCTTGTTTCAAGTTACTTGTTGCTGCATTTATTAGGGTTTTTCTATAAAAATTTCGATAACTTCAACCAAAAATTTTGAATTTATCGAAATTCCCATAGAAAACCCCTAATAAATGCAGCAACAAGTAACTTGAAAAAAGCAAGTATCATAAAGGCATTAAACATAGAGCAAATGCCAAAAAAAAACAGTTTAATATAAAATAAGCGCCATTTTCCGTATTATGTAGATGTAGAAAAAATAGCTTGTTGCGATTTACGTATGGATACCCTGCAAACAAAACGATACGACATCGATTCGCCGGTTGTATGGCCGATACGATAAATGTTATTGCGGCAATTATCGAATTCGTATCGCCGGCGATACACCTTTCGGGAGAAACTGTTACCCGACGGCAATACATCCCGGCGATACGAAAACGATTCGTCTTGGCGATAAAAGGGCAATATCGCCATATAATCATATAAACGAAAAATATTTTGGTCATGTTAACAGGACTAAAAGCATTTGCATTCACCTGAAAAATATATCCACAACATTCGCTGAATTTTTTATTCCCGTGTAAAAAAAAATTGATATGGTATCAGATATAAATATATCTCATTCCATATCTGATAGCCATATCTAATTAGATATGTTAGATCCGAAAAATGGGGACAAATCTCGGATCTAATTGTATCCAAACTGATATAAAAAGATCTGAAATTATCATATCTAATTTTAGATAAGAATTATATTAATATCCAAAATTTAAAAATAAAATGAATTTCAATCGAGCTAATCCTGAAAATTTATAAAATGTTAAATAATTACAAATATTTTGTTTAATAATTTTTGTTTAATTTGGTTTTTATTGATAAAAAATTAAAATACAATTTCTTTTTAAACTAAAAGAAAGTTAACAGGCCTGGTTATTCCAAGAAACAAAAATCCCTGGTTTAAAAAATTCATGACACAGTAAAACAATGGCTATTTTAATAGCATATTTCAGCGTTCTGTAATGCATCCAAGTAAAAATTTGTGGAGAGAATCAGGAAACAAAAAAAAACTAGCACACTTAACTTTTTCCAAAATCCGGTCTGAAACATTCATAAAACAGTAAAAACACGGATATCTTGAAAGCATATTTCCCTTCCAAATTGTGATTGCTCGTAATGTTTGGGATAGAAAATTGTTAACATCTTCGATCACGGGAGCCAAAGATTTGAATATCTGAAATACGCTTGGGAATGAAAAGGTTCCACGCCTTTAGTTGTTTCTTCTTTAATTTCTCTTGGTAGCACTCGCAGGGTCTTTTAAATAAAATTAAAAATACATACATTGTATTAGCAAAAGTAAATTTTTTTACAATAAAAAATCAATACTTGCCTTTAATATTGCCAATCCATTTTCGCGATAGTAAACAGGACCATTCCTTCAATTATTTTGATGTTTAATTGTTGCCGAAATTTAAAAATAAACGTTATAAAAAAAAACAGAAATTTTGTTTGTCTATTTTTTTTTTGAAAGAAATTTCAAACAACTACAAAAAAAAAACAAACAAAAATATTTGATTTTTTTATTCAAAACTTTTGATGAAAATAAAAACCAAAATGAAAATTCACAAAAAAATGGAATTGTAAAATTTGAAGTAATAAACGGCTTTAATATTAGGGATGTTCACTACACCTGTTTACAAACAAATTTTCCAAATGTTAACTGAATTTAGATCTTGAAACAGATCTGGATATATCTCGCTATATATATCAGATATAATAGAATGTAACCCATAACGTAGGCATATACAATACAAGATATGATTATATATAGTTACATATATACCATATCTTGTTATATATAATTACATCTAATATCATATCTAATGAGATATGGTCACATTTAATTAGATCCGATTATATCTAATCTTTTTTACACGGGTTTTATCTTTCGGCGTTTTCCGGCCGAATTTATATTCTTTCAAAGATTTCTTGTTGTGCTTGATAAATTATTTTATTTTAAATTGACAAAGAAATAAAAATATTCAGTATTTTTTTTTGTTTATCGCCAAAATATCATTCGTGTGTAAAAACGGCGATACAATAAAAAAACTACTTTGATTTTTTATTGAAATGATAAATTTTCGTATCGCCGCAATATCTTTTCGGCGATATATCGCCCTATTGTTTGCTGGGTATGTTCATTAGGGGGATCTTAAAAAGAAGTGAGTGAATGCGTGTATAGGAAATATACACTCAAAAAATTATATGAATATGACGTTACCCAGCAAAAATAAATCGAGATTTTGGCATCACAGCTTCTATTCATAACATACCGTAGCACACCCAAAGAGCGCTCTTAAGGATTGTGTAAAGGTAAGGGGAACAAATTTGAATTTCTTGTTAAAGTGCGTATGATACTTGCTTTTTTCAAGTTACTTGTTGCTGCATTTATTAGGGTTTTTCTATAAAAATTTCGATAACTTCAACCAAAAAATTTTCAACTTATCGAAATTCCAAAAGAAAAACCACAGACTAAGAGCCGAGTCACAATTGGCACCACATTCGGTAACCACAAAATGTTTTCATACATTTTGTATGAAAAGCAAAAAATCGCTTTGTGGCCGACCACACTGCCGCCAGAATAGATTCTAATCTATTTTTGTGGTGCTCTCTCACCACCCTCTCATTTTTCTCAAATTTGTATCAAGTAGCGTTGCCATATGTTCAACAAAATACGCTAATTTTTCCAATTGGAGTTAATAAATTGTGTGTGTGTTGCACACAAGTAACATAGTATACCTGCTTTTATAGGATAACAAAAGAAAAATAAATTGATGTGTGACTGATATGAGCGTCATTTTCTTTATAAAATGTGTCCGGTCGTCTGTCGCTTAATTTTAATGTGTCGCTCTCCCTTTTGCAGTGGTTCGTCGTCGGTGGTGCCAATTGTGACTGAGCTCTAATACAGACTCGACATAAGTGACAGGTGTCAAAAAAGTATTCTTTAACCATATGGTTAATATTTTCAAATTATTCTACGCATTAGGTTACAAAGAGAGAACTGATATAACGCGCCTTAAGAAAAATGGATGCCAGATCGGTTTTTGTTTTTTCACTCACTCCTAAGTCGTAGAAAGTGTTGCCACAGACTAATACAGACTCGACATAAGAGACAGGTGTCAAAAAAGTATTCTTTAACCATATGGTTAATATTTTCAAATTATTCTACGAATTAGGTTAGAAAGAGAAAGCTAATATAACGCGCCATAAGAAAAATGGATGCCAGATTTTTTTTTGTTGTTTCACTCACTCCTAAGTCGTAGAAAGTGTTGCCATGTTAGCGTAAAACGGACTAAAAACCGCTGTGTTTTCTCCTAAAATCGCTTAGTTTTTCCCCATTTTTCCTTGTAAAACTCTACTGTCGAGTCTGTATATAGTCTGTGGTGTTGCCATGTTAGCGTAAAACGGAATAAAAACCGCGGTGTTTTCTCCTAAAATCGCTTAGTTTTTCCCCGTTTTTTCTTATAAAACTCTACTGTCGAGTCTGTATATAGTCTGTGAAAAAACCCTTTAGGGCAACAAGTAACTTGAAAAAAGCAAGTATCATAAAGGCATACGTTTTTTTATAAACTTTTAATAGGTTCGTTCTACAACGTCACCGCGGGTGCCCGCGGCTACCCAAACCAGCCCGAAAAGCGTTCCCGTACGCAAAAATTGGGTAAATGAGAGAGGTTTTGAGAGAATAAATACGTTTTTCATTTTACCGAACTTATACCAAATTCGCATTTATTTTTTTAAACATGTTTAACCACTTAAACATGTTTAAATTAAAACTTTTTAAGGTACATAAACATGTTTAAGTGTTTAAACATGTTTAAAAAAATGAATGCGAATTTGGTATTACCAGCACTTTTTTTCGGGTAAATTGGTAATAGCCACAGGGATGATAAAGTCAGTACAATTGTAATTTTTTCAGTACAATTCGGATGCCAAAATTACGGCAGTACTCCAATGACTGATTTATAGGGATGAGATTTTCATGCACTAAAAAATCAAAAATATGCGCTTAAAATATGCACTAAAAAATTCAAAATATGCACTAAAAAACCTTAAGATATGCACTAAAAAATAAAATGTGTGTAATAAAAATCTTGTTTTCATAGGAAAAACTTCTTAAAAAGCAAAAAATGCGGCGGATTTAAATAGTAACATTTAAAACTTTATGTAAACGAGATTTTTTTAGAAATTAAGAAAATCTAAAAAAAAGTAAAAACAAAAAAAATTGTTTTTCTTATTATCCCAATAAATTTTTAAAATTTAAAATGGTTTTTGAAAAAAATAAATTTCAATTTGTGTTTTTGCTAATTTATTCCAAAATATGCACTTAAAAGTATGAAATATGCACAAAATATGCATTTAAAATCAAAATATGCAAACATATGCATTTTCACCAAAATATGCAAAAATATGCAAAAACAAATCAATGCCATTTTAACGCAAATTTCTTGATTCGGAAAGATAATTGGTCGATATCGTTTTTAGACTATCGACAAAAAACATGCATTTGCATGGAAATCTCATCCCTACTGATTTAGTACAATTTCAAAATTTTTTCAATCACAAATTGTATTTCGACTCTTAATGTGGCAAACAAGGTTGACAAAATTGTTGAGTATAAATCGTCAAAAAACTCGTCAAAATCAGCACCACACTTTTAAAAATCAACAAAATAATTTGTTTTCGTTGTTTTTTTGGTTAGTACAGATCGAGCACGGGCTCTAAATCTATTTTTGTACCCCACAGCACTCTGTGGTACAGGATATACATTTAGTTTGTGCTGGGGGCTAATTATGTAACTTGATAATCGTCAATCGTGATCGTTAGCTCATTATTCTATTACCATAAAACGACACTATAGGTAATGGAATAACGATGGAAACGATGCGATTGACGACTATCAAGTTATATAATTACCCCCCTGATCTTTCGAACTACGAAATATTGTACCTAGATCCACTTTTTAGTTACCGATCGACTCCGACTCCCTTTTTCAGTAGATTTTACAATGTCCGTCCTTCTGTCTGTCCATGCAAACGGTGTAAGCACGACACACATTAGTTTTTTTTAATTTAAACACAAAATAAAATTGTGGCATGTTTTTTGATAAATAAAGTTTAAGTTAAAATTTGAAAAATTCAGAACTGCTTCTAAAAGTTTCCAATTTTTTTTATTAAAAGATGGCCTATACAAAAATCTTTAAAAAAAACTTTAATTTTAAAGAGATCACTCTGTTTCATTTATTTTGAATAATAAATGAAATAATAGTGGCCCATGTAGGCATGGTCAAAAATTTAAAAATTTCTGCATTTTTGCCTGAGTATCTTTATTTCATTCTTTTTCTTCTTTAAAGGTAAATAAAGAAGAAGAAGAAGAATGAAATAAAGATAATCAAGCAAAAATGTAGAAATTTTTAATATTTGACCATTCCTACAAGACATGGCCTAAGGGCGAATACTTTGCCATGGATATCCCATTGACGCCAATATGGTTTTTCCTGTAGTGGAACAGTTGGTATGGAATGCCTCATATTTTCGTTGGAAAAACTGACGGTTTTTTGTTCAAAAAAATAAAACACAAACAAAAGTGTCTGTTGGGGAGAAATAAGCAAATTAAGTAATTTTGTAATTAACGTCAATGTTTGGGTGAGTGCAAAGAGTTCCTGAAATATACAGTAAACCCTCTCGAAAAATGCGACCACACACATAAAATACTTGCAGTTTCACAAGAAAAAGTTTCGTTAAAAAGTGTACCAGCAATAAAATTAAATTAAAAATAAAAAATATGTATATTTACAGATTTTTTACTAAAAAAAGTACTAATATTTTCTATGCTCCAAAATAACTTTGCTACATTAAGCTTTTCTACGTCCAATAAGTTTTTTTAATTCAATTCTCATCATGCTTAAATATGAGGCATTCCACGCCAAATGTTTCGCTACAGAAAAACATGTGTCCCGTAAATTTCTGAATAGGTTGCTTGGATAGCCCTATATGGAACTAAGAAAATTGCGTTTTTGGTTTTTCAAATTTTCAAAAACTGGGCTTAGGAGGCGTGGTCAAATATTGAAAAAATGGTAAAATTTGTGGCGAGTTGCCTTGATTAAATATTAATCACATTAAAACGGAATGCACCACAATCTCAAAAATTTACATTCTTATATAGTTTTGTATGGGCTATCGATTATTTTTTTTTTTTGGAAAATTTTCAGAACCCGTTCTGAAATTTTCCATTTTTTAAAAAAGTAATTTATCAAAAATCCGGCCACTTTTTTTTTAATTTTTTTTTTTTTAAAGTTTAGATGTATGTCCATCCACACAAAAAAAAATCAGAAACACGTTCATCTTTTTTTTTGAGAAAATCGCATTTGAACTTTAAATTTCATAACAATTTTTTAATTTGCTTGTATTTCTTTGTTTTAACGTTGCGAATGAGTAATATTTATGCAATTAATAATACTCATTCGCAACGTTAAAGCAAGAAAATACAAGCAAATTACAAAATTGTTATGAAATTTAAAGTTCAAATGCGATTTTCTCGAAAAAAACGAAGAACGTGTTTCTGAATTTTTTTGTGTGGATGGACAAACATCTGAACTTTAAAAAGAAAAAAAGTGGCATGTTTTTTAATAAATTGACATTTTTAAAAAATGGAAAATTTCAGAACAGGTTCTGAAAATTTTCAAAAAAAAAATTTTAATCGATTGCCCATACAAAACTATATAAGAATGTGAATTCTTGAGGTTGTGGTGCATTCCGTTTTAATGTGATAAATATTTAATCAAGGCAACTCGCCACAAATTTGACCATTTTTCTAATATTTGACCACGCCTTCTAAGCCCAGTTTTTGAAAATTAGAAAAACCAAAAACGCAATTTTCTTAGTTCCATATAGGGCTATCCAAACAACCTATTCAGAAATTTGGTGTGGAATGCCTCATAGGTTGTTTGGATAGCCCTATACGGAACTAAGAAAATTGCGTTTTTGGTTTTTCAAATTTTCAAAAACTGGACTTAGGAGGCGTGGTCAAATATTGGAAAAATGGTAAAATTTGTGGCGAGTTGCCTTGATTAAATATTTATCACATTAAAACGGAATGCACTACAATCTCAAAAATTTACATTCTTATATAGTTTTGTATGGGCTATCGATTAAATTTTATTTTTTTTGGAAAATTTTCAGAGCCCGTTCTGAAATTTTCCATTTTTTAAAAAAGTCAATTTATCAAAAATACGGCCACTTTTTATTTAATTTTTTTTAAAGTTTAGGTGTTTGTCCATCCACACAAAAAAATTCAGAAACGCGTTCTTCGTTTTTTTTTCGAGAAAATCGCATTTGAATTTAGAATTTCATAACAATTTTGTAATTTGCTTGTATTTTCTTGTTTTAACGTTGCAAATGAGTATTATCAATTGCATAAATATTACCCTGACCAACTGTTTTTGGCTGAAAAGCGGGATGGAAAGGTTGAAAAAGCGGGATTTTGACCAAAAAAGCGGGACTTTTGTATACCCTTCAATTAGCTATAGGGAATATATATTGGTTTTTCATTCCGTTTGTAACTGATCAGAAATAGGTCCTAGGGTCCCATAAAGTGTATAAATTAATGATTTTCAATCGTATTTAAGTCGACATAGGGATGTCCGTCCGTCTTTCTGACTGTATGTCTGTATATGAAAATATACGAAAGATAATTCTGAATCATATGAAGCTTTTTATTTCAAACGTACCACGAAAAAAAAGTTGGTGGATAAAATTCATACCTACGGAGCTTGTTGCCCTATATGGAACTAAAAAATCGGTGAACAAAAGTTTAAGCTTTTCAGAAAAATGGGCGAGATGGGCGTTATCAAAAATTGTAAAATTAAGCAATTTGCTTTATATAATTTTTGTCTACATTTTTTCAAAATACATTTATTTTATAGTTTTGTTTGGGCTAACGATTGGCATTATTTGTTTTTGGATAAAACTCAGAACTATATTTGAGTTTTCTAAATTTAACCTAAAAATCGATGTGGCTAAAAACATGCCATTGTTACTTTTTTTAAAAATTAAATGAAAATTCATTAAATTCTCTAGAAAATGTAAAATTTTTAGAGGGCAGTTATTTTTTGTTTTCGAGAAAAATGATTTTTAACTTCAAAGTTTCTTAAACTTTGGTAAAATTGTTCATGACATCGCTTTATTTTTTTTTCTACTGTAACTCAACAATTCTGAAGTTTCGTAAACAAATCTATTTAATAGAGTTTTGTACAGGCTATCGATTGGCATTATTTGTTTTTGGAAAAAATTCAGAACAGTCCGAATATTTCAAGTATTGGATAACGTTTTTTTTTTTTTTTTTGAAAACATGCCAATTTAGATATTTTTTTTATTATTTTTAAGTTTATTATGTTCTTTACAAAATGTCAAAATTTAAGATTTACTTTCAGTTACTTTTTGTTTTTGAAAAAAATTACTTTGAAGATTAAACTCATTTTCCCGAAAACAAAAAATTTCTGATTTGAAAATTTTAAATTTTGAAGAGAATTCAATAAACTTTAATTTTAAAATATTAAAAAAAAATAAAACTGGTGTGTTAAAAAAAAAAAAATTATCCCGATACAAAACTATTTAATAATATATTTTGGAAACTGCAGAAATGTTGAGTTACAGTAGAAAAAATTAAATATAAGGCGATGTCATTCAAAAATTCCTCAGTTTTACCATATTCTACGATACCTTGTTCAAAGTAATTTTTCTTAAAATCAAAAATTGCTCTCTGAAAATTTTACATTTTCTAGAGAATTTAATGAACTTTCATTTAAAATTGAAAAAAAAAAATGGCGTAATTTTGCTACATCAATTTTAAGGTTAAATTTGGAAAATTTAGACATACATTTTTCCGAATTTTTTCCAGAAACAAATAATGCCAATCGATAGCACATATAAAACTCTATAAATAAATGTGTTTTGAAACCTGCAGAATTGTTGAATTACCGTTGAAAAAATTAAATAAAATGCGATGTCATGCAAAAATTTGCCATTTTACCATAATTTACCACGTCTAAAAACCTAACGTTTTTCTAAATTCTATTTTTTTTTTTTTTTTAATTTTCAAACAAACATTTAAAAAGTTTTTGGAAATTTTTCGAATTCCAACACAAGTTTAGAAGTAATTTCCTTTACATTTTTTTAACACGGTAAAAAATTCTAAATGTTACCATATTTATGTGATCAAAAATAAATAAAAAAAAATATACAGAACAATCATACTCAAAATATTATTTAAAAAATTATAAATTGTACTTTATTATTCTAAAAGTCAAAAAGCGGGATAAAGCGGGATGAAGCGGGACTTTTGCTTAAAAAGCGGGATGGAAAATCAAGGCGGGATGAGACATCAAAAAGCGGGATAATCCCGCCAAAAGCGGGATGGTTGGTCAGGTTACTCATACGATCTGTTGAAACAAGAAAATACAAGCAAATTACAAAATTGTTATGAAATTTAAAATTCAAATGCGATTTTCTCGAAAAAAACGACGAACGTGTTTCTGAATTTTTTTGTGTGGATGGACAAACATCTAAACTTAAAAAAAAAAATAAAAAAAAGTGGCCGGATTTTTGATAAATTGACTTTTTTAAAAAACGGAAAATTTCAGAACGGGTTCTGAAAATTTTCCAAAAAAAAATTTCAATCAATAGCCCATACAAAACTCGCAACAAAAACAGGCAACTCGCCACAAATATTACCATTTTTCCAATATTTAACCACGGCTCCTAAGCCCAGTTTTTGAAAATTTGAAAAACCAAAAACGCAATTTTCTACACTAAAAATATTTTGTAAGTAAATTCAACTGAAAAAACGTTTAAAACAATAGTTTTTCCTTTTAAAAAACGGACTACTGATATTTCATTTGAAACAACATAATTTTTCAGTTATTTTTAAACGTTAATAAATGACTAGAAATTCCGTAAAAACAAACGATATTTCAGTTATTTTAACTGTTTACATTTTTTTTATTTTGTGAAGTAAATATAAAATTTTTTGAATAACAAACTACAAAAACCGTACTTTTGTAAAATTATACGGAATAATCAGTCACAAATTATTTAACTGATAAAAATATTTTTCCGTAACTTTTGTAGTTTATTGTTTTTACAACTGTATAAATCATTCAATATTTTATTTTCCTTGAACAACAAACGATAAAACGTTTAAAACAACTTTAACTAAAAACTTTTTGAATAACCGTAAATAGTTACTGTAAAACTTTTCTTTGTGTAAGTTCCATATAGGGCTATCCATACAACCTATTCAGAAGTTTACGGTACACATGTTTTTTTCGCAGGACATTTGGTGTGGAATGCCTCATGTGTCCGAACACATTTCGTTCAAAATTTTCTAATTATGTTGGGGTCCACCAATAAGAGATTCCACTGCATGCATTTATATAAGGGTTTCTATTCCGGGAGTTTCCGGTATTTATTTTATTTAGTTCTGTTTTACTACCCTCAAATTAATAACTCCGTAAAATACTCTGTAAAATTATTCTAATCCTAGTTCGACAGATTTTTAACAGAGTTTTATGTCAAATTACAGATATGAAGAAAATTCTTTTTTAATGTGTTCGAAAAACTAAATTTTATTTAAAACTTTACTTATCCCAATAAGCTGTTTCTTCTCTGATTATTTCATTATTCAGGGAAATTTCCAGGATTAAGGAAAATTTTCCAGTGCTTCCGGAAACAAAAAAAAGTCCGGGAAGTAAGAAACTCTTTTACGAATGTATGTAATTTATATGATTGTATGTGTAAAACTTTAATGATAAGCTTTTGTTTTTTTAACAACATACAATATTTACGCGTATGCGTATCAAAACAAAAAGTAAATGTATGTTTTTTCATTAAATTTACCACCATTTTTCATCCTCAGATGTTTTAACATTTTAACTACTTAACGAGGCCAAAATAATTGCTTTGTGCAATAAAATATAGCAAAAGTTTTTCTTTCTTCACAGAAAAAATATCGTGAAATTAAAAGTAACTCAACAAATTGTTAACAACGAAATTCTAGTTCAACAACGTTTTTAATTGAATCAACAATGTATATTGTTACAGTGACAAAATCCAGTTTTATTTTCAATTAAAAGCATCATTTAAAACTATCGTTAAAAATGCAAAAAATAATATTGATAACACAAACACTTAAGGGAATCGAGTGAATTCGCTAAATTGGCGGACGCCCATCCAACCTAACATAACAAAAATACAAAAACGTATCGTCTTTTGGAGGTTGGTTTTACGAACTCAACCAGCCGTCGACTATAAGACATATTCGTTCTAAACTTTAGAAGGACATTTGGATTGCATCGTATTATATACAGATATATAGACGGACGGATATTATAGAGCATCTTAGAATCGATCACTGATCAATAACATATTTTTTTTTTGGGTCCTTGATCGATATTTCGATGCGTTACGAATGATGAAGTGAGTATATCTTCATACTGCAGTTGGATGGTTTTAAAAACAGCAGAATAGGTGAAAACTAAAACCTTTGAATTATTTTTGCGTTTTGTTAAAACTTTTTTGTTAAAAAAAAAATATTTTAACCACGCGAACAACAAATAGTATTCTGTCAGTCAGTCCTTAAACAATGATAATGAGATAGATGATTTAGTCCTGCAACACAACAACACATTGAAAATATAACTCGTGTGTTATACACATGTGTTTGCACATTTATCTTATATACATTGTTAAAAACGAGGGCTAATCTATTTAATGCCCTAAATCGTCATATACACATTGCAAATATTTATGTATTTTTCGGCTTCAAAGCTAGGATACGCATTTTTAGATCAGTTGTTGCTTCTGCTGCTACTGTCAATGATAATGATTTGGATGTACCTTTGTTTGCCAGCAGCTATTGTCAATTCACTATGTAAAGTACACACTTCATTATTTAAAAAAAAAAAAAAATAACCGCCATTGATGAATATAATAGGCAAAAAGGAAAAGATGTTAAAAACATACAGAGACTTTAAATATTTAAGCGTATTTTCAACAATAATATTTGCAAAACATCTGACAATATTTATGGTAAATGGTATATAAATATGTATTTGCCAAGGATTTGTGCAAAAATATAAAATAGATTAAAGGGCACAATTCCTTTATACCATATTAAAACGATATAAATTGTGATTTTGCTTAATTAGACAATTTTTAAAGAATTAGGTTATGAGCCCATTAATAGTGAATCATAAAACTGCGCGACAGCCCAAATTTTTAAAGTTCAAATTTTCATTGTGCAACAAATTTTTTATGTAATGTAATAGCGAAATTTTTTTTTAAGATTTGATACATTAAAACCCCAATTCCCAATTTTCTTTTTCAAAATTTCCAAATATATGATTTTATGCTATTTCTGCCCCACGCCCACAATAAAAATTCCCGCATGGTGTAAGCTACTTACATGATAGAGCATTCACACCTGCCTTTATATATATTTTATCATCGGGGGTGCGTGTTTTTTCACAGAGGGTTATAGTCGATTTTTAGGCTAGAAATAGGTTAAATTTGGATGGGGCTGGCGGGCCCAAAAAACAATTTTAAACTCATCTATGTGATGTTACCTTTTAAACTAGTTGAAATAATCGCCATGTTCTGAACGAAACTTTTTAGTCAAAACAAGTAGGAGTGTTAAATTCGGCTGTGCCGAATCTTTTATACCCTCCAACATGGAAAAAAAAATTTAAAAAAATGCAGGGGTGTTTTTTTTCGGAGGGGAGGTCGGTAGTGGTAATTGGGGGGGGGGGGGCAAATTTCCTCTCGAATAGAAATAGTTTAGAATAGAAATAAAAGTTTATCAATATTTAAAAACATATTTTATTCCACTCCCATAAAAGGGGGCGGTCCGAAAAAACAACATTTTCTAATTCTTTGGGTCCAAATGCAGGACTTCGAACTTCTTGTAGCATAAAAATATTGCATATGTTAAACAAAAACACAAAAAATCATGTAAAACAACCTGCAAAAAAAAAAAAATTGCAGGGGAGTTTTTTTTTTTTTTTGGGAGGGGGGGGGGGTTGGTAATTGGAGGGAGACAAATTTCCTCTCGAAATATATGTTTCAAAATTCATTCTTACGCTTTTTGCACTATAGAAAAACAAGTTTTTCATTATTTAAACAAATTTGTTTAATCCACGCCCACAAAAGGGGGGAGGCGGACCGAAAAAACGAAATTTTCTAATCCTCTGGGTCCAAATGCAGGAATTTGAACTTCTTGTAGCATAAAAATGTTGCATTTGTTAAACAAAAACACAAAAAATCATGTAAAATAATGGTATTTTTCAGAGGTTGGTTTAGTTCTTCAAGGGGGAACTTCTTTTTTCCCTTAGTTTTTTGTTTTGAAAAAATTAGATTAAATTAGTGTTCAAATGAAATTAGTTTGAAAAAATCGGAATAATTGCGGCCGTGGTATTGGCAAACAACTGAAGCCGGATCGGTCAAAATTTAAAATTTCACTTTTTAAGGGGCGTTTTACACGGGTGAGAAAACTGCTAGACAAAAACCAAAAAACGACTGTGTACCTGTGAATTTGACTTTTTCAATAATTGTGTAAAACCAAATTCCTCTAAAATGTATTATTTCTTACCTTTTTATACCTTCCAACCACAGTATGGGGGTATACTCACTTTGTCATTCCGTTTGTAACGTATCGAAATATCGGTCGGGGACCCCATAAAGTATACATATTATTGATCCATGATCGATTCTAAGACATTCTGTGAATGTCCGTCTGTCCGTCCGTCCGTCTGTCTGTAGATAACACAATGCAGTCCAAACTAAAACAGCTAGACTCCTGAAGTTTGACACAAATATGTCTCATGTTCATAGGCAGGTCAAGTTCGGGAATGAGCAAAATCGGGCCAGGGGGAAAAAGTTCCCCCTTGAAGAACTAAATCAACCTAAAAAATACACTTTTTTTACATCTTTTTTTTTGGATTTTTGTTAAATAAATGAAACATTTGGTATATTTATCGTGATGGGAAGGTGCTCTCAAAGTCCCCCCTGACCCCCATCACCCCAAAAACAAAGCCCCTGACAATTTTTTTTTATATTTTGTTGGGTAGTCTGTATTTTATAACTGAAATTTTATTTATTTCGGTTTGAGTCCATATTAATTATTTCTGAGAAATAATTATTTTTGTTGTACAATGAGAAAATCTGAAAAAATTAATTGACAACACAGGCTAAGTGGAGATGCACTCAAAAAAATAAATCTGTAATGTTAGCAAAAAAAGCTTGCAAACCTACAAGAAAATTTGCTGATTTTGAACCCACAATTTTTTTGCTAAAGTTAGCAAAAATGTTTTGCCAATAATTAGTTAACTAAATTTTTATTTTTTTAACTTAGTTCATACACATCTGAGGACCCCATTGGGTTCGGACCCCATAGGTCCAGACCCCGATGGGCCTAGACCTAGTTGGGTTCCTTAAAAATCGTCATAATTTTTGATCCAAAAATTGTGTCCGTTTCGCTCTACCTTGCTTAGTTTTTAAGATACGTGATTATAGGGGACCACTGGGGTCTTGAGAATTAAAAAACTCGATAACTTAAAAAATATTACTCGGAGAGCTTTTGGACTTTTTGTTGTGTCGGCAATATTTACCGAGATATGAGCATTTTAAAATTTTCGGGAATGCTAACTTTTTTGGATCCAAAGTTAGGGCCCATTAGGGTCCACACATGTGAAGAGGACCGGCGATACTATGGAGATTCTAAGAACCAAAAATGACCTCCATTTTGCTCTATCTGGCTTAGTTTCCGAGATAGCGCCATTTTAAGTTTTCTGAAAATAAAAAAAAATTTACCATTTATTTTGCTAATATTAGCAAAAAATCTTGTAAAAATGTTGTCAACTCAATTTCAAATTTAGCAAAAGAAATTAGTTCAAAGCTTGTTTAAAATTGCTAATGTGCTAAATGAAGTTTACAAGAATTTTTTGCTGACATGCTAATCTCAACTAAAAATTTGCTAAAAGTTAGCTAACTAGCATTAGCAAAAAAAAAAATAGTAAATCTACTAACGTATTTTTTTGAGTGTGTCGACAGCTTTCGGAAGAAGCCACCCTTCCTTATAACGTAAACAAACTTTTTTTTTTTAAGAGATAATATTTAAGAATGCTAAAGGAGACAAATTTTTGATTTTTCTATCGAGATTTCTATCTCGTGTAAACGCACCTTTAAAATGACTCTATCTTGGAAAATATAAGAGATAACCACACCCACTAAGCAGGTTTTTAAGGCTTCTACTAGCAAATTGTCCATATATATATTTTTTAGGAAATTTGATAACAAAAAAAAAAAAAAATGGCATGGGTTTAAAATATTCGGATGCAAAGATGCTTTGGGGGTTCTACTGCCTCTCTTGTTCAACCGCTTGGCTCCAATTTCCAAGCTTAAGCTCAAAAATATGTTTGTATTTCCTGAATGGATTAATTATTTCCAAACATTTAACCATTTCTCCCACTACAGAATGTTGCCAATTTGATGCCGGGTGCTAAAACCAAATTATGTGGCATACCATTTCATCTAGTTTTGATTAGCAAAAATTGATTTTGAAACAGTTTTACTAATATATTTACTAATATAATTTGTACAGTGTATTTTTCTCCCAATATATGCTTAATTAGCACAAATATAAATAAAATCAATACAAAATTTATTCATGCATTATATTTCAATGAATTATATTTAAATTGTATTTATTTTAAGTATGTACCCGAATGTTTTACGCCAAGTATTAAATTACAATGATTTTAACATGTCCCACATGTTTAATGTAGTCCTAGGGATGCCAAAGGAAAAAATTAAAATATCAGATTGGGAATTAAATAATCTATTTTTACATACATAGAAAATCCATTAAAATTTTTATGGTTGTTCATTATTTTCGTAAAACTTCGGCAAAAAAAAAACTGTAAAGTTAGCAAAAATAATAAGGTAAATTCAACTAAAAATCACCTGATTTTGGGCCTACTAAATTTCTAGTTAATTTAACTAAAAATATTTAGCTAACTTTTCATAGAATGAATGTAGCAAAAAAAAAACCGTAACTTTAACTAAAAATTTAGCTGAAAATTTCGTTAAATTTTTATATACATATTTACTAAAAAACTAGTTGAATTCAGCTAACATTTTTGTTAGTTTTCTTAAACTAAAATTAACAAAATATTTTATAATTTTTTTTTTACATTTTTAGGTTGACATTTTTTTTTTATTTCACCGAACACTTTTAACACTAACACTCTCACTTGTTTTTTCTATTTTTTCACAGCATTAAGTTCAGCTTAAGTAGAACTTATGAGATTTGCATAGGAGGCTACACAAATAGAAGTAAATAGTAGTCACTCTTTTCACTTAACAAATATGTTACGAAAAATCAGCAAATTAAATTAAATTAAAAACAAATATGTTACGAAAAATCAGCAAAGTAAAAATTCGTTAACTCAGTTTTAAAGTCAACAAAAAAAATTAATTCAAAATTTGTTTAAAACAAGTATTTTCGTAAATTGAACTTAACTAAAAAAAGTAGTTAAAACGCTGATTTTAACCAAAAATTTGCTAAAAAGCCAGTTAACTCAACTTAACGAAAAAAAATTGTTAACTTTTCAGTTTTATTTTTTTGAGTGTACTTCTAAGCTTATATTTAAAGGATCTTTAAATTAAAAATCCCCAATCCCATGATTTGTAATATTTTTTTTTTTCGTTTGGCATCCCAACTATTCATTTCACACTCTATTTTAAATCATATTTAAATGTACAATTGTATTTTGCAATTAATTTAATTGTAAAATGCCATTAAGCCGACATATTTTATACAACTACTGATTGCAATAATAACAACAACAAAAAGTGCATATATGTTTAATAGCATATGTGTATGTACATTAGAGTGTCCCTTATTTTGGAAATGTTGGAAATGTTGAGACGGTACCCCCTAATTTTTTTCCATTTGACCAAATAATAACTCAGGAAAAATTTTACGCCCCTACGACCACGCCTTCCCTAGGCGACGGGGCCTTAAAAATTATTTTTCCTTACAAACTAAAAATTTTTTGGGATAAGGTTTTCAGCTCTAAAAAAATTTTCGAAAAAAAAATTTAGAGCCTTTGGGGTCCTACAGTAAAAATATTTTAAAAAATATTTTTTTGTAGTTTTGACAAGCAACGGTTTTAGTTGAATTGTTGCTTTTAATGATATATATTCATAAAAAAGTATTATTCATATCTGTGACATCTTTATCGTGTATCGAAAAACATCAAAAAAAATGCATTTTTACCCTTTTTTAGAACACGATAAAGATGTCACAGATACCATTTTTTTCCGAACTCAAATCAGTACGCCCAAGTTTTTTTTTTAGAAATAATTTTCTGACAACTCTTTTTTATGGGAAACACTGATGATTTCTTTAACACTCAACAAATTTCGGTTTAACTAAGAAACTTGGGGTCAATTAGTATTTCAGTAAAAACAACTGTTAAAAAACAACTGCCATTAACTGTTCGTTATTTTCCAGAAAATTAACTTGACTTCAAACAACTTCATTTGAATTTGTTGATCGTTTCAGTGCAGAAAATATAAAAAAAAAAAACTGCAGGTTTTAAGATAAAGAAAATCCCTTAGATTCTGAGGACTTTTTTCCTTAAATTTTGATAAATTTTCTTTTATGAAAACTTCCCACCTAATAAGCACATGTTTTTTTTTAACCGAACATCTCAGAATCATATGGGTCGTGCAATTACAATATCTTTCTAAAAATATAGAAAATCCATCATTCCGTGAAGTTTTCGTTATAGAAAACTTCAAAGCTTCTAGGCGACTTTTCATATTAATTTATAAACATCAAAATAATCTCCTTCTCAGATACATTTTTGCGTTTAGGAACCTCTTGATTCACGAACCCTAATCTCCTTGGAAATAAATCATTATAAAATATCTTACTGTCAGACTGAAGTTATAAAAAACTGCTCTGACGACTTATTTAATGGAAATTCAAGTTTTTGTATAGCATTTTTGAATAAAATAATTTTTTATGTTGAAATGTTCGAAAATCAGTACAATCAGTACATATTTCAAAAAATCAGTACAAATCAGTACAACGTTTTTTGCTCAGTACACTTGATCAAAAATCAGTACATGTACTGATCAAATCAGTACGAATGGTCGGTAGGGCGTTTCATCAAAAACTTTTTTTTTTGATTTTTGCTACTCTTGAAGCGGAATATGAATTCTTATGGCCTAAAAGATTTTTGAGATTTTTTTCAGATTTTTGGAAGGTCGGGATCAACTCGCTCAAATCGATTTTATCCAAAAAATAAGGTTATGAAACATCATTTTATTTTATTTTTTCCCCCTGGTGTTTTTTTTTACAAAACTGGATACATTACTTCTAAATGTTGCTAGCCTCCTAAAAAAAAACCGTTAGATAGGCCTTTAAAACACCTTTCATTTAAAACCAATCTGACTATTGTCACTTTTGTAGAAATGTTAAAAAAATAAAAAAAACTGGGAAAAACTCATTTTCTCCCCCATTTTATCGAAAATTGAACTGGTGCATTAGGTAGTTTTTTTTTGTAAAGTTAAAATAATAACTTTTAAAGACTTTTTATAGATTGTAGTTAGTGTTTCCAAACCGGTTAACCAAAAAACCGGTTTGACAAAACCCGGTTTTCCGGTTTGGAAACACTAATTGCAATCAAAAAAACTTCTTTTAAGTTTATTATTTCAACTTTACAAAAAAACTACTAATGGATTCCCTTCGATTTTCTGTAAAATGGGGGAAAAAATGAGTTTATCTTAGTTTTTTAATATTTCTACTAAAGTGACAAATGTCATTTTGGTTTTAAATTAAAGGTATTAGAAAGACCTACCGAACGGATTCATCATTACGTTCATATATTGCATATTTCTCAAATTGTTAAGGTTGGAACACGAGAAATTCTGAATTTTTACTTTAAAGGTCATCTTAGTGACCCTTGAACTTATTATTTTGACCGCGAATATTTGTTTTTAGGAGGCTAGCAACATTTAGAAGTATTATATCCGGTTTTGTTAAAAAAAGGCACCAGAGAACAAAAAATAAAAAAAATTATGTTTCATAACCTCATTTTTTGGATAAAATCGATTTGAGCGAGTTGATCCCGACATTCCAAAAATTTTAAAAAAATCTCAAAAATCTTTTAGGCCATAAGAATTCATATTCCGCTTCAAGAGTTGCAAAAATCAAAAAAAAAGTTTTTGATGAAACGCCCTAATGGTCAGTCTACACAGATAGGATTTCCGATTTCCGAAGTATTCGAAAAATCGATTTTTTTCTATTTTTCCGGTTTTTTAAAACCGGTTTTTTGAAAATGCCGGTTTTCGAAGTATTCGAGAAACCGATTTTTTGGTCTCGAATAATCGACTTTTTTATATTTATTTTTTTTTTTATTTTGCATTCAAAGTCGTTTTTCCATCTCAAAACTTTGAAGAACAGTTTAATTATACCTTAAAAGAAATTCAAAATCCTGAATTGAAAGAGGATTTGACTAGATACTACATAGATAACTTATCTAAAAGATCTTCCAAATTAGCTCTGCTTTACAAGGGATTACTGAAAAGTAATGGACGTATGATACTTGCTTTTTTCAAGTAACTACCCAGACAGAAAAATACAATCATCAAAACGTTTTAAAAGTACTCTAGATGGTGGTACAAGCGTTTCCAAAACGTCATGGTTTTTGGTTTTAGAGTGCTCTCAAAACGTCCGAATGATAACGTCGTTAAACGGTCATATGATTGTTTTTCAAAGTGCTCTAAAAGCATTCGGAAGACTAAAAATTAGGTGGTTTAAAGATGCTTTATGCTAATTTTATTTGAAATTGTAGATTTTTTAAATTACATTTTTTATATATTTTCTTACAATAGAGTAAAAAAATAATTGAGTTAATACAAGAGGACTTCATAATGTTTTCCCGAGCTTTCTTTTGTTAACAGAGAGGATGTGTGCCTCATTCCCCTTATTGGAATTGTATAATTATTATGTATTCTACATTATGGGTGGAAGATATAAAACATTTTTTTAATTCGTAAAAAGGTGCTGTAAAAGCACTTTTGAGTTGGTTAAACAAAGCGTCTTTAGAGCGTTTGGAAAATAGTACTTTCAAAGTGCTTTATTTTTTGTACCATCATCAATTTCTGCCTGGGTAGTTACTAAATTTATAAGAGATTTTCTATGAAAATTTCAGTAGCTTTAACCAAAAATTTTGTGTGTTCGGAATGGGTCATTGGAGGACACCTTGATCTACGCGGTGAATGTTTTTAAGTTCATTTAAAATGCTTTTGGAGCTATAGTAATACAATTTTATCAATATTTATACTTTTTTTTATACACAGGCCCCGTAGCTACGCGTAGGCTAGTTGGTAGCGTGCTAGCCTTTCAACGTGGGGGTCGTGGGTTCGATTCCCACCAGAACCCTTGTTTTTTTTTTCGCTACAACGAGACGACGGTTATTGTTACCAGTTTTCGGTTAGGTTGAATTTATTAAAAATGAGTTTTAAATACATAAATAGAAAGAATAAATAAAAATAATTGATCATATGATCAAAACTATTATTATATTTATTATTATTATACACGCCCACAAAAGGCGACGAGCCGAAAAAGACAATATTTTTTTAATCCCATGGGTCCAAGTGATAGACTTTGAACTTCTTCTGCCATTAAAATGTTTCTTTTGTTTTACAAAAATACAAAAAAAAAAAACATATTAAAAAGTGTAATTTTTCAGAGGTTGGTTCAGTTTTTCAAGGGGGAGCTTTTTCCTCCTGGTCCGATTTTGTACATTTACGAACGTAGCC
Organism: Pegoplata infirma; assembly: GCA_963921195.1. Taxonomy (NCBI): domain Eukaryota; kingdom Metazoa; phylum Arthropoda; class Insecta; order Diptera; family Anthomyiidae; genus Pegoplata; species Pegoplata infirma. The sequence goes on along the minus strand of OY992536.1, from coordinate 255,201,625 downwards.
GGCCTATGACCATGAGACATTTTGTGCTAAATTTCAGGGGTCTAGCTTTTTTATTTTGGACTGAATCGTGTTTTATACAGACGGACATGCTTGTTTTGTTTTCCTTTTTTATTGTTTTGTTTTACTTTTTTATTAAATAAATAATTTAAAAAAAACCGAAAAACCGATTATTCGAAACCGGTTTTTAGTTACAAAACCGAAAAACCGATTTTTTTAAAAAGCGGTTTTTCGAAGTATTCGAAAACCGGTTTTTGAAATAGACGAATATTTGACAACTCTAATTTTTTTTATGAATATATATTAAAAAAAGTAACATTACAACTAAAACCGTTGCATGTCAAAACTACAAAAAAATAATTTTTAAAAATTTTTTACTGTAGGACCCCAACGGCCCTAATTTTTTTTCTGTGAAAAATTTTTTAGAGCTGAAAGCCTTATCAAACCAAAATCAAATTTTTTGTCGTGAATAAGCTAACCCAACTATATTATAATTAATAACAAAAAAATTAAAAATAAAAAACAAATTTTTTGGTTTGTATGGAAAAATGATTTTTAAGGCCCCGCTCTTTAAGGCCCCGTCGCGTAGGGAAGGCGTGGTCGTAGGGGCGTAAAATTTTTCCTGAGTTATTTTTTGGTCAAATGGAAAAAAATGAGGGGGTACCGTCTCAACATTTCCAACATTTCCAAAATAAGGGACACTTTATATACAACATTATACATATTTATATACAACATAAACCCCTTAACGACCAACTGAAATCCCAAAAACAATATTAGATCAAATTTAGAATATCTATGAAATATCCCTGGAAAAGCGAAAGGAATCTTATAGTAATTGTCTTTATCGTAGTATTACAGAACTGGGTAAGTAACTGACAATAATGGGTTAAATATTGAATTATGTATGTTGACATTTGTGGTCAACACCTACTGTTAGTGTTAAATGTTATGAAAAAAAAAAACACAATTTCCTGTTGTATTTTTTGTTTTTATAAAGTACATAAACAAAAAAATAAATAAATTACAAACCAAGTAAAAAAGTACGCACACATGGGATTTTAAAATTCACAGAATTTAAGATTTTTCCTGCAGAAAAAAATCTGTGTACACTGTTTTTGTATGAAAATATGTCATGGATGTAAAAAAATTTGTATAACAAAAAAAGTTTTCTAAATTTTGGATATTTGGAAAAGGCTAGCACGCTACCAACTAACCCACAGTAGCCCCCTTAATATGCACAATAAAATTGAAACATAAAGAGTCTACTATTTTTTTACTTTTATAATCAAAGAAATTTTATCCCAAAAAATTCCGGAATCCTGAAATATCCCGGGATCCCGAAAAATCCCGTGATCCCGAAAAATCCCGCGATTTCAATTTTCAAATCCCGAATCCCGGGATTTAAAAAAACCAATCCCGTTTGACAGCCCTAGAATCAGCATTTTCAAAAATACAGCCTCATTGGATTAACATTTCAGAAGGTGCACCCACATTCCAAATTTTAGGTGTTTGTCTTTAGTGGTTTGTGGAAATAAAAAAAGGACCAAAGTACTTTTTTTTACCCCTTTTAACCCCTTAGAATCAACATTTCCATATTCCCAGCCTTATTGGATCTACATTTCAGGAGGTCCACCTACATTTCAAATTTCAAGTGTATTGCTTCAGTGGTTTGTGGAAATATTAAAAGTACCAAATTACCTTTTTTTACCCCTTTGACCCCATAAAATCAACATTTCCAAAAACCCAGCCTTATTGGATCTACATTTCAGGAGGTCCACCTACACTCAAAATAATAACTCTGTTAAATTACAGAAAAACTCTGCTAATTTAACAGAGTACACCATACTTTTCCAGCTAACAACATTTCTTGCTAATTTTACTAAAAAACTCTGTAAAATGATTTTGACAAAAAAAAACTGTTAATTTACAGAGTTTATAGTAAAATATTGGTTAAATATGAAAGCTTTTTGACAGAGAAAACTCTGTTATTTTACTTAAAAACTCTGTAAAATGCTTTGGGCAAAAATCTGTTAGTTTTCAAAGTTTCTAGTAAATATTGATTAAATAAACCACCATTTAGCAAAGAAAACTATGTAGTTAAATGCATGTTATTTCGTAAAATTTTTATAAGATTTCTGAAAGTCTTTTTTTTAATAACTTGTTTTGCTAATTTTTCAACCTTTTCTCAAAAAAAAAATACAGATAAAATTTTGATGTTTGGTAACAAAAACAGAAACTTTTGAAAACTCTGTATTTAAGCAGAAAACCCTGTTAATTATCTGTAAAATTAAGATTACAAAGTAAAAAGTAATATAACAAAGGAAACTTTGTTTTTTGTCACAACAAAATACAAAGTATTTTCTTTAAATCTGTATTTTGACAGAAAACTCTGTCAAATATCTGTTAAATTGAGATTACAGTCACTTTAAAGAGTATTTTACATAGTTATTATTTTGAGTGTACATTTTAAATTTCAAGTGTATTGCTTCAGTGGTTTGTGGAAATAAAAAAAGAATCAACATTTCCAAAATCGCAGCTAAATTGATTGTTTGATATTAGCTAGAAATTGTTTTTTCTGTTGTTGGATCCTACATTCCTAATTTTAAGTTTTTATGACCTTTATTTAAGCATGGGATGCTACATTCCAAATTTTAAGCTAATAAAACCATTATTAAAGTATTTATAAAAAGTAACAAAATACCTTTTTTACCCGTTTTACCCCCATATAATCATTATTTCAAAAAACCCAGCCTTAGTGGATCTATATTCCGGGAGATGCAGCTACATTTCAAATTTCAAATATCTATCTTCATTGGTTTGTGGAACTACATATAAAAAAACTAACGTACCTGTTTTTGCACATTTTACCCCCTTAAAATCAACATTTCCAAAAACCAAGCCTTAGTTGACCTATTTTCCGGGAGTTGCATCTATATTCCAAATTTCAAGTCTCTAGCTTCAGTGGTTTGTGGAAATATAAAAAGTACCAAAATATCTTTTTACCCCTATTTCCTAGAATCAACATTTCCAAAAACACAGCCTTAAAGGATCTATATTTCGGGAGGCGCACCTACATTCCAAATTTCAAGTTCCCATTTCGTTCCCTGTTTTATTCCATTTGATTCCCTATTCCATTCGGATTAGTCCTATGCGGCTTTCATTCCGTATATGCGCTTACATGCGCTAAAAAACAAAAAATTCTTTGCCTTCTTTAGAAATCTTTTTACGATAAATGACCCTGCATTCCAAATTTAAAGTTTCCAGGACCATTATTTCAGGAATTATAATAAGTACCAAAATAAACTTTTTTACCCCCTTAGAATCGGAATTTCGAAAAGTACTTTTTCAGAATTTTTCCCGTTGTTGGAACTAACATTTTAATATTTTTTTGTAAGACCTTAATTTCAAAAAATTTAGAAAATACCAAAGTACGTTTTTTTACAACTTTTTACCCTTAGGAGTACGAATTTTCAGGAAGTCCTTTTTTGGGTATGTTGTTACGTTAGAGGATCCTACATTCCAATTTTCAAATTAATAGGATTTTTTTTCAGAAAAAATAAAAAGTACCAAAGTGCTAGCCTTTTACCCCCCTTAGAATCGGTAAAGTACCAAAGTACAATTTTTTACCCCTCTTTACCCTTAGCAATCCGAATTTCTAGAAAGTACTTTTTTGGGAATGTTTTTCCGTTAGAGGATACTACATTCTAATTTTCGAATTAATAGGATTTTTTTTTTCAGAAAAAATAAAAAGTACCAAAGTACTCACTTTTTTATCCCCCTTAGAATCGGAACTTCGAAAAAGTACGTTTTCTGAATTTTTTCCGTTGTTGGAACCACCATTGCAAATTTCAATTTTTTTGGGGGTACTTAATTTCAAAAAATATAAAAAGTACCAAAGTACATTTTTTTAACCCTTTTTACCCTTAGGAATCCGAATTTCCAGAAAGTCCTTTTTTGGGAATGTTTTTTCCGTTAGAGGATCCTACATTTCAAATTAATTGATTTTTTTCAGAAAAAATAAAAAGTACCAAAGTACTCGCTTTTCCCCTTTTTCAACCCTTCGTTTTTACCCCTTAAAATCAACATTTCCAAAAACCCAGCCGGATATGTATTCTGGGAGGTGAAACTACAATCCAAATTTCAAGACTCTAACTTCAGTGGATGGGGCTGTGGGATGATGCGTGATTAGTATGTCAGTCAGTCATCAGTCAGTCACGTAACTACTTTATATAGATTTTTACTCGGGTGCATCAGATTTTTTTTAAATGCATGAAAAAAGTTGTATATTAAACAAGTGAGAGTGTAACATTCGGCTGTGCCGAATCTTTTATACCCTCCAAAATGTAAAAAAAATCAAAAAAAATCAGGGGCGTCTTTTTTTTGGGGGGGGGGGGGGGTCGGTGGGAGACGTTAGGGGGCACATCCCCCTTGCGATTTTGAACTTCTTCTGAGATAAGAAAGTTGCATTTGCTTAGCAAAAGTACAAAAAACCCTGCAAAAAATGCGTTTTTTCTTAGGTTGGTTTAGTTCTCCAAGGGGGAACTTTTTCCCCCTTGGTCCGATTTTGCCCAACTCCGAACTTAACCTGCCTAGGAATATAAGACATATTCGTGCCAAACTTCGGAAGTCTAGCTCTTTTATTTTGGACTGTATCGTGTCTTCTACAGACGGACAGACGGACAGACGGACGGACAGACGGACGGACGGACATCGCTAGAATGTCTTAGAATCGATCACTGATCAATAAAATATATACTTTATGGGGTCCTAGACCGATATTTCGATGCGTTACACACGGAATGACAAAGTGAGTATACCCCCATACTGTGGTTGGAGGGTATAAAAAAACACCTTATATATGAGTGTGTGTATGTAGAAAACTTTGTGTATATGTATTGTGTTTTATTATTGTAGTTGTTTTTGCTGCTACCGATGTTGTTGGCAACATTCATATGTATACTGATGCCATAAAGTGCAATTTAAAAAGCGGTTTTGACCATTTATAATAATTGCTTTTATTTAAATTTTAATGGCTATCGTTAGTATCCAATTGCATGTTATAACACTATACAAACACATACACACACACACACAGTCACATGAAAACCAACAGGATGCGGATATACATATTGTACAATATAGTGTTGTATGAAACAACAAAAAATACACATGTTTAATCACATATACAAACGCGTTTTTATATGTTTAAACATATTTATTTCAATGCTTTTATAAGTTAATTCATATTTATGGCAATTGAAATTTATTTATTCAATATTTTTTTTTTATTTTTTTTGTTAATTCAAGTGGAAATACTATAGACACAGAAAAAAAGTCGTAATAAAAGTTTTTGTTGAATTAAAAAAAGATTACGAAATTTTTATTTTAATCGATGCGATTAAAAATTTAATAATTTTTAAGAATTAAATAAATAATTATTATTTTAAACACTTGCATTTATTGAAATTAATTAAAGAAATCCATTAAAAAATTAATTGAATTAACTAAAAAATTTATTGAATCAATTAAAAAATAATTGAATTAATAAAAAAATAATTGAATCAATTAAAAAAAATAATTGAAACAACTAAAAAATAATTTAATTTTTTTATTCAATAAATTTTTAATTCAAGTAATTTTTGGGATAGTAAATTTTCTAAAGTGATTTTTTTTTTGAGTAAAATTTTGAGTAAAAAACTTTTTTTTAGTTATTTTTGTAAAAAATAAGAATTTTTACTAAAATTCGTCTCCTTTAACTCAGCGAGTTTTTCATTGTTTAGAATTAATCCAGTATAGCTTTTCATTGTGCAAGTTTGAGCCCGATTGGATGACATCGGTTTTAAAATGCTGTTCACTTGAGGTATTTTCCCCCATATAAAAATATTTTTTTTTAAATTGAATAATAATTCTGTTGTATAATAAAACATAGCGCCCTATGCTCCAGTGGGAGTTAGAGGAATATATATATGGGGCATTCCATGTCAAATCGGACACTTTAAAAATTTTTTTTTTAGATTTTCCCAATTTGTTAACAGTTTTTAGTACCCTTCGAAAACTCCTTCGTGGTAAATTTTCAGATTTTTGTGATGACCCGTTCAATAATAATAATGCTCCAAATTTCAATTTTTTTTTCAAAATTTTTGTTTTTTTATGTACTTTTTAAAAAAAATTCCAAAAAATTCTTAAAAGCACTCTAGTATGCGATTTTTAAGTTTTAAAATTTAAATCTCATTTTTGAAAATGTTTGTACTCTTCGATATTTTTTTGTGCAAAACATCTATCGATTCTACAAATTTTTTGCCCAGGAGGATCGTGGGATAACGATTATTACTGTTTTTAAAAATTTTTTGTAAAAATTTTATTGTCATTTTCCAATCTTAAAATCATTTCTACTGCTTGAATGGTGTGTAATAGAGGGGTCCTTTATAAGACCGACCCCCATTAATTTTTACCTCTTAACATTTCTTTGGAACAAACTAATACCCTATCTCCAATTTGTAAGGGGGCTCCCACACAAAACGACATTTTTTTTAATTTGCTCCAACCGCTCTAACTGCCCTAATAGTGCCCTTAGAGCAACAAGATGCATGACCGACCCACAATATTTTTTTAGTCCAAACATTTTCTCTGAACACACCTACCCTCTATCTCTAACTGTTAAGGCGGTCCCCATACAATTATTTTTATTTTTTGTAAATTTGCTTTTTTGTAAATCAGCTTCTACCGGTCCAATGGTGCGTCCGAGAGGGGTCATTAGTGAGACCGACCCCAATTTATTTTTACCCTACAACATTTTTTTAAAATATACCTACGCCCTACACTCAACAAAAAAAAAACTGTAATGTTAGCAAAAAAAGCTTGTAAACCTACTAGAAAATTTGCTAATTCTGAACCCACAATTTTTTTGGTAAAGTTAGCAAAACTGTTTTGCCAAAAATTAGTTAACTAAATTTATTTTTTTTTTAACTTAGCTCATGCACATCTGAGGACCCCATTGGGTTCGGACCCGATAGGTCCAGACCCCGATGGGCCTAGACCTAGTTGGGTTCCTTAAAAATCGTCATAGTTTTTGATCCAAAATTTGTGTCCGTTTCGCTCTACCTTGCTTAGTTTTTGAGATACGTGATTATAGGGGACCACTGGGGTCTTGAGAATTAAAAAACTCGATAACTTCAAAAATATTACTCGGTGAGCTTTTGACTATTTTGCGGTCTTGTTCTACGTGTTGAGATCTATAAAAATGGTTTTTTGTTGTGTCGGCAATATTTACCGAGATATGTATGAGCATTTTAAAATTTTCGGGAATGCTAACTTTTTTGGATCCAAAGTTAGGGCCCATTAGGGTCCACACATGTGAAGAGGGCCGGCGATACTATGGAGAGCTCGAGAACCAAAAATGGCCTCCATTTTGCTCTATCTGGCTTAGTTTCCGAGATAGCGCCATTTTAAGTTTTCTGAAAATAAAAAAAAATTTACCATTTACTTTGCTAATATTAGCAAAAAAGCTTGTAAAAATTTGGTCAACTCAATTTTAAATCTAGCAAAAAAAATAGTTCAAATTTTGTTTGAAATTGCTAATGCGCTAAATGAAGTTTACATTTTTGCTAACGTGCTAATCTCAACTAAAAATTTGCTAATAGTTAGCTAACCAGCATTAGCAAAAAAATTAGTAAATCTACTAATGTATTATTTTGAGTGTAGTAAATTTTTTAACGTGATTTTTTGGATGAAAATTTTGAGTAAAAAACTTTTTTTTAGTTATTTTTGGAAAAAATAAGAATTTTTACTAAAATTCGACTCCCTTTAACTCAGCGAGTTTTTCACCGATATTGTTTAGAATTAATCCAATAGAGCTCATCATTGTGAAAGTTTGAGTCCGATTAGATGACATCGGTTTCAAAATGCTGTTCACTTGAGGTATTTTCCCCCATATAACAATAAATTATTTTTTAAATTGAATAATAATTCTGTTGTATAATAAAACAACATTAAAAATATATAAAAAGTATAAATGAATAAAAATAATTACCATAACATTTTTTTTCTATTCAAAATTTTTTTTTTACCTCGGCCTCTTTTTTTTGGAATTATGTAAAAAAAGAAATATATTTATCAATTGTTTGCAATTCTCCCAAACAAAAAGTGAAAAGTTTCTTTGATGTCGTCTGTATTTTAATGTTTTATTCATCTTTGTTCAATTTGTTGGGGTAACATTTCAATAAAATCAAAGTAATTTCCTAACACCTCTTCCACCCAAACTGCTGCACCTTAGAAATTGCTCGAAAATATTTGTGTGTATGCAATTTTATCATCTATGTACTTTTCAAAGTGATTACATACTCCAATATTAAAGTTTAAAGGGAATGATTCCGCAGAACCATGTAAGTATACTGGGTTTAAGATTCTAACCGGAACCCAGTGATAGATTGTAAGACATCCCATAAATGTACGTTCGTCACATTTCTTATGATCAAAGGCTGGTAAAGTTCGGAAATGGGTAAATCGGACCATGGGAAAATAAATTCCCCTTTTGAAGGTCTAAACGATTTTTTACCGGATTTTTTGTTAAAAAAGTAAAACATTTTTAAGTCGGAAAAAGGGCCCAAAGGAATACACTTAAAATAAAACCTTTGTCCACCCAGCAGAAAAATCTGCTTATTTCAGACACACAATCTAAACTTTGGCGGTAAGAAATTCTTCCATTAATTAAAGAAATCCATTTTAAGCAAACTATAAACTATTTTCGAGTACATGAACTAAACTTTTTTTCATATAGTTGGAAAATTTTAAAATTTTCAAGTTAAATTTGACTAAATTTTAAGAAAATTTATTAACTATTTTTAAGGAAAGTTTTTCCTAAATTTTAATTACGTCTCTTTTTTTTGAAACAAAATTTCTTGTATAAATTGAGATATATTTCCCTTACAAATGTATTCCCTCAAACACCAAAAAGTAATTTCTTTAATGGTTTCTCCTTTACTTCATTTTAAATGTTGTGTATTTTTTTTTTAATGTTGTACACCAACAGTTTCAATTTTCTTTCTTTCTGTCAATAGTTAAAAGGTGTATAGAAATTACATACTCGTTACATACAGTTCATTCATTTGAACAAGTGCACGTTTTTCTTTTTCTATTTCATTTGATTTTATTTCAGTTTTTTTTTTTGTTATTTTTCATTTGTCATAATGAAATTTTATAGTTTGTCAAAAATTGAATTTTAAAATTTGTTTATAAAGAACAACAATTTTAAATTTTTTACCAACTTTAAAGTTGGGATTGGCGAAAAAAATGCGTTTAATGGAATTAAATTTCAGTTGGCTCAATTAATTTCGATTGACTTTAAAACAATTTGGTTGTGATAATCAAATAAATAAGTTGTTGTAACTGAATCATTGAGTTGACGAGAAATTTGGTTGCAATAATGCAATAATATCATAATATTGATAGATTTTGCTAAACCACTGCAGACGTTTTTTTAATAAAAAAAAAAATCAGAGCCCTCCTTAAAAGGAGCTTTGTTGTTCATGATCATACATACTATTTCCGTTCAGATAAATATTTTTAATTTGTTAAAAAAAAAAAAATTTACATTTTTTGTGTAGACGAAAGTCTTATGGCGTTTTCTTTTCTGGAAAAAAATGTTGCACTTTCTGCACTTTTTTTTCTTTAATGACTCTTTGTGCACAGTTATGTACAGTAAATATAGACGTATTTGGTACCAAAAGAAAGGTATTTATAAGGACTATAAAATGCTATATCAAGCATTTGAAAACAATACTCAGTTTTTGAGCTGATCCGATAAATCTAAAAATTTATGGGTTTTAGAAATTTTTTTCAATAAAATAAGCGTGTTTCGACATTTTATTATGAACAGTTAGATAGAACTCGAAAATACCTTTCTTTTGGTATCAAATATGTCTATACTTACTGTTTATTACTGTTCACAAGGACTCATTAAAGAAAAAAAAGTGCAGAAAGTGCAACATTTTTTTCCAGAAAAGAAAACGCCATTAGACACATTTATCGTACACAAAAAAAAAACCTTGTCAAATTACTAGAAAAAGTCTCGTAATCCCATTTTATCAATATTAGACAGTTTTCCTTGATTTTTAACAACAAACTTTCGATGGAAATTTAATTTTTTTTTGTTATTTTACCATTTTTTTTCTTAATGTACAAATTTCTAAGGTAATTTTACAAAAAAAATCTAGTTAAGTCACGAGAATTCCTTGTATGTATTATCTCATCAAAAAAGTTGTAATAAAATTCTAAATTTATTCGTAAAAATCTTGTAAAATTACGAAAACCTCGTAATTTTTACTAAGAAATCTCGTAAAATAGAAGGTATTTAAGAATCTAGTAGAATCACCAAACCTCCTTGTAAGTTTTATCGCGTCAAAAAATTTGTAAATTTACAATTATTATAAATTGGTGATTCTACTAGATTTTTAAAAATCTAGTAGAATCACCAAACCTCCTTGTAAGTTTTACCGCGCCAAAAAATTTGTAAATTTACAATTTTATTTGTAAAAAGCTTTTAAAATTACAAAATTACACCGCTCCACAAATCTGAGGTTTGTCGCTGCGTTTTGAATGAAACCAAAAAAAGTTGATAGGGTTTAGTGCCCCGATTCCAAAATCACGTCACAATTTTGAGAAAATCGCGGTTAAAATGCACAGAAAACAAAATCGTCAAATTTAAATCAACAAACATCAATTATAAATCAACCAAACATGATATCAACCAAACATTTAGTAAAAACGGCCGCATGTTAGTCCATAATACAAAATTTCGATTTCGTTTTCAACAAACTTAGTCAAGTAATTTTATTTCAAAATTATTTTATCATGTCAACAAATAGATTTTGTGTTTGTTGAAAAAAATAAGATTTTTTAAGTTTGTCAGATCAACAAATTGTGTTTGTTGAATTTCTTTGTTAAAAACAATTTAAGATTTTGTACGTTTGTCAGTACAAATAATAATTTTAGAGAACTATTACAAACTCGTTTATCAATTTTTTTTTAAATTTTTTTCAACAATCAATATTTACAAACGTTAGTTGATATCACAAATTTCCGTATAGGAGCACTTTCAGTGAAAAAGTTAATTGTATTCACAAATATGGGGGTCAATATAACAATCCGTTTTTTTCTGTGTGGCAAAAAATGCCCATTTTGACCATTTTTGAACGCCTATAAAATAAGATCCTGATAAGTGTGTAATTTTCTCTTTTAGACAAGATCAAATCTTCTTAGAATTTAATTTTCTAAAATGGTAAAAAATCATTAGCCACAAGTGCTTTAAATCTAAAATTTACGTATGAATTTGTATGAAAATTTGTTAAAAAACACTGTAAATAAACTAAATATTGAAAAAATTGAAGATTTTTTGCTAATGATTTTTTTACCATTTTAGAAAATTAAATTTTTAGAACATTTTATCTTATCTTTAAGAGAAAATTACAGGCTTCCGAATGAGCTTGATACCAAGTCATTTGCATGTCAGGGTCTTATTTTATCAAAAATTCCCTTTTTCGGCACTTTAACCGCGAATTACTCAAAATCCTGACGTGATTGACAAATTTAGGCTCTGTTGCACTGATTCTAAATCCAACTCACTAACCAGAATTCAATACGCATTTTCCTGTTGAGCTGTGTTATTAGTAAAAAGCTTGTTAAATTACAAGGAATTGTTGTCAAATAGGAGGTAGAAAAAAAAGTTACAAACTTTTCGTGTCGTTTTGCAAGGTTTTTTTTTTGATTGTATGAAAGAGTCTAAATCTAAGAAATTTTTGAATGAAGAAGAAATTCTTCCTACATCGAATATATCAGATTCTGAGACATTTTTCGTAATGGAATGCTTTTTCTATAGGAAAATTGTCTCAGAATCTGAAACTTTTTTCCAATTGAAAAATTTTCGGATTTTGATAACTTTTTTCCACAGAAAAAGTCTCTAATTCTCAAACCTTTTTCCCCCCAGACCAAATTTAAAAAAATTAAAAAAAGGAAAAGAAAGACAAAAGAAAGTAAAATAAAAACAAGTGATAGTGTTAAATTCGGCATTTTTTTTTTGAGGGGGGGGGGGGTTGATGGGGCTCAGTGGGGGACTTTGAGAGCACCGTCCCATCGCGATAAATATACCAAATGTTTCATTTATTTAACAAAAATACAAAAAAAACATGTAAAAAAAGTGTATTTTTTCAGAGGTTAGTTTAGTTCTTCAAGACGGAACTTTTTCCCCTGTCCCGATTTTGCCCATTCACGAACTTAACCTGCCTATGAACATGAGACATATTTGTGCCAAACTTCAGGAGTCTAGCTGTTTTATTTTGGAATGCATTGTGTTATCTGCAGACAGACGGACGGACGTACGGACGGACATTCACAGAATGTCTTAGAATCGATCATGAATCAATAATATATATACTTTATGGGGTCCCCGACCGATATTTCGATGCGTTACAAACGGAATGACAAAGTGAGTATACCCCCATACTGTGGTTAGAGGGTATAAAAAGAAGAAAGAATGACACTTTCTAAAAAATTTTCCAAAGAAAAAAAATTTTTTAATTCGAAATTAATGAAATGTGTGAACAATTTTTTAATAAAATGTAGGAATAACACTTTCTAAAAAATTTTCCAAAGAAAAAAATTCCAAAATTTTTCATAAAAAAAAATCTGAACATTTTTAAAGGAAAAATTTAAAAATTTTTGGTAGGGAAAACCTAAAAATTTTGAAAGGAAAAATGTGACTAAGGCCTCTAAGGTTCTGTCTTTCACAACTTTTCAATTCACATGAAAATTTCCGAATCACATGAAATCAAGTTAAGTGTTTTGTTGATCACGTTTTCATTTAAAGTTGAAATCGAAAATCGTTGAAGGAAAAAAGTGTATTTGTTTTACTTTCACCAAATTTTATTTTTGTGAAACAAAACGAAAAAGAAATTCGGATGTGAAATCTAGAACACCAAAAAAAAATTCGGAAATTTTCATTTTCATATTTTTTATGTGAATTACTTTTTTTGGAACAGCGGCCTAAATCTGAACATTTTTTGTGACAAAATATCTGTCAACCTAGAAGTTGTTAGTATGAAGAGAAATCTTCTTTGGGAAAGTTGTTGTGAACGTGTGGCAATTTTGGTATAAACAAGTGAGAGTGTTAAATTCGGCTGTGCCGAATCTTTTATACCCTCCAAAATGTAAAAAAAAAATATAAAAAAAATGTCAGGGGCGTTTTTGGGGGGGGGGGGGGGTGATGGGGGTCAGTGGGGGACTTTTAGAGCACCTTCCCATCGCTATAAATACACCAAATGTTTCATTTATTTAACAAAAATACAAAAAAACATGTAAAAAAGTGTACTTTTTCAGAGGTTTGTTCAGTTCTTCAAGGGGGAACTTTTTCCCCCCTGGCCCGATTTTGCCCATTCACGAACTTAACCTGCCTATGAACATGAGACATATTTGTGCCAAACTTCAGGAGTGTAGCTGTTTTATTTTGGACTGCATTGTGTTATCTACAGACGGACGGACGGACAGACGGACATTCACAGAATGTCTTAGAATCGATCATAGATCAATAATATATATACTTTATGGGGTCCCCGGCCTATATTTCGATGCGTTACAAACGGAATGACAAAGTGAGTATACCCCCATACTGTGGTTGGAGGGTATAAAAAATTACTTACAAGGGAAGTCTCCTTTGTGTCACCCGCCGAACTTTATGGAATTGGTTTAATTCTGTAGAGCAGGAAAAACACGGCCCAAATTCAAAATAGCGTTTGGGGGAAAAATATTATGCAAAGAAACCTAGTCGTGTTACATAGTAAATGAAAGGTCTTTCGAAAACATATCTACGTGTGTAAAGAACCTGTGAACGATGCAAAACTTTTCGTCATGTTGAGTAAAATACTAAAACTGTAAGATATTTTTGTTAATTTGTTGAAAAATATTAACATTTGTGGCACGTTGTTAGCATAATAGGTCTTTTAAATACCTTTAATTTGATACCAAATGTGCCTATATTAACTTTGACTAAATAGACGTAAATCGTAAAAAACTGAAAAAGGTCAACTTCCCCCTTACACTCAAAAAAGTTTTACAGTTACTAAACAACTTTTTGAACGTTTATTCAAATACATAACTGTCTTTTAAATAATTCTAATCGTTTTTACAGTAAAATTTTGTCAGAAATCTCAGCCTTATGCTGGTTTACGAGGTTTGCATTCCAAAAACATACACTAAAAAAAAAAAAAAACTGTAAAGTTAGCAAAAAAAGCTTGTAAACCTACAAGAAAATTTGCTGATTTTGAACCCACAATTTTTTTGGTAACAAAGCAAAAACATTTTGCTAAAAATTAGTTAACTGAAATAATTTTTATTTCAACTTAGTTCATACACATTTGAGGACCCCATTGGGTTCGGACCCAATAGGTCCAGACCCCGATGGGCCTAGACCTAGTTGGGTTCCTTAAAAATCGTCATAGTTTTTGATCCAAAATTTGTGTCCGTTTCGCTCTACCTTGCTTAGTTTTTGAGATACGTGATTTTAGGGGATCACTGGGGCCTTGAGAATTAAAAAACTCGATAACATCAAAAATATTACACGGAGAGCTTTTGGTTTTGCGGTCTTGTTCTACGTGTTGAGGGCTACAAAATTTCTTTTGGACTTTTTGTTGTGTCGGCCATATTTACCGAGATATGAGCATTTTAAAATTTTCGGGAATGCTAACTTTTTTGGATCCAAACTTAGGTCCCATTAGGGTCCACACATGTGAAGAGGACCCGCGAATGTATGGAGATTCTAAGAACCAAAAATGGCCTCCATTTTGCTCTATCTGGTATAGTTTCCGAGATAGCGCCATTTTAAGTTTTCTGAAAATAAAAAAAAATTTACCATTTATTTTTGCTAATGTTAGCAAAAAATCTTGTAAAAATGTTGTCAACTCAATTTCAAATTTAGCAAAAGAAATTAGTTCAAAGTTTGTTTAAAATTGCTAATGTGCTAAATGAAGTTTACAAGAATTTTTTGCTAACATGCTAATCTCAACTAAAAATTTGCTAAAAGTTAGCTAACTAGCATTAGCAAAAAAAAATTAGTAAATCTACTAACGTATTTTTTTGAGTGTATTCAAAAAATAAATCAGAAAAAATCAGAAATAG